>CM051375.1:4600863-4925863 GCA_028015245.1 Cardamine occulta | reverse complement strand
TAATCTCCTTGTATATTTTTTCAAATTCAATCAAACCCTTGAGTTTATCCTCGACGAAAATGAAAAAGAAAGAAGCCTAAACTCGATTTGACATTAATTTTGACGAGCTCTTTCTTATTCACGTGAAAATTGAGTTATCCCAATAGGAAGGAACAGCTCAGCTCAGCTTTGTTAGGTCTCTCTCCACCTACACAGCCTACACATACTACAACAATCAAATTAACACTTTTTTTTTTGCATTTCGCTCTCCAATAAATGTTATTTTTGCCTGTTTCCCCAATCTGCAAGCAAGTAAAGGGTTTATGATAAATGCATTTACCATTCTATGAGGATTCACATGATAGCCACAACTACTACAGATATGACATTCATAACACAATCTTTCAACAGAAGTAGTAATTGCTAAGGTTACATATATGGTCATGGGTTTGCTTTGGATGTTCAGATTACCTAGCCTGACAAATCTGTGACACATGAAAGAAAGGAATATAATATGGGAAATGTGCAATATTGGGAAGGCCTCTTTGATCTTTTTGTATTTTGTATACCATGAAAAAGGAGAGAGACAATAGGAAATTATAGAAACAAAAATACTGCACATCTTTTTTTCCTTAATTCAAAGCTTGACACTTTTCTACAAAACTAGCATCATGAGGAACTCAGAGGAATCAACAAACCTGTTTCCTCTGTGATGCCACTGCTTCCTCCAGCATAGGTTTCTTGACCTTTGTATGGAGAGGTTACTCAACAATTTCCTAGCAGAATGGAACCAAAACGAGAAAGGAACACGTTAAGGTGGATTCATGCAGGATTAAAGAGCAAAGAGCCCTAGAATGACCAACGGATGCATATTGACTAGGGCAACAAGTTACCTGCTTGATCATATTTCCAGCTTCCAAGCTCTGCAACGGACTCTTGGTCAAACAACTTGCATGGACGATTGGATCTTTGGCCTCACTGTTGGCTGGAGGAATGATTAGGTATGAAGCTCCCTTGAACATCCATTGAGCCATTTCTTGACTGAAATAATCCTCAAACACCTCTCCACAGAATATACATGCGCATTGGTTCTCATCAGCAGCTACAGCTGGACCATCCTCAATACCACTCTCATGTTCACTCAGAACTTCCTCATATTCAGGATCTAGCTCTCCAGCTTTTGCTGCCATCCAGTTATCAGCCTTTGGAAACCAAGCCCTACATTTACTATTTGTGCCACTTAACTCAAGCTTCTTCTTTTCATGCAGCTCCATGTGCCTGTCAAGTTGTTCCTTTTGTTTAAGGCGAACGCCGCAGGAGGTGCAAAGGTGTGGAAGGTCATCAAAGAGACTACTAATCACCAAGGGATGAAGTTCACGGATTTTATCTGCCCTAAACTTCAATCCTATGAGGTCTTTGGGTTCTGATTTTGTTGTTTCAAACGGTGCAGCTAACCCTTTTACCTTAGGGGCAGCAGATGGACCCTTCTTCACCAAATCCATTGGCTGAGAATCTGATGGAACCACAGATACAGACATAGAGCTATTGGTAGAATGATCAGGACTGTGGTCCTGTGTTATGGAAGGAGCCACACATTGTACAACAGATGGCGGCGCTGTCTTTGAGGCAGATATCAAGCCCTTTGAAACTAAAGAGCTCAAGAGGCATGAAAGAGGATCTGAGGCCTTACTATTCTCTTTTGACGTCTGTGCTGCTGTGATGGCCGCAACAGATGCTGCACATGAAACAAGTGGTGCAGAGGATTGTTCAACTTTTAAACGAGCTAATAAATTGTCACCAGCCATTGAACTTGGTAACGATGGTGGCAAAGTCTTAGGCTTAGAAGCTGCTGACAGGGTTTGTGCCCCTATGTTAACGTCATCTTGAGAAATCTCCTCCTTGATCGCACCAAAAGTTGAATTATTAGAAAGGATTCCACTCTTCATGACAGCTTGCAGCAAATCACTCATGTTGGGTTGTCCTGTTGCTTCTGAAGCAATAGTAAGGCCTGGAGCATTTTCAGCTGTTGACTTAGAGTCAAAGTTTTCCACTTGAGATGCATCAGGTAGTTCACGCATATTTGTATTTTTAAACTGACTAATTGAAGATGAGAGCCGTACAGAGTCATCCCTGGGGACACTTTGAGATTTCCCTGGAAACCGGGAAGCCCTAGGATCACGTTGAGGGAGGGAGTGAGCTCTTCTAACATCTTGCTTGGTCACATTTTGCTTAGAAGTTGAATCATGTAAAGGCGACGGTTTATCTGACCCAGATCCGGAGCTTGGCAAAATTCCAGAGCCTGTAACCCTAGATTGAGGCTGAATTCCCTTTCTAGCTGCAGTAGAGGTTGCATTAATAGAAGAAAAAACTTCTGGATCATGCAAAGACCTAGGAGAAGACGTCCAGTGGCCAAAAATACTTGGATCTTTTTGCTCGCTGGAATATAAATTCGTAGAACTCGCTGGATCAAACCTCGAGTCGAGAGCTGGAAACCTTTGTCGTTTTAAGAGGTGATTTTCAGATTCCTACAAGATGAGACGAGGTTAAAAAGCCAACAAATTAAATGAAACTCATCACAATAAAAAGTAATGCAAATAACTATCATAGCTAACCAGTCTCTCTGATTCATCTGGTGCATGAAGCTCATTCTTTGGGTTGATAGTGGCTACATCAGTTTTGGATAACCGTGAGTGCATGTCCCACATAAACTCTTCTTCCTCAGAGTTTTTCCAACTATCATAAGGCACACCTATATTTCTACTGGGACCACTTGATTCCGAATTTTCTAGTCTCGCAGTAGCATAGTTGGAAATTCTGCTTTTGGTATGTAACCCATCCCTCTGGTCAGCAATCAGATCCCTGCTCATATCTCCGTACCATTGCTTCTCACATTCGTCATCAGTAACTCTTGAATTAACTTTCTTAATCACCGTTCTAGAATTATGGGGTAGATCAGAAGCATAATCATATTCCCCTACTACTGACTCGATATCTTTCTCGTAGAGGGGTTCACTAAGTGAATCTCTTTGGAGTCGCCGAATGGTCTGAATTCGACACACAATCAGTAGACAGAACTTAGATAAAAATTGCAACCAAGCCAAGGAAAAATCATCTTACATTAACTTCAGCTGGACCTATCCACGAGCCACCAGATGCTATGCTTGAAACTCTGTCCAGTCTATCTGAATCCCTAGTCAAATTGGGTGTGATCTCAGGAACATCATTAACCATTCCTTTTGTCTGCACAGAAGACCGAAACAAGAATACTCAGGACACTTTTCATGAAGTTATACTTCGGTATACAACCTCTACTCAATATAGACCATAGGACCCTTCGAAAGAACTTGATTGGGGCCATAGATAGATACGTCACTATCTAATAATCTAAATACCAAACACCATATGTATTCTTCATTTATAAACACTTAGAACAGAGATATCCCTAATGATCCTGAAGGTTAGGGTGTGTTTTCACTAATAAATTTCAGTGGCAGCAAGTTTATTAGACTTACCCGTCCTGACTGTTGAAGGCGCTGCCTTTCTAGATACTTGGGATTCACATGGATGCTATTTGGTGGGCGCTGAGATTGCGGATCAACTCTGCCTGTGGTAACAACAGCAGCTGAACCATCACTTCTAGCATTAAATCCAAGTTCTTTCTCAATTAGCTGAAGTGTTTGTGGATGAAAGACTCCTTTCCAGGTTCCAAAGAGATGCCGCATGTTAGAATGCATAGAAGGGTCAACTTGCCTGTAAGCCTTAACAAATACCTGCACAGAAGTAAAAAGAGATAGCCTGATCAGAGATCAAGTTACTAGGAAAAAGGAGTTATATAACAATGACTATCAACAAAACACCAGACCTCAGGTAGCTTGGCAGCAAAGTACTTAATGTAATCCCTTCCGATGTTCTTCACAATGCTGTCCAACAGGTACAATGTTGGTAGCTTCTGATCACTTGGTACCTGCATGATATTCTTCAAATCAGATACCCAGAAAAAAGGCCAATTTGATCTCATAGAGAGTAACATCTAAGGATTTCCACACTTGGAGGACCCCTAGAACGACAATGACAACACCAATAAATTCTGTTAAGCTAGAATCTATATGCCCAAAAAATGGCAGTGACAACACTAACATACATCCTGAAAACTACGAATCCAATAATAAACACAGATAGCCATTAGATGATGTTAATGAAATCTAAACACCCCAAAAATGACTGAGTGACAAACACAATTTAAAGTGTAAATATCTAAGCTGAAGTGAGAAACAGTGAAATAGTAATTCTTGTCTTCCCCTCGACTTGATTGAACAGGCTCCATCTATCAGATGCTTTGCTGCTACCCGTAGATGCATACAAGTTGATTTGGTTTTCTGAAGAGCATTCGGTAAGCAGAAGCACTAACTAGAAAATCAAAATTTACTAAAAACAGAGCTTATAAGAGCTCATGCATAATGGTAAAGTCAGATACAAACTGCAACGCTGTCAAAGAGACTACACACCTATAAGCAAAACTCAGTAAAATGACATGAGGAGCTGGAATATGCATTCTTGATGAATGAACATGTACAAAATGGTTGCCTAGGCAACATCCAATTTGAGATAGGTAACAATATAGCTTCGGGAAACAGATGCCAGTTCAAGTGACAATTTTACAGAATGGGATAAGCAAGATGGCATAGACTATGAACTTTGTTTCCCAAAGAATGATTTGCGACTTGATAAAGAAATATAAAAACCAGAAAAGAAGCTAGGGTTGCTTCAAAACTCGAACTTTTTCATTGAACCTCGTATACAGATCACAAATCACAAACTATATCACCTTCACCTTATTTCCCTTATATTGTACAATAACTCAACCAAGAAAATTCGAGAAATGGAGTTATAACAGTGGGCATGAAAACTGGGTGTTCACCTCGAGGATGTTATTGCAAATGGTGGCTACGACGGCCTTAGCAGCATGAACATTCTCTCCAGCAATTATCGTGAGGTTCGTTATTATTGGCTTCGAGTTGAAAGTGAGCTCAGCCAGTGCTGACTTATACTGATTCACAAGCTCGTAATGTGGATGAACAGGCTGTGGCTGGTAAGCCTCACGGCTCGGATCAATGACAATATTACTTTCCGTTTCTCTGCCAACAACTCGATATCTTGACGACGCCGGTGCTACTGAAACCGCAACCGCCGGACCAATCGTTCTCTGCGACGGAAACTGCCGCGCGTTCGAATTTACAGGCCGGATTGATTCCTCGTTTAGCCTAGGTTTCTTCATCGGACCTGGATCTCTGGATCTATCGAATGGTCTACGAGAATTCTCCATTTTGAAGAACTATACAACACAGAAACGAAAAACAAGGACCTAAATTTAACCTAATCTGGAAAAATTCGATTGCACTATTGCTGCAAGAACAAAAATCCTCGTTACAATCAGTAATATTGGAATACAAAAGAATTGAAAATCCCTAGTTACAATCTACAACTGAGATATATAACGCGAATCTGCTGACTATACGGCGAGGATAGCAAGAACGCTTCGAATTCGGCAAAAATGGTAGAGGAGTTTGGACAATCTCCGATCAATTAGGGTTGCGAATTGGGGATTTTTAAGATCGGAGCTCGTTCAAATAATATTTAGGCCCATTTAATGCCACACGAGGCCCATCATCTATGTTGTTGACCAAGCTAAGCGAGATCCAAATGTTGATTCGGGTAACCAAAAGCCTAACCGGCTGTGAATTTTGGTTTCACAATCTGAAAACCAAAATCAGACGTTGGGAGAGACCAACCAATATAAAAAGAAAAAGATAGATTCACCTACTGGTCTGTTTCTTAGGAATTTGATACAAATAAAGAAACTAAAATGGAACCTAAAAATATGTTACAACTCCTAGGATTTAACTTTCTACATTGGCTAGTTTGGTACAATGTGCCCTCTCTCACCATAAGCTTTATTTATTTGCTTGCCTACTTGGCACTCGGATTAACCGGGTTAGCTTGTGATTTCATTTTGCTTTTCGGGAAATGCAATCTTGCAATCAAAGGCTTAGGTGCTCTTGTCTTCCGATCAAAACCCCTTACACATACATAACCTACATATTTTAAAGATTATAAAGATAGGTTATACGTTTCAAAAATAGAAGAAATTGCTTTAGTTTAAATAAAGTGCAATGAAATTACCTTTCCAGAAACATTGTTGAATCTTATCCGTTGGTAAACCTTTTTAAAAAAATAGCGAAGTAGTTAGAACGTTTTTCTTATATAAACTATATGAACAAGAGCATTACAATTCACTCATTGGTGAAGATTTTATACCTTTGAATATGGAAGGTATAGAGGTCCCGAAGTATACAGTTTTTCTACCTAGCTCCCATAACCAATCCCTTGGAACATCGATAGGGTTTAGACTAGAAGCGTGATCCGCAAACACCTACATTACTAGAGTAACATCATAAGTTTCAATGCAAATAATTACATGAAAGAATTGAATATATGAGAATTGAAGTGTGACCTCGTTAACTTGGAAGTATGTACCGTTGAGTGGGAAACTACCCCTCATTGCGGTTCTACAAGGTATCTGCATGAATTTACAATAACATTATTTTGTGTAAACATAAGTGTAGTTAATGGCAAATGAGTTTGATGCAATGGCTTACCAAGATTGTTCCTCTCACTGTCTGTGATCTCGCTTCTTTGTAGCTATTGCATGGGAAACATGTCTTCTCATCACAAAGCTTACCATTTCCTTGGTATATACACTTGCTAACAGCCGGTTCAACCGAATCAGCCGTCTCACCTAGTTTAAAGCGATAGCGATTACAAAACTATTTGTATCAATATGATTTCATGATTAGAAGATGAAAAAGATTTGTGGATCATGTAAAATAATTCCTAGATCACCTGGTTTCCAAATAGCAAGCAAATAAGAACATGGATCATCAGGTTCTCTCTTCTCCATCTACCATAACAAACACAAACAGTTGGTAAGATTTTAAATATTGACAGCACTATGGCAAAATGTTCTTATCTATTTATTTGACTACCTCAGATAGAAGAGGATGCCAATCTGGAAGTTCATAGCTGCAAGATACCGGAAAAAAAAAAAGAACAGAATCAAGTGTTAAGCAAGTTAATCTGAACAAAATTGTTGATATATTTTTACTCTGCTTCTATTTTCTACTATTATGAAAAAGTTTTTGGTTTTGAATTTTGTTGTATCTCTAACAATCTATCCACTTAATGATTTACAGTATTGAAGCTTTAACGTATGTGAGAATGTTTTCCTTATTTCATTTCAACCTAAGACACGACAAAAAAAAAACAGAGAAAAATGGATACTTACACTTGGTGTTCTGTCCTTAACTGGCTGATATTCTTGAGTTTTGGCGTTGGAAGAGAAGCAGCTTCAGCAGTGAGTGCAACTAGAGCTGTAGACATGTTTCCTTCTTCCATTATTTTCTTCAAGTTATTGGTAAAAGCATCCATGTTTAGCCTAATGGTAGGAATTTCTTCAGGATCCTCAAAAAACGCATCCTCTATATCAGCTATTGAAACTTGTGTGCTTTCTGGCTCAGGTGATGCTGGCTCTTCGATAATAGGCTCACAACATTTAACATTCTCTGCTGCAGGTTCTGAATGCTTGACTACTTCTGACCCTTGTTCTCTCTGCAATGGCTCTGGAAGGTGTAGAGGCAAAGGGTTTTTATCAGGTGTCTCAACACCTTTCTCTGTACCCGGTAACGAAAGCCTTGCACTGCCAAAACAAGTACAAGTTACTAAATTTCTCTACACACCAATTCAAAGCTACTTTAGATAGTAAAGATTTAAGGGAATATATGTTGTAAACCTTGCAAATGCACTAGCGAAATGTCTACATTCTCCTCTCATGGGACAGGCGTTACAGTTAGGTTTGCTCTTTGTGCAAAACACCTGTAACATAATCAAGTCGATTAAAACCTTATCATGTGACCTACTGGTTTGATAGATGTGTATATTTTTTCATACATACCTTTCCGAATGTAATCATTTGGTAGTGCAATTCATACCTGAGAGATAATAGAGCATTAAACTAATAAACAGGTGTATTAGAATGAGGCATGAAAAACAGGCTGAGAGATCTTACAAGGTTTTTTGATCGAGTTTACAAAGACGGGGCCAGAGATACTTTTGAATCGATTCAAGTACAGGATACCTAGATAAACCAAACCAAAGATGTATCAAGAATCAAATAAACATTCAAAGCAGGACCATTTTGTGCAGAGCTTACATTTCAAG
This sequence comes from Cardamine occulta, assembly GCA_028015245.1. Classification (NCBI taxonomy): domain Eukaryota; kingdom Viridiplantae; phylum Streptophyta; class Magnoliopsida; order Brassicales; family Brassicaceae; genus Cardamine; species Cardamine occulta. The sequence goes on along the minus strand of CM051375.1, from coordinate 4,917,610 downwards.
GAGATGTAACTGAAGTGACTCCGGGAGCGGCTGAAGGGGTACCCATCCTAGTCTAACGGCTATGCGTCCAACATTTGTATCAACCTGTCAATAAGATATATCTTAAGTCCATAAATAACATAAGTGACAAGATGATCTTATGATCTTGGCTTACTGGAAAGGCAAGATGGTGCAGTGTTAGAAGCCGCACACACTCGACACTTTTAAGACCCAATCCATTAAAGCTTAGAAGATATTCTCTGCATGATTGTATAACATATGAGAAATAAGCAATGCAGTATTGAAATCATTGACACTTAACTGCCCAAGTAGTTACATAAAGAAGAAATAAAATACTTTAGTAAACTCACTTTGCTTTGTCCGGTGGAACATCTCTCAACCATTCAAGATCGATTCCTCCATGATCTTTGATCAATCGATCAAGAAATCCCTGCATTGTTTTCAAGTTCATATTCAAATACTTACACTGGAGGTTATCAAAATAATTTTGCTACATATAAGGATATTTTTGTACCTGTATACGTTCCGCAAGTTTATGGTTCATCCCACGACTCTTGATTGTTTCGGCAACTTCTTCAACATTAGCCGTTCTTATTGCCTCCCAGTCCACAGTGTCCAATGTCCTTGCTGTTTTTTCTCTTTTTCCTTCTCTACCTTGTGCTTCTCTTCTTAAACTGTCCCAATCAAACGCCTCTTTTTTCTCCTTTATAACCTTTTTGCCTTTGGCATTTAAGGTAGCATCATGACCTGGTGGTTTTTCTCTACCTTCCTGAACATCAAGACAGCTCGTGCTTTCGTTAATATCTGAGATCAAAGTCTCTGTCATTAGATCCTCTTTGTGTTTTGTCGAGCAAACGCTGCTGGAGCTTTCAGGCATCTCAGGTTTCTGACCATTTTGCTGACAACAACAATATGGTTCCTTAACTTCTGAGCTACAATCACCCGGAGACATATTTGGTGATACTTGTAAGCTTCCAGGATTGCTTGAAACACCAACTTCGAGCTTTGAACTGTCATACTGATTCTTCTGATTGGAAACTTCGAGTGAGACAGTATCAGTAATGTTAACTTCTCCTCCTTTGACTTGTAGACCCTGTAGAAGCTTCAAAAAAGAAGTACGATGCTCTTCTTCTGTGTTGATCTCTGAGTTTGATCCTGCTCTCTCTGAGTCATGAGATGAACTAGCAATCTCACTACTACTTCTAGAGGCTTCATTGTTGTCTACATAATCTTTCTCCTCATCAGGTTGTGTGATGTTTAAAGTAACAGAACTCTGAGCAGGTGGGTTTGACATTGATTTTTCGGAGTCCAAGTAAGTTATTTGAATCGAAGGGATCGTTCCTGCGTCACAGTTTCGGATGGGTTCCGAAGGAACATGATACTCTGAAGCAAGTGACATAAATGCAGAACTACAAAGACAATCAAAAGTTAGTTTTGTGCTGTCTTGAATTTTTAGGTTTCTACATAGAATTACACAAGAGCTTATACCTTGATAGATGATCAGAAACATTCTGTGTGAGAAAGACGCCCACAACAGAATCAACCACAGATCCCTTCCAAGGTGTAAATCTTCTATCCCCTGTTAGGAAACCGAACACCATAGAGCATCAAGTTATTACAATGTGGTTAAAACAAAAAAAAACAGCTAGAGGACATGTGTGGTGTATATAACCTTGTACAAGATGCATTCGAGCTATGAATGAGTCAGCTCGTCCTCGAAACACATTTCGTTCTTCCTCCCACCATTTTGTCTTCTGCTCGTCTGATCCGTTAATACCTTCGCTATCAATATTCTCTAAAAGCAGTTTCCAAACTCTGTCTGTCTCACTGTCTAAGTCAACCTTTGGTCGTGGACGCCGTTTTTTAACAGGAGTTAAAGGCACAATTGCTCCAACTCCACTGCTGAAGACTAACATCTCGTTTCCTTGGCTATTCATTGAGTAAGGAACAAGAGCAGTTTCTGAGTACTCTCTGTTGATATCTAATAGACACAATAGCTCAATGATTGCTTCCACCGAGACCGAGTAACGTCGTTTCCAAAGTTCATCTGGAGAAATACCTGTAGGATCAGACACATCAACAAATAGCCTTGAAGAAAAATAAAACTATAAGTCGTATATGTATTTGTTACCAGGAAATGAAGCTGGAAACTGGTGAATATTCGGAAGAAAACTTTTCTGGTTGGTTTGTGATTTCTCAGACTTAATGATTCGTTTCTTCTTGCTTGAGGTCACTGGCTTATCAACAAGAATTTTCTTATTTTTCTGCTGTGGTCTGACATCAGATCCTGAGGGTAACACCTCAGAAACTTCCATAACTTTATTTATAGAAGACAAATTTCGGAATCGAGCATGGCCTGTAGTTTTCTTCTTTATCGGTGTATCTATCTTATCCAAGTGAACACTACACTCAAAACTCTGTCTTCCTTGGTAAGATCCTTGACATTTGTCTTCCATGGTTAGAAGACTATTATCACTGAGCTGAGATGCGAAACTGTAACAATTAGAGTCAAAGGAAGAACCATTCTGAAGTTGTTGTCCAGCGAATGATGTGCTGCCTGAGTTTGGGAAATATAACCAATGTAGTTTCTGGTAGTCACATTGCTCATCATACTGAATCGCCTCGCGAGTTGGTTCTTTGCCTTGTCTTCTTTTAGCAGCTTGTGCCATCGAAATATCATCTCTTTCTTGATTACTGTCATTGTTCTCCGGTTCTTTTTCCTTTCGCTTACTTTGCCTGCCTTTTTTCTTGGGCGTGCTAAGGCAATCATTTGATTCTTGATTTCCAGAATCTCTATGAGCTGAATGTGTCACATCTGAATGGCTGTTGGAATGTTTTTCTCCATTTTCAGTTTCTTCAAAATCCAAGGCTCTTCTACAACGCCTCTTGGGACGAGTTGGAGTTTCTATAGCTGCTGCTGCTGATTCAACAGGCGTAGCTTCTTGATCCTTACTAACCTCAGCTTTCTTCCGCACATACTTCCTCTTAGGCTTCTTGCCTTCTTGACCATCAGCAACAACAGTTTCCCTCGGAATTTTCAGTTTAGGCTCTCTCTTCGGTTTAGCTTCTTTAATAACCTTAGGCCTATGCTTTCTCCTTTTTGTTTTTTCAGGAGTCTTAATGATCTCTTCAGCAACATTGTTACTCACTGAGCTAAGAGACTCCACCGCTTCATTATTACCTTTTCGCATCATCTCAGTGTTTCCTACAATGACAAAATCTGATCAGAGTCAAACTTAGAAAGAATCGAAATTAGTTTATAATTCAGACAAGAATCAAAAGCCCTGCTTACTTGTAGTTCCTGAGACATTACTAGCCAGAGAGGTCTGACCGGAGAAACAGAGTGATGCAGTGTTGGCTAAAGCCAGCAAATCTCCAAAAGACAAGTGATCAAGACCACTCATGTCCTTGTTCCCAACGAATCTCCTACATGCAACACTTACTTTAGCAATTACTCAAAACTATTCTTTGAAATTTCTGTAATTTAAGACAAAAAGTACTTACATTTGCTCAATTTGATGCAGATCAGATTCTTCCTCCGCCGTATTTGAACAGATCGGAGCAATTGGCTTCATGGGTGTCTTAGGAATCCACTGAGCGTGAATACTGCTGTCTTGTTCTTCCATCTCTACTCTATTTTGACTCTTTGCTCTTCCTTCATTTGATTTTGTGCCGGAAATTGAGAAGAAACTTGTAAATTTCTAATTTTCTCACTGCAAAAAAGTTAAATAATCTTTCAGAAGAAAGAAAAAAAGATCACAAGACAAAAAAAGCGTGAATTAAAAAAAAAAAAATTGAAGTCTGAACTGATAAGATCTTTGGGGGGTTTAAGAGATCTCCGGAAGTTATAGATATTGGGCAAGTAGCGACATAAACGATTAATTTGTTAGGTGGAAGTAGACTTTTTTTTTTTTTTTTTACAGAGATAAGTTAATGAAAACAGAAAACAAAGTTACAAAATTTACCAGGAATCAATGGAGGAGATCAAAGTGATGAAGATGAAACTGAATCGGTGGTAGCTGTGAGAGGATAAGATCACCGTTGTTTCTCTTGGTAACGATGAAGTTTAAGAGTTTAGAGAAGACAAGTAGTATAGAAAAAGAGGAACAGCTTTTTTTGCTTAACGTATTAACAAGGATAGAACATGTGTGTTTGTCTATGTATCTTAAAAAGAGCCGTTTCTTTTAAACGCGGAAGTTCGTTTGGTTGGCGGGAAAAGTTTTACTATTTTTTTTTTAAATTGTTCTTTTCTATTGAGTCTACTGGGCTATAGAAAAGATGATTCATCGTGTTTTCCTCAAGTCATCTCTCTTCTTTCTTTTTCATTTTTTTTTTTTTTTGGTTTATAAAGTATCATTTTTAAGGATATATACACTAACTAATTTTGCATTTTTTCAAAAACTAGATAACTGATTTTAGATTTTATGGTGTTAATTTAGAAGTTATGGTCATACTACACTCATATATTTTTTTTATGAGTCGAGATGAACATTTAATATGCCCTATTATTTATACCAATAGAAATCAAACTTGTGTTCTCTTTAGATACCTTCTGTTTGGTTTTACTTCTACTCAACCACTAATTAAATCCCATATTGATAACTAACCTTAGTTGTAAAGATTAATAATCTTATTGTAGATTATAATTTTACAATCAAATGATAAAAAAAAAAAACCTCATGCATGATTTAAAATATAAACATATTATTTTATTATATATCACGTTAACTTTTCAAAATATAAATAAAATGTGTGCATTTTACCTCAAATAGAAAAGATCATGGTATTTCATACTTTAGAAACTATTAAAACATCTTTATCAATGGTATTTTGCAGGAGGGGCCGTTGCCCCCATAAATTTTTTAAATTAGTCTAATAGTTAAAGGATTTGCAATACCCCTATTAATGTATTATTTTATACTTTATATTTGTTTTTTTGTTCCGGATAAAAATAATTTTTAGATCCGCCCCCCTGGTTATTTCATACGAAATCTCTCAGGATTATAAAAAGAAATATTTTACAATGCATGAAAAAATGCGGTCAAAAACAGTCGGTGAAGGCTAGGACAATCCCATTTCACGCACTGTGTGAGACGTGTAAAAGCTCTCTTTCACCGTCCACGTCCTCCTTGTAGGTCCTATCTCCTTTGGTTTCAATGCTCTGTTACGTTTACATTTGTATAATTAAGAAAGAACCCTTCATTTAACTCTCATCCTGAAAAACTGCTAGTAAGGACAATCAGTTACACAATACTGATATGATATGATATTAATTATCATAACCTTTTGAATCAACATGATAGTATCCATATGAATATGGGGAATCTCAAATCAACAAAAGACCATAGTGATTTCATGCAAACTGGGATAGTGCCAAGTGGAAGCAAAATGACATCTTCATTTGCTTAAAATTCACAGATCACATGGATCAACCGAACAACACTACGTAATTAAGTACTATTTGTTTATTTTTGGATCATTAGTTATAAGTTTGATAGATCATTCATTCTAGAATGTATAAGTCCATTCTTTTGATGAACAATCTCCAATGAAGAAGGTATCTTTTGATGAGATAAAGCCAAACTTTATAAAAAAAAAAGGGTCCAGATTAGCCACATTATCAAAAAAGAATATAAATGGTTCATCAAACTTGAGTTATCTCTAGATTAAACAATAGTAGGCTATAAATAAAATTGTCTCCAAAACTGGTGATAATATAGAAAGTATGAACCTAATAGATGGTTTATGTTTTATAGCAAAAGAATTTCTTATGGTTGACTCTGCCAAATATTTTATTAATGCCAAACAATTCACTTATTAATTTAAGAAAAAATCGCCGAATTAGTTATCTACTAACTACACCAACTAGTACACCCAAAATTAATTAACATTGCTAGATTAGCAATGATAATAATAACAGAATTATTATATTTATCTCCTTTTTTTCCAGAACAACCAGACACGTTTTTAAGGAGAATGATTAAGAAAAATGAAAAAAATAGAAAAACGCTAAAAAGGAGAAAAAAAAACAGATAAGACAAGAAGTTTTATTTCTGGAATCCAACCCTTTTTAAGTTTTCTCTGATGATTGGATTTTGCTCATAGAAGAAGAAACCTAAAAACATTTTGATTCTGCCTTTTGTCTACAGCTGCAAATTTCAAAACTAATTCCCAATTTGATTTGGAAAGAACACCAACCTTACAATATAACATTACACCAACATAAAAATTCAAACGTTTCAACTCTTCAACGCCATTTCCTGATGATCGCCGGTCAGTATCTTCTTTTCTATTAGCTTTCATCTGCATTTTCAATTGCCCACTCACATCTTGCAAGATTCACATACCATTTTATTGGATTTTTTTCCTGAAATTGTATTTTATTTGTTTAGTCTCTCTGTTTCATGGTTAGATTCAATAAAAATTCAAAGGAATCAAATTTCCAGAAATTTTTTGGAATTTTTGAGTTAATTCTTGAATTCTCTGACTATACAAACTCTGGAAATAATTTATGTTGGCACATAAGGACAAACATTACTTGTGTTACAATGCTTTTGTTGGTTTGTCTTTGTCATTGAAAACGTAAATCCACATTGTAAAATTGTGTTTGATTATCCAAAAGAGGAATTTCTCTTGAATATGTAAAGAGATTGTGATTCATGTTAATCAAACTATTGCCACATTTCTTCTTGTGTTTTGCTTCAGAAGTAAGTATATTAAAGTTTAACTATTGTCTGGTTTTGTAGATTGGTGACTCATTAAAGGCGCCTAAAAATATGACTACATCTGGGAAAAGAAGCATTTCAAGTGTAAGAAGAGGATCATCAGCTTCCAAGAAACCAGTTCTACAATCAGAAGAAAGCGGAAGCGGAAGCGGAAGCGGAAGCTTGAATGAGAACACTTCAAAACCCGAATCACCACTTGCTCAACAGCTTTCTAATGGCGAAAGAACAGTCAAGAAGCTACGTTTATCCAAAGCTCTCACTATCCCTGAAGGAACAACAGTCTTTGATGCTTGTAGAAGAATGGCTGCGAGGCGTGTTGATGCGGTTTTATTAACAGATTCAAGCGCTCTTCTTTCAGGGATTGTTACTGACAAAGATATAGCCACAAGAGTGATTTCAGAAGGGTTAAGACCAGAGCATACTCTTGTCTCTAAAGTAATGACAAGGAATCCGATTTTTGTCACATCGGATTCACTTGCCATTGAGGCTCTTCAAAAGATGGTTCAAGGAAAGTTCAGACACTTGCCTGTTGTAGAGAATGGTGAAGTCATTGCTCTCTTAGATATCACAAAATGTCTCTACGATGCTATTTCTCGTATGGATAAAGCCGCTGAACAAGGAAGTGCTCTAGCTGCTGCGGTAGAGGAAAGACAATGGGGAAGTGGAAGTTCCGCTTTCATCGAAACATTGAGAGAGCGGATGTTCAAGCCTGCATTGTCAACAATAATCACTGAGAGTTCAAAGGTTGCAATTGTGTCACCATCAGATCCTGTATTCGTAGCTTCGAAACGAATGCGAGATTTGCGGGTTAACTCTGTGATCATTACGGTTGGTAACAAAGTTCAAGGGATACTAACTTCAAAGGACATTTTGATGAGAGTTGTGGCACAGAATCTATCTCCTGAGCTGACTCTTGTTGAAAAAGTTATGACACCAAACCCTGAATGTGCATCAATGGAGACAACGATCCTTGACGCTTTGCATATAATGCATGATGGGAAATTTTTGCATCTTCCGGTTTTAGATAAAGATGGATTCGGTGTAGCTTGTGTTGACGTGTTGCAGATAACTCACGCGGCTCTTTCAACGGTTGAGAATAATAGTTCAGGAGCTGTTAACGATATGACGAATACGATGATGCAAAAGTTTTGGGACTCAGCTCTTGCCTTAGATCCACCTGAGGATTACGAAACACATAGTGATATGTCAGCAATGCTGGTAAATTCAGAAGGGAAACAGTCTTGTCCATCTCAAGGACTTGTGAACTCGTTTGCTTTTAAATTCGAAGATCGTAAAGGACGAGTACATCGGTTTAACTCAACGGGTGAGAGTCTTGAGGAAGTGATGAGTGTTGTGATGCAAAGATGTGAAGTGGCGGATTCAGGACTTCAGATTATGTACCAAGATGAGGAAGGTGACAAAGTTTTGATTACTGGGGATTGTGATCTTGTTGCTGCTGTTCCTTTTGCTAGGTCTTTGGGGCAAAAGGTTTTGCGACTGCATCTTGATTTTACTGAGACAATGGCTCTTGAGACGATTGGAGATTTGTCCGAGGGAAATGGAGGTTGTGTTTGGTGTCAAACTGGTGTTTTGGCTGGAGCTATTGTGTTAACGAGCATAGGTTTACTTGTTTACTTGAAACGTTCCAAGAAATGATATGTTGAATCGAAATTTTTTATTGTGCTTACTTGTCTTCAAACATTGCAAAGCAGTGATAAAATTTGTTTCTTCACTAACCAAAAACAGTATTGTTTTTTGTTATTACCATAAGTTTAATACAACTTAACAAAAAGCAGGTTTGCCCGAGAGGTTAAGGGGTTCGAACCCCACAGCCTGCACTTCTATTATATTATTTTCATTTTTTTTTGTTAACTTGTTCATGAAAACATATCTATTTACAAAAAATAATAAAGAATAAAAAATGCAGGCTGTGGGGTTCGAACCCACGCGCACTTATGTGCAGAAGAACTTAAGTCTTCCCCCTTAACCACTCGGGCAAACCTGCTTTTCGTACATAATGTTACATATGTTAATAACTAAACAAAAACATCAGTCCAAATTTAAGAAACCGATAAGGATTTTGATCCAATTTTGTTTGAAGGTTTTTCTAGTTATCTTCACTTGTGTAATACTTTTGAACTTCTCTAATTAACAGATCGTTTTTATTAAACCATTGAAGTTACAATCATATGAAATAAATATGATAATGTTGTTCAATAGTGAGGTTCGGTAAAACTGGTCCGTGATTCTATCTAAGTCGTTTTCATGGAGAAGCTTCTGCCCCTTTTTTTTACAGGCGTTTGAAACAGTGGCAGCCTTAACATAGAGCCAATTTGCTGACAAAACCCCCATATATCATAGGATCTGATAAGAATCACAGAAGAAATTTAAGAGTAAAGCCGAAATTAGATTGTAAAATAAGAGCTAGCGTCGTCCATAAAGGCAGAGCTCGCTCTCTCAGGTTTCTCTTACAAAAATGAAAACTTTTCCCCCAAAAAGGGTTCATCAATAAACGTGAAAACCAACAAAAGGAAAAACAAAACAAAAACAAACGTTTTTATTTAATTAAGCCAATGACCAAAGTCAAATTCATCTTCTCGTCACAAAGAAGAGACCACTTTGCTTCTAAAAGCTCCAACATCTAGTAGGGTTCCACGGGTTTGCGGAAGTTGAGTCCAGCGTAAACTGCCTCTGGTCCCAACTCCTCCTCGATACGCAAAAGCTGTTAAAGCAACGAAATAGATTAGACATTAAATCTACTGTGCTCTAATTGTTAGACATACAAAATATCATTTTTGGTTTGAGATGTTAAACCTGGTTGTACTTGGCGAGACGCTCGGATCTGCAAGGAGCACCAGTCTTGATTTGTCCCTGTATAGACAGAGACTCAAAATGAGAATCTCAAAAGATATAAGGAGATTGCTAGTTATATGCCAGAAATGGTTTCAACTTACAGTAGACAAGCCAACGGACAAGTCAGCAATGAAGGTGTCCTCGGTTTCACCACTTCGGTGACTGGCCATCACTCCCCAGCCTGCTCTCTTCGACATCTTAACTGCCTCAATACTCTCGGTTACAGATCCGATTTGGTTAACCTGTTCACCAAATTATTTAGTTGCTAACTAAAAAGGATTTTTAAAATTCAAGTTGAAGAAATGGAGGATAGTGAAGATACCTTCAAAAGAAGTGCATTGCAAGACTTTTCCGCAATTGCCTTTGCAACTCTCTGGTAGTAGAAAAGAGTAAAAGAGAGATATAAGCACATTTGAAAGAGAAAAAAAAAACTTGGTAAGAACATCTAGTTATGTCACAAACACTGGCAAAATAATAACAGACCTTGGGGTTAGTGACCAGCAAATCATCACCGACAATCTGAACCTTGTCTCCACACTCAGCGGTCATCTTAGCATAGTGCTCCCAGTCATCTTGGTCAAATGGGTCCTCAATGGACACAATTGGGTACTCAGCAACAAAGGACTTGTACAGGTCCTTAAGAGCATCTCCAGAAATCTTCTGAGAACCATCATTTTTCTGCAGAGAAATACATAGAGCAGTAGCTAAATGTTGAGTGCATTGTTCTGGCAATTTATCCTTAACAGGAAGTGATTATTAAGGAAAAAGAGGTTCAACCTCTTCTTTGAAGTTCAAGTCGTAGGTTTTGTCTGATGAGTAGAACTCTGAAGCGGCAACATCCATTCCAATGACAACCTGTAAAAAATGACGGAGACCTATTAGCTTCATGAATATCGTTTCAGGAACTAAATTACTTCAGGTACAAAACCGACCTTTCCAGTGTATCCAGCCTTCTCAATAGCAGTCTTGAGCAATTCAAGACCTTCCTTGTTTTCCTGAATGTTTGGTGCAAAGCCACCTTCATCACCAACGTTTGTAGCATCCTGACCGTACTTCTTCTTAATCACAGACTGCAAAAACAATCAAGAACAAGAAGATATGTAAGTCCAGAGAAAGTAGTCAGGTAATTCCCACTGCAGTTACAACAGCTGCGAAAAGGTAATACATGTATATTGCATATTCATTAAAGAAAGGATTGGAGATTTACCTTCAAGTTGTGGTAAACTTCCACACCCATTTTCATGGCTTCCTTGAAAGATGAAGCTCCGACAGGAAGAATCATAAACTCCTGAAAACACCAATAGCAAATCAGAAATATTGAAAACCAAAGAAGTTTACAATTTGACTATTCATTCAAAAGGATCAAAATGAACGTGCCTGCATAGCGAGCTTGTTTCCTGCATGGGATCCACCATTGATGACGTTAAAGGCAGGAACTGGCAGCACAATCTTAGGGTTACCAGCAAGATTGGCAATGTGCTGCACCCAATAAAAACACGCAAAGGAAAGATGCTTAGAAAATCTAGAACCTGAAAAACCAAGTAGCTAAAGTAGCAACATTCTTGTCCTCCATTGCCAGAGGTAACCAAACTATTAGCGCAAAATTTCCTTACCTTGTAGAGAGGAATGCCGCTGACAACAGCCCCAGCTTTGCAGACAGCAAGAGACACAGCAAGAATTGCATTGGCTCCGAGCTGTACACAAAAACAAAAAGCAAGATGGTCAGATAGTCTTTCATTCTTGAGTGAATACACCAAACATGACTTTCCCTTGCAGTACCTTTTGCTTGCACCAACCCCACTCATTTTGAGTTCCATCAAGTTCATGCACCATGAAGTTGTCAATAGCAGTCTGCTGAGTTGGGTCCTGCAAAAAACAATTAAAGGAAAAAAAAAACACATGAATGAGCCTTCTGCATGTTCTATTAATCTCAGTAAGATCTAGCTTTAGACACAAATTTGATTTACTAAAAGCAGCTTAAAGAGAGAGTTACCTTGCCAATAAGTGCTGGACCAATGATCGAGTTCACATTGCCAACAGCCTATTGAAATCAACAAAGAACAAATCAGAAATCCCATTCAGATAAAATTTCTTCTACTAGAAAACACAAAGAAGACATAGCAGTCTCACCTTGGACACACCCTTTCCAAGGTAGTCTGATCCTCCATCCCTCAGCTCTAGGGCCTCATAGATTCCTATAGAAAGGAAAACCTCACAATTACAGATTCATCCATAAAAGACAGAGATAAGCCTAAACAGAAATCAAAAGTAACATACCAGTGGAAGCTCCACTTGGAACGGCAGCCGTAACCTTAACACCAGTGGAAGTGTGAACATCGACCTAAACAATTAATCAGATGAATCCAACAACCATTAGCTCTCTCTCTCTCAATGAATTAAAACATTTCATTAGCAAAAAAAGTCACAGGAGATCGAAACTCCATCCTCGGTGAGTCATCTTCTTCTCAAAATTACGAAAACGCACGATTCAAACATAAATCATAGATCAAAACACAGATCATTCCTCACAAAACGTAAATTAATACATGTGAGCTCATAAATCATTCTGAGGTTACAAAAATTCGATTTAAACAGAAATGTTAACAGAGATAGCAGCAAGTGATCTGATACTCATCAAACAAACAGATCCGTCACGAATAAACAATGTACAGAGCCGGAAAAAAAATGAAAAAGTGATCGGAAAAGCGAACCTCAACGGTGGGATTTCCACGGCTGTCGAAGATCTGCCTAGCCTTAACAACGGTGATAGTAGCCATAGCGAGTAGATCTAGAGAGAAAGAGAAGGGCGATGAGTTCGAGGGTTTTAGACTTTAGTGAAAAGCTCAAGAGTAGCTAGATGAATTTGGCTGGTCTGGTTCGATGATATATAATGAGTCACGGGTTAGGGCAAAGCCGTTGGATTGTTTTAATAAGGACCGTTGGATTAGATGGAATGATGGAAGAAGCCAAAACGATGTGCTGCACGCCTTTTGCAGACGAGAAAGGTTTTTTTTTTTTTTCAGTTTTCCATTTTTTTCTTGCTCCTTGTCCAAGTTATACGACTAGTTTTATTTTTTAAGACTCTAGAACAAGTAATAAATATTTGGATCTAGATTTTATTCCATTTTTCAATTATACGATTTGTTTTTGTCGACAACATATTTTATACCGGGATATTACTTATTAGTCCCGACTACTAAACTAGATGTTGTTCTTTTAAAAAAAATTAATTTAAACTATCTATACTATTAATCGAATAATAGGGGCAGAAAAAATTACAAGCCATATAAGCTGTATTTAGTTAATTACGAAAAATGTCATTATATTTTACTTATGAAAAAAAACAAAAAAAAAACAAAAACTTCTGGGTATTTTCGCAACTTTATTGTAGTATCCAGCCGATTTGTTTTGCCGACCCATGTAAAAACACGCGGATCTAACCCGGGTTTATTAATCCTGACCTGAAAAACATATTTTTCTTGAACCTAATCAGACTTCTATTTGCGTAAAGCTCTCAATCGTCTTCTTCAGTCTCTTTATATTTAGTTTAATATTTTAAGTTTGATGTTACTAGAAACGGATGAAGTAAGAAGCAAGAGTATTTTTTTTTGTTAGTGATGATACAGATAAACAACATGGTGTTGGATTTGAAAATATTGTGTGTCTTTAGTTCTTTACTTATGTCTTGTGAGAAAATCTGGGAGTATTATTGGGAAAGCTGGTGTGATTTCAAAAACATATTAGGTCTGAGACTAAAGCAAACATGAGGATAAACGAGGCTTTACATGGCTGTGATGAGCGTGTTGTTGTTATATATTCTACAAGTGAGGAGACGAATCATATTGAAGATGATGTTTTCAAGGTTCATGATATGATTGTTTCTAAAGAACTAGACAATGGTGATGATGATGATGATGAGTATAATGAGAAACAAATGGTTACTGTGAGGATGCTTGTGCCTTCTTATCTAATTGGTTGCCTTATTGGGAGAGGTGTACAAGTTATCAAGAAACTGCGTAATGAAACCAATGCTCAGATTCGTGTAATAAATGATAATCTACCCATTTATGCTTTTGCTTTGAGCCATGATGAGCTTCTTCAGGTTATGCAACAAGTCTTCTAAGAAAATTTTGAGCTTTGAGTTACTGTGTGGTTGTATTTCTTATATAGTTTATGAATGTTGTTGTTGACTTTCAGATCATTGGAGATCTCTCTGCTGTTAGAGAAGCTCTTTATCAAGTTGCATCTCTGCTTTTTGATAATCTGTCGCGATTCCAGAACTACTTTCTGTCTTCCTCGAGTAGCCTGCCTTACCCTGGTGGATTGCTGATGAGTCATGCACTAACGAGCTCTCACAAAAACTACTCTGCGCCAAGAGATATTGATAACCCGATAATGCCAAAATTGCTTCAGGCGTGTCATGGGGAGCTGATGACCAATCCTTGAGGATGCTTTTACTCACTCCGGCGAAGTCGTAGATGGTAAGCTATTGTTCAAGAATCTTTAGCTGTTTTGGTTGATCTTTTTGGTATAGTTGAGTAAAAAATTTGTGATATTTTGGGTCTCTGGAGATGAACTACAGTTTTCTATTTTAATTATTGTGCAGCTAAAGCCATCGAAGATAGATAGAGAGACATAAATATCAAGGGGTTTTGGAATTTGTCAACTTCAGTGATGAGAGTACTGCAACTGCATCCATATCAGAGATGGACGGAAAGGTTTATATTGAATTTGTTCAAGCAGTAATGGTCTGGTTTGATTCTTGACAACTTTTGATTTTTCTTTTGTATGTTAAATAAATTGTCTGATCCTATAGCTCTGACTGAAACATGATTGATATAAACACTAATGCATTTTGGGCTTCTTCATTTTGTTTCCTATCCATGCAATCAATTTTCTCTATTTCAACATGGATGCTTATGGTCATGCTGTTTTGTCCAGTGTATTTATATGTGATATAAAATTTTATTGGTTTTACCTGGAAAGAATGGAGAGGAGAAGACAATTGATATACCAAACGTCGAGCTCCTGGAGGCAGTTCATTTCATCTGTGCCACTTGAAGTCCCAAACATGGCAGTTTACTCATACAATGCCAAACACAAAGTGATTAACAAGAATTTCTGTCGCCTGCTCAAGATCAGTGAAAGGCAAGCGTTCGTCAGCATAAGACAGCCTAAGAATGTTTGCAATGGTTGTGATTTTTTTTTTTTCTTTTTGATATTGACAGTTGTTGGAAAACCCTTTAAAAATGCATTATTGGAAAGTTAAAAAAAATTTCATCACTCTTTTGGAAAAGAAGAAGAAGGCTTTGATTGTTTATTCTCATTGTTACTCATATGCTTGCAGGTTTGGTTTTTTGAGATCTTACTCTAATCTTTTTTTGCTTAATTTTATTCTGATACAAAAGAGAAACATACCTAACACCAACACCGATTATTATGATTTTTGGACTAACTCATATTCCTATTCCAAAAATATACAGCATATATGTTAGAATTTTACTTCCGAATACCAGTTATATAGAACATTTAAAATGATCTACGCATGAAAAATGTTTAATCGGACTTCAGACAACCGACACATTTTTTTCTTACATAGTTAAACAATAACAAAAACAAGAAAAACATCGTCCCATATACCAGCACAAGTTATCATGAGTTATGATATTTTTAACTATTTTACTCTGAATGCTCGTACATATCTTTATTTGGATTTATGAAGATAAAAGTTACATAAAACAACTACATAACTTAAATCAATCACTCTACAAACATATACAATCTTCTCTAACACCCAAACAAATTTATAATTTAACTAACACAAAATTATAATTAAAAAAATATTGCCCAAGTGCTAGTACGGGTTATCAATCTAGTATAGTATATTATAATAGGTTAGCTTAATGTCGCAGTTATGTTATCAACCAAATTTATACCCACATAATATATGTTTCGACAATTATTTTTCATTGGTTATTTGATTTTTATTTTATATATGTTGAATTTTTAGATTAAAATCGCTAAACATTTTTGCATGCTTTATAAAAGTATCACAATTTTTTCCCTTTCTCTATACTCTAGAAGTTATTTTCTACTTTTTCAAAAATAATGGTGCCTTTTTGATTCTCCAAATCATAACAATAATTTAGGGAGACGCAAATGTTTTGAATTTTTGTGATATTTTGTGAAATTTTATGTTCCATTTGGATCAACATTTTCTGATTCAGATAATACATGCTTTGCAACTAACTGGATAATCTAATCTCTGGAT
Organism: Cardamine occulta; assembly: GCA_028015245.1. NCBI lineage: Eukaryota > Viridiplantae > Streptophyta > Magnoliopsida > Brassicales > Brassicaceae > Cardamine > Cardamine occulta. The sequence goes on along the minus strand of CM051375.1, from coordinate 4,901,761 downwards.
CAAAAATTTAGCGAATATTCACCCCCATTATGTAAACAAATTAGATTATTTAAAAAATATATATATAAGGGGAAAGGGCAATAAACTCAACCAAAAAAATTGCAAATGTCTTTCTTAGTTTTTAATTTAATTTTATGAATACAAATTACAAAATTTATGCATACACAAGAACTATACAATATATACATGTCTAATGATATACATACAGGAGTAGAAAGTTTAATTTTTATCATTATATTCAAAATTTAGTACTATTTTGAGATTAATTTTGTTTGAAACGTATATTAACCTTAAATATTTGTTGTGCTACATGAATTTACAGTTGTCTAATATGTTTTTTGACCGAATAGAAAACAGGATCATAACTACAAAAAGGAATATTCTGTCCAACTCTATAACTTGATCAATCACGTCGATTGGGTTAGTAGTCTTTACCATTTAGTATAGTGTTAAAAAGAAAGAACAAAAGCAAGTAAACAACATTTTAGTGTTGGATTCATCAAATTATAAAGAGGGTGCAAAGATGATATATCGACATTCACTGGTGTTATTAACAGACGACAGTTGGAATTCTCTGATTGGTAGTTTTAAGTCAATTAATTTACGAAGTTGGATGGTCGTCAAAGAAAGGTAAAAAAGAATGTACGTACATTAGAAAATTTAAGGATAAGAACAAAAAAAAGATTTTTCAGTATCCAAAGAGCCACATGAAGAAAAAGTCAAAATTAATGGCTTTGATCTCGTGAAGCTAAGTCGACACGATCTTAAATGACTAAAATCCTCTAATATAAATATACCATACGAGTCTTGACGATCATAATCACGACAATGGAGGAAGAAAAGAATAAGAAAAGCATCCTTGTTTCTGACGACGAAGATGATTACTCAGGTGAGACAGGTTCGGAGCAGCAGAACTGAGTTCGATTCTGGATAAACTTAGTTTGAGATTATTTGCTAAAATACATTAAATTTTGTCAAATTTTTTGCAAACTATACCATATTTTACAAGATTGGAGATCTACCTTTTATATTTTTTTTAAATGACATTTTTGTGCTTATTAATAACTTAAAATTAAAAAAATTAAAAAATATATTTTTATTATTTAAATTTTATAAATAGTGAAACATAATTCATTTAAATATAATAAAAATAATCTTAACATTAATTCGAATTTCAAAATATAATAATTTTGTTTTTATTTTTTGGATTTAGTTGAGATTTTAGATATATATATATATATTATAATTATAATTATAGATAATTATAGTTTCTATAAAAGATAAATCCATGAAAGAATAAATTATAAACTAAAATTTAATTAAAAAATTATTTTAAATTTAAATTTAATTACTAATAAATATTATATTCTATATTTTTAGTCAACATAATTAATTTTTAATTAATTACGAATTTAAACTATAGGATTAAAATAATATTATGAATTTTATAATTTATTTAAATTTTTACAAATATTAGTTTTAATAATTGTAATTAGTTTTTTGTTATTTTAAAATTATTTATCTAAAACTAATTTTATGAACATAAATAAAATAAGTCAATAGTTTAAATAAGTTAACTATGTAAATGAATCAACAAATCAGAATATAAATTAACTGTTATAAAACAAAAATAAATTGACATTTCAATAAATCAGCTTTAACAAGTCAACATAAAATGAATATAAATCTAACAAGAATAAACAAGTCCAAAAAAATAATATAAATCTGCAAACAAAGACAATAAGTCAATAGTTTAAATATGTCGTCTATGTAAACAAATCAACCAATCATGTAAAAGTCGACTGTTATAAAATAAGTTGATGGTGAATAAAATAAGTCGACATAAATAAAAAATACGTTGATAGTTCAATAAATCAGCTTTATTAATAAGTCAACATAAAATTATACAAGTCTGTCAAGAATAAATAAGTTTACGAAAAAATAATTTAAATAGACTAATAAAAAAATAAGTCAACAGTATATATAAGTCAACTACGTAAGTCAATGGTTATAAAATAAGTCAATGATGAAAAAACTTAAGTCGATAAAAATAAAAAAATAAAACATAAGTCGTCAGTTCAATAAACCAACTTATTAATAAATCAACATAAAATGATATAAGTCTACGATGAATAAATAAGTATACAAAAAAATATATATATATACAAAAATCAACGAATTAAAATCTAACTATGATTCGTTTTTTTTATAGATACTAATTTTCATAACAAAATAATTAATTTTTAAACAAAGTTAAATTAATTATAATTTTTATTTATATTATTAAAAATAAATTAATGTTTAATGTATAAGTAAAAGTTAAAATTTTTGTTTTATAATTAAATAAATAATAAATAAGAGTAATTTGGTATTTTGATATTATAAAAATGTATTTTTTTAAATGTAAAATTAAGTATAGTTTTCAAAGTTTATAATAAATATTTGATAGTTTTGCATCTCTCCCACTTAGTTTTGGACCAAATAAGGAGAAAAAAAAGCTGTTGGTCTTAAGTCAGAGTGGTCCGCTTCTACACCGAGTGCATAAGAAAGACATGCGTAAAAAACCAGGGAACCATTCTCCTGATGCATCTTGTGGCCCTAATCTTGGTAATACGATTTCAATATTTGTTTTATTAATTTCCATTTTTTCTATAATTTTAATTAGCTTAATTGGTTTTGTTTGTTGTTTTAGTTTACAAGAGGCCTTTTTGTGAAGATTTCATGAAGTTTTGTCTTGAGAAATTCGAAGTTGGGATTTGGTCCTCTGCTTGCGAGTTAGTCTCTTCATTGAATTTTAGATAAATTCAGTTCTTAGAGCATAATATTAGTATGGTTTATCTGATTCTTCATGGTTTCTCTTGTAGGCATAATGTTGATGTAACTCTAAACATTGTTCTCAAAAATGTGCAAGATAAGCTCCGTTTTGTATGGGTGAGACTTGAATTTTTAGATATTGTATCATACTGTATGTATCATATTTATATATATATATATATGCAGACATTCTCTGATATACCCTTTGTTATAGGACCAAAAAAATATGTACCGACAGTGGATACAAGACACTAGAGAACAGTTTCAAGCCCATGTTCTTTAAAGATCTCTCTAAAGTGTTTCAGAGTTTTAAAGAGTTCTCTGCTTCAAACACCATCTTCGTTGATGATGAACCCTACAAAGCTCTTCTCAATCCTGTAAATTTCTTAATCTCTATAATAATGTTTTTCATCGCTCAGTTTTGTTAGTTCCTAAATTTAATCGATTTTGTTGGTAATGCAGGACAATACAGGTCTGTTCCCTCTCAGTTACGATGCAACAGACAAGAAAGATGATTTTCTTGGTATGCATCCCATTATTAAACTTTTGATATTCAATCTCATATCTTTAGGCATTCCTTTTGGTTATATGACTAGATTGGTTTTGATTATTTTTTAGATCCAAAAGGAGAGTTCTGTTCTTACTTGGATGGTCTGGCGAATGCATCGGATGTTCAGGCTTATATAGAAGACCATTCTTTTGGACAGTCTAAGATTGATTCTTCTCATCCTGACTGATCTTTCTACAACAAAGCCTCCAAGAACGTCTCTTGAGCTTGCATTTTTATAAGTTTGTTTTAAATTCCTATTTTCAATAATTCTCTTTTATTTTATCTAGCTACTGAACACGTTAAGAAGTTATTTTTTCTAATAATAAACTTGAATATCTGCTATTTTCCATCAATTGTTTAATGCTCTAATTTTTAAGTTTCAGTAAGCTTTGCAATGTCTTGAGTCAAAGAAGTAGTTTGAACAACTCAAATGATATAAACTATGAAATATTGTTTTATTATTGTCCACTGGATTGCCAAGAAACCAATGTGCTGAATTTTAAAATGTTCAAAAAGGAAAGAGATTACAATGAAAATGTAACCAAAAAAAATGAAAAACATAGGGGCTAGTTATATTCATCTAACTAGCTTTAAGGATGTTTCTATTAACATGAAATATCCTCAGTTTTCATTTCCGGTTGTTGGACTTGTCCTGTGGATGAGGGAGCCAAAGCGTCTGGTATTGTGGGTGGAACAACCACATCTTCGGACTCATCTTTCATCATTGGAGGATTTGTGATCATCGGGCAGTAACTTCCAATAACAACCTTTTAAAAATGAATCATTAGATAGTTTCATTTCAAACATTTGAACTACAACAAATAAAGAAGATGCTTGTTGTTCTTACTTGGACTGGACTTGCAGCAATGAGTTTACCGGCTAAAGTACCAGTAAAGATACGTCCTTCAGCTCCACCAATCGTAATCTGCCACCCTCTCTTCTTGTATTTCACTCTACCTCTCTCAGTTATCACCATTGAATTCTTCAGCGTTATTATCTCATACGCATCCTACACCACATATCCAAATTTATGGCTTACATTTTTGAATAACCGATGTTCATGATAAGACAACTTATTAATCTCTGTATAGACCAATATTTATAATGCAGAACCATTAAGTTATAAAGAATCCAATATTGCACTGCAAGACCGAGTTCAATAGTTCATCATATGTGCGTGTATACCTTAAACGTCAAGACATTGCGGTTTAGGTCGAGCGTTTGAATCTTGAAGTTAGAAACCGCACCATTTGCTGACAAAACACTGATCCCACGAGAACCATTTTGCGTGAAGGACATAATCTTCTTGACTATATCCTGTAAAAAGACCATAAAAGACATAAAACCTCTTATCTTCCACGTATATGCATATACAAAGACCAAAGCTCTCGAAAGTATGTAAACTTATCGTTTTTTTTCTAACATTATATAGTGTGAGTCCTTCCAGGTTTAGAAAATTAGTAGGGGCGTTGAGTTGAGCCTCTTTTACTGAACTCCGCTCAACTTACTAAAATATTTTATGAGTTATCTTAGTTCTATTCATTTATATGAAAAAAAAAAGAGAGTTCCGTTATACATTTTTATGCGCATTACAAATTTATATAAATAATACTAATCATGTTGTGATGAATTTAAGTTATGTTTTAAAAAATAGACCACAGTCAATTGTTATTTTTTTAAAAGAAGAATAAATTTCTAGCTTACAACAACAAATGGCTAATATGTATCCAAAAGTTATACACATACCTCGCCGCTGTTAACTGTGAACATATACGGCGTAAAGTCCTGTCCTCCACGACTCATAGACATATCACCTTCAATCCAAACAAAATACATTCAAATGCATTTGAAGTCACATTTTTCTCTATTGTTTTATAACAAAAGATATATACATTTCTTAACATATTTTATATAAGAAATCATGACATGTTGTGATCCTAGATAGTGTTTTTTTTTCCAATTAATTTCCATACAACTAACACAGTATATATTAGCACTGAGGAATTTTGCCTAAAACTTTATAAATAAAAAATATTCCCAAAAACTTAACACAAGACTACAAGAGAGAATGGATGTTTACAAAGTAAATTTCCATTGATTGAACGTACCCTAGCTAGATTCATATTCATTAGTCGTTATTCTTTATTTCTAGCACTAGACCCAGCAGATTAGTTTAGTCCTCTCCCTCATTAACGAAACTCGAATAGTTATCATTATAATTTAAGAGTCCTATTGTGAGAGCTCAAAGCTTTAATTACCTTTGATGTTCCTCAATGACTTCTTCGGTGGCCCAGATTGTTTGATAACCTCTCCATCCTGTTTCCTCGGTCTCCCTCTCTTCCTCTTTGCGCTGTTGATCCCCTCATCCACCGTTGCTGGTGATGCTATGGCAGTCTCAGTGACCGGAGACGGAGAGGGAGAGATAGGCTTTGAATCCGACACTGACACGGAACTGGTGCTCTCGTTCTGATCCATGTTTAGAGACTGAAAATGTGAGGCAATTTGAGAGAAGATAGAGATAGAGTTTCTGATTTATAAAACTATACCATTCCTTGGTCATGGAAAAATTTGTGGAAATAAACGATAGTTTGGAAATTTTAATTTTCCATGTATTCCTACTATGTTGCATGCATGTGCCATTTTGTAGAAATTAAATTGATTTTTTTTTTTTGATAAATTTTAGTAGAAATGGTTATATATGTTATAAAAAAACTACATTGACTGTATGTATACGTTTGTAGATATTAATATATAGAAATAATCTAAGAAAAAAAGTAAATTACAAATTTGTCTCTTTAAAAAAATATTTAACTGTTTCTGACTTTCTGTGTATATTGACTAGATTCTAAACTCCATGCGCGGGAGTAAATTTGTTGACCATTTTGTGAAGCATTTTTAAAAAAAAATTGAACCAAAACCATAACACTAATGCATGATAAGTTGGTAACTACTAAATCTTTGCTATATATTAGACTTAGAGACTACTAAAATGGACTTTTCAATCCATTTCTTTCACTGGAGTCTTAACACAGGAAAGCAAAGCACATGGGTCAAAACGCTTACAGCTTCTTCTTCCTTCCCCCCATTATTAGTGATAACTGATAACACCTCTTTCAAAACTCATAGACAGAATTGACATTTCCTCAGTCCTCCCCCAATTAATGAGTCCAACCAACATTAGAATTTCGACCACTATAAAGTTCAATAAAATAATATAAAGCACTTTAAGCCCATTGGCCAAGGCCCAATATTATAACTTCACATTTACCCAACGATAAAAACCAGCCACAAATTTTCACCCCACAGACTCACAGAGTGTGTTTGTGGAAAGTGATTTCCAGATTCAACGAACATTATCACTTAAATTTGTTGTTATCTTTCTGTTAAAAATAACATGTGTTCTGGATAAAGTAAAAGGTGTATTGAACTAAATTCAAGGAATTAATGAAGCAAAAAATATCATAGAGTTATATCTGAATGGATATTAAGTGTTGGCGATGAAAAAATTGTAAAATCTAATGATTGTGAGGCTCTAATCGATATTTCAGTATAATTTTTAGTTACAGAGGCAAAAAAAAACTATCAAAACTATAAGCAAAAGTATTTGAATATTGTATGTAGAATTAGATTGTAAATCACAGTTTTTTTTTTTGGAGCATCAATATATTAAGATAATTGTTTTTGTAATAAAATATAACAAACAAAAAAAAGCTAAAACTGCAGATTTTTTATTGAGCAATTTTTTGAACTTTGATCATAAAGATAAACAATGGACAGGTATTAAAAAGATTGTAAATTCATGAGACTAAACTTCAAATAAAATAGATGAAAATCACAACGCCAATTTCGCCTGCTTTCCTCCTTTAATAATTTTACTTTTTAATTGGTAAGGGGTCTCAAAAATGTTGGGTTGGTAAAATATAAGCACGAGCTTAGCGGAAAGAGTGAAGTGCAAATCTGACTTTATTTTCCGAAGATCATCAACTCTCCGCGTCGTACCAATCATGGCTCCACCATCTTATTTTGTAATCTTTTGTCGGCACAATAGTTACTTTGTATTATTTGATTTACTGACAGAACAAATATTATATAGAAGAGGTTAAACATGTTACTCTTTATGTTCGTACCCGAGAATGTTGGTTTTATCGACTATGCATATTAGTCAAAATGACAAATACTTGTCCAATAGTTTTCTCAACAATTATTTTCTTCTTCGTTTATTTGTGGAGTTTAAACTTTGAACTAATTATGTAAAAGTTGAATTCAAAATTTAGAGACTTCCAAACAGAATTGCAAGCTTAAAGAAACATAAAAATCGTATATGTTGTAAGATTGAGCTATTATTCACTGTGAACATTTTTATGTTATATAATTCATAATTTTTAGGACCATTGTTTAAAATGAACTATTTTAGAAATTTATTTTTAAACAAAATCCATTAAAAAGGATTTTTTCAACTAGAAAAATTTCTGAAATGATCAATTTTGGTTATTTTCTCGTTTTTTTTTTATGTCTTTTGCATATATCTTTAGATATCAGATTCTGAGTTCAAAAGAAAGAGTCTACTAGTTAAGAGTCCATTCAATATATATATAAATAACATCAAAAGCAAATATCATCTGAATGCCAAATTGCCAATACAGCACTAAACTTAAAATATAGACTCAATATATAAACGAATTGCAGCTGTAACTTTATTTATTTGTTACAAAAAAAAGACAGAAAAAGCATGATCACTGTAGGTAACTTTTTCATACATTGGGTAACTTTTAGGACGTAGGGTAATGTTCACCCACACCAAAGAGTGGAAAACATCAATCATTCACTCACACAACCACCACCATTCCTACTTTATCTTTTTTCTTCCCTTCTCTCTAATGATTTACCATCAACAACTTTCTTTTTTACATCTATCAATATAGATTTAAAACTCATTAAAGAAAATTTCAGTTGATAATATATGTTATAACTTGGACAATTTTAACATAGAGAGTACATTATTCTATTTTCTTTATCTTCCTCAGTTCTGTTCCTAACCAAAGGCTCTGTACATTACACTTTTTGTTTTTACTTTCTTCAGTTTTTTTTTTATCCTTTTTTTTTTTTTATCCCCCTTCGTTTCTGGACTGGCTTCTGACTTCTGACACTGTACATTCAACAGACTATACAAAAAGAAAAGTAAAAAGCAAAAATGAAAGATTCCATTGTCTTGTCGTTATTATCCAAATTTCATTTACTTATCTGTTTTTTTTTAAAAGAAAGATACATTTCTCTCTTCACACTCACTCTTCTCTTTCCCGCCCTCCCGCCATGGCTAAACCTCTTAATTTTCTTCTCCTCCTCCTTCTTCTTCAGCTCTCCATCTCCTTCGCTCAAAACGACACAAATGCACTCACACTCTTCCGCATTCAAACCGACACACACGGAAACCTCGCCGGAAACTGGTCCGGCTCCGACGCTTGTTCTGCTTCATGGCGCGGCGTTTCTTGCTCACCGTTTTCTAACCGCGTCACCGGAATCTCTCTCCCTTCACTCTCCTTACGTGGACCATTGACCTCTATCTCTTCCTTAAACCAGCTCCGTCTTCTCGACCTCCACGATAACAGGCTCAACGGCACCGTTTTACCTCTGATAAACTGTACAAACCTCAGACTCGTTTATCTCTCCGGTAACGATATCTCCGGTGAGATTCCTAAAGAGATCTCTTCTCTTAAACGAATGATACGTCTTGATCTCTCTGATAACAATATCCGTGGAGTTATCCCTAGAGAGATTCTCCGGTTTACCCGAATTTTAACAATCCGGCTCCAGAACAATGAGTTAACGGGTCGGATCCCGGATTTTTCTCAGGTGAATTCACTTCTTGAATTGAACGTGTCTTTCAATGAGTTGCACGGAAATGTCTCCGATGGTGTAGTGAAGAAATTCGGTGAATTGAGCTTTTCCGGTAACGAAGGATTATGCGGGTCGGATCCTTTACCGGTTTGTTCTTTCACTAACGATCCGGAATCTTCTAATACAGATCAGATCGTTCCGTCGAATCCTACATCGATTCCGCAGTCTCCGATCACCGCCGGGAAACCAACGATTCACGGTCACAAAGGGTTAAAACCGGGAATAATCGCCGCCGTTATCGGTGGCTGCGTGGCGGTTGTTATTGTAGCATCATTCGGTTTTGCTTTCTGTTGTGGGAGATTAGACGGTAACGGTGGAGGTTCGAAATCTGGAAGTGTAGAGAGTGGAATCGTCGGAGGAGGAGGAGAAGGAAAAAGACGAAGCAGTTACGGTGGTGGAGAGAGTGATGCGACGTCGGCGACAGATAGGAGCCGGCTTGTGTTTTTCGAGAGGAGGAAACAGTTTGAGCTTGAGGATTTGTTGAAAGCTTCGGCGGAGATGCTTGGGAAAGGGAGTTTAGGAACTGTGTATAAAGCGAATCTTGACGACAGTTCAACGACTGTGGCGGTGAAGAGGTTGAAAGATGCAAATCCATGTCCGAGGAAAGAGTTTGAGCAGTATATGGAGATTATTGGTAGGCTTAAGCACCAAAACGTTGTCAAACTCAGAGCTTATTATTACGCTAAAGAAGAGAAGCTTCTCGTTTATGAGTATCTTCCTAATGGAAGCTTACACTCCCTTCTTCATGGTTAATCTCTTTCTCTCTATTTCTCTAAGCTTTGAATTGTCAAATTGAAAATGTTCTGTCTTTGCAATTTGATCAATTGAAATTTTTTGATTTTTGATTGGTGTTAATAGGGAATCGAGGACCTGGAAGGATACCATTGGATTGGACGACGAGGATTAGTCTAATGTTAGGAGCAGCGAGAGGCTTAGCGAAGATTCATGACGAGTATAGTATCTCCAAGGTTCCTCATGGCAACATCAAATCTTCTAACGTTTTGCTCGACAGAAACGGTGTCGCATTGATAGCCGATTTCGGGTTATCTCTTTTGTTAAACCCGGTTCATGCTATCTCCCGGTTAGGAGGCTATCGTGCGCCGGAGCAGTCGGAGATTAAGCGGCTCTCGCAGAAAGCTGACGTGTATAGCTTTGGTGTGTTGCTACTAGAGGTTCTCACGGGAAAAGCGCCTTCGATGTATCCGTCTCCGTCGAGAGCTAGATCGGCGGCGTCGGTGGCAGTGGAGGAGGAGGAGGAAGTGGCGGTTGATTTGCCGAAATGGGTGAGGTCGGTGGTGAAGGAGGAATGGACGGCGGAGATTTTTGATCCGGAGCTTTTGAGGTACAAGAACATAGAGGAGGAGATGGTAGCAATGCTGCATATTGGTTTAGCATGCGTCGTGCCGCAGCCGGAGAAAAGGCCAACGATGGCGGAGGTTGTTAAGATGGTTGAGGAGATTAGAGTTGAGCAATCTCCGGTTGGAGAAGATTTCGATGAGTCAAGAAACTCAATGTCGCCGTCGTTGGCCACCACCGAAGACGGCCAAGTTTGATTATATCCGTTGGGTTTGCAAAATATCTATCGTTGGATTTGTCAATTTGTTTTTAAATTTTAAGCCATGTTTTTGTGTCATCATGCCTCACGCTTTGTGATTTCGTACGTAACGTTTTATGATTTTGCTGATTTATGAAGCCGTTTCAAGTATGTGTTAAAACTTAAAAACTGTTTTATCAACGGTGAATCCTAAGAGAAGGCCCATTATATTCTCTTTAAAGCCTACTTAGGCCCATATGTTTTTATTGTTAATTAACAATTCCAGATTCTTCTTCAGCTTTCCAATCTCAGAAAGTGCATTAACATTGGCGCTCTTCTTCCACTTCGAGATTGCTTTTCGACAACTTTGGATTCTGTCCGATATTGGTTAGTCCTCATCTGAACTCTCACCTTTCCAACCTTTCAACACAGTCTCTTTTAGACCTTGTTTCTTGATCCAACGAGTGTCAAAGCAGAAACGTCTAGTATCTCTTGAAGAACCACCACCTCCTCCGCGTCTCAAGCACCGTCAATTCTCGAGGAAAAATAAGATTTTTCTGGTTTGGTTTCAATGCCTGCTTGTTTTCTTGGGTAGCTTCTGTTTTAGGATTAAGAAAATTTAAGGTTTTGTTTGCTTATTCGTGAATCGATACTGAGAAATTTCACTGAAGTTCTCACCTTTTTGCTAAATAGGAAATGGGTTTCTCATGTTTGTTCGTATTCTTTATATAAGTTATGCTAAAAGATTATCTTCTCTCTGCTCATGTGTTGAAATTGCTGGTGAAGATTACTGAATCAAGACATGGGATATGTCCTGTGGAGTCAGTTATCATCAATCACTTGTACATCGAATCACTTGTTTTGTGGATATTGGTCTGTGAACCACTTGTTAGACTTTGCATTAACCATGAAGCCAAAACGAAAGTTTTTAGTATCTGGTGGTGTAAAAATGGAGCCTTTTTATTTGGGAACACCAAGAACGTGTTTCAAGAAGGTGAGTAGTGAATTAGACACATGTGAAAATATGGTTTTTGGTTTTGAATTGGAGACAGAACATAGAATGACAGAAAGTGAGTTATTGGTTGGAATTGGGGTAGAAGAGAATAGGAGGAGGAATAGGATACATTTTCTAGAGGAGAGGAACGAAGAGGTGTTATCGAAGAGACTTTTAAAACTTAGTAGGTTGGATAAAGTAAGAAGCGCGTTGGAGTTGTTTGATTCTATGAGGTTCTTGAGTTTACAACCAAACACTCATGCATGTAACTCTTTTCTCTCTTGCCTCTTGAGGAGTGGAGATTTTCAGAAGGCTTTTATCGTCTATGAGTTCATAGGATAAAGGAGAACGTCACAGGACATACATATAGCTTGATGTTGAAAGCTGTTACTGAGGTAAAAGGTTGTGATTCTGCATTAAGAATGTTTAGAGATCTAGACAAACACCATGGTTAACTCACTAACTCATGTGGCGGAGGTGAAAAAAGAAGAAGGTTCGTTTCTTCGATTATTCATTATTCTTATCTTTACAAGATTCAATCAATCTAGATTAAAATGGTAACAGAATGATCCATTTCTCTGTTTATATCTTCAGTTTTAAGTAATTGATTTAGGTTTCGTAATTATTGACCTTGTGTATGGTTTGCAGGATGCGGTAAAATGAATCTGTGCATTTTCTCGGAACCAAACCTCTTGTGAAAGTGGTATTATTGTTTTACTGTCTTCTCGGAACCAAATTGTTGTCTCTCTGTTTCTGTTTTTGTTTAGGTTGTCTCGGAACCAAAGTCTTGAATATGATGTGTTGTCTCTCTGTTTTTGTTTAGGTTAATTGGATATATTGGTGAAGATAAATGTGGTTCTTGTTTCAAGTGTTGGACTGCATAAATGGTAAGTAGATACAAGTGTTTTTCTGTGTATAGGATTTAGGTTTTGAGAGTGTGTCTCAAGTTTTGAGAGTCAAAACAATTTATACACAATATTTCAAAAATTAAAATTTTAAGAATCTCATTAGAGGTTCTACCATTGGAGTATGTTTTTTTTAAGAAACCCTCTAAGTATCTAAACTTTTGATTTTGCAATATTTCAATTATAAATATGGTTAAGAACCCCTCATGGGTTCTTAACCATTGGAGATGGTCTAATAAACTTGAACGCCCATTGATTATTAATAATGCTTCTAGAACGGTGGGTGCTTTTGTGGTCCACTCCTAATTGGTTTCTTGGTTGAAAACTGAAAAGTCAAGTCCTTGGGATTTGACCTTTCACATACCGTTTGAGCCCATGGAGAAAGATTTACCAATTAACTCCAAACCACGGGATTAGTGTTTCACAAGTATTAATCAATGGGCATGGAATATAATAAATGAGATCAGCATGGAATATGTTAATATGTACAGTATTTAGCAAGAGTTGAAACTTCAAGCTTGAGACATAAGTATTGAACACTTCGCATACCGTTAAAGTCCATGGAAGATGATTGGCCTATTAACTAAATAATGAAAGGTCAAGCACATGATTAGCCAATAATTGGATTAATTAACATAGATTCCTTTTCATTTAGATGAGTAGTGGTTGGGAAGGAGAGTATTTCTAATAGTGAATCTTGTCTAAGATTTTTTTAAATGATAAGATTTTATATTGTGGGTTTCTGATAGTTTAATCCGTGACATATAAGAAATACATATAAATTGTCTTTATTGGATACATTAAAGAATCTACTGATATATGTTAATGTTTCTTTGTGACATCGTTCTAGTTTAAATTTATAGTACATTACATGTAGACGTAGTTGATTAAAATATCGTGAAATTTAACGAGCTAAAATATCAGATTCATTAGTTGGTAAAAGAAAGAAACGCAATGAGTGAAAAAACTCTGTTTTGACGCCTTTCACCACGACAATAACTTGGGAAACACTAAACCATCATGTGCCTTAAAATTCCTTAGCCTCACGATCGTACCCCTCTCGGGCACGTGTACGATCAGAAACCGTCGGTTTTTGCTCATTGACACATTTTAGATTCGGTTTCTAGATGTTCATTAAAATTGCTTAATATATTTCCAGTCCTTTAAATTTCATTTTATTGACATAATATTATCAATCCTTATAGTTAACATTTTGCTACTTTTACCCTTGCTGTTTTACTTATGGTAGTTTATTCAGTATTTGAATACTGAAGGAATCATTTTGGATGCATAGATCATATTTTTTGAATAAGTAAATGGTTAGTTTGAATATTTGGCATAAATTTATGGTAGTTATGTTAATTGTATTGACTATATACATAGATACACTAATTTATGTTATACTTTAAAATTACCAGAATCATTCAAAATCAGTGATATAAAGAGAAAGGAAGAACAAAAATCAGATCATTTTGGGTTCACAGTTTATTATAAAACAATGGGGGATACAAACAAATTTGCATTAGAAAGTGAACGTACGTTTTGACTTTTGAGGGGTAAAAAACGCGGAAACTAAAGTGTATGGTTTATTTTTCAACATTTTGTTTTGATTGTGTGCTATTTAAACGAAAACTGCGTCGTATTTGGAGGCATATTCGACGGTCAACCGCATCAAATACCCAATCACGCACTCTATTCTCCGCCTCTTCTCCACTCCAAAATTCCTCGGCCTCTTTCTCCCGTCACCATCGAACGCCGCCTGAGATCTCCCAATTCCGATCAACAGCTATGCATTCGAGTCATCTCCTTCTCGAGGAACCGATCAGGATGACTTCAATCCTGGAACCTTCTAAATCAGTGAGCTCTCTATTTCTCCGTCTCTTGCTCTCTCTGTGTTTCTTTGATAGGTTTGGTTTCCTAGTTCGTCGTTGATTTTAGGTTAAGCATGATGGATCTGTTGTGATATTTCAATTATCGAAGAAGTAACTTGTATGAGATTTATATTTCGTTGTTGGAAGTTTTTGATCCGTTTGATGTCATTGCGCAGAGTTTCTTCCCGGCTTTGACTAAGATTGTGGGAACTTTAGGTCCAAAATCTCGATCCGTCGAGGTCATAGCTGGTTGTCTCAAAGCTGGAATGTCTGGTAATTACGATTTTACTTCCCACTCTTACTGTTTGAGACGTGATTTGCTTGGGTTTCTCTCATTGGTTATATTCTTTTTGCAGTGGCTCGATTCGATTTCTCTTGGTGCGATGCAGAGTATCACCAGGAGACATTGGAGAATCTGAAGATAGCTGTGAAGAGTACTAAGAAGCTTTGTGCTGTATGTTCTCTATTCTCTAGTTTTGTTCTCTGCTGGATTTTTGGATTTGGTAACGCGTTTATTTGGTGATGTTTAATGAACAGGTTATGCTAGACACTGTGGGACCTGAGTTGCAAGTTATTAACAAGACTGAGCAAGCTATTTCTCTTAAAGCTGACGGCCTTGTAACTTTGACTCCCAGTCAAGATCAAGAAGCCTCCTCTGAAGTCTTTCCCATTAATTTTGATGGCCTAGCTAAGGTTTCTATTAGACCCTTACCGTGTAGTTTTTGGAGGAGATGATAAATTGGCTTTTCTCTTTAGGGGTTTGATGGATGTGTTATTGTTTGATATTTTCAGGCAGTTAAGAAAGGAGACACTATCTTTATTGGACAATACCTCTTCACTGGTAGTGAAACAACTTCAGTCTGGCTTGAGGTATAAAAAAATATTGCATATGGAGTATTCTCTGAAATTTTATATTAGATGTTTGTATTGTGAGAACTGAGAAGACCAACCATTTAAACAAATCTTTTAGGTTGAAGAAGTTAAAGGAGATGATGTCATTTGTGTGTCAAGAAATGCTGCTACTCTGGCTGGTCCATTGTTCACGTTGCACGTCTCTCAAGTTCACATTGACATGCCAACCCTGACTGAAAAGGATAAGGAGGTCAGTGTTGTTTATACTATTCATATCTCAAAGACCACTTTGTTCTGCCTCTTGTAATATTTCTAGCTTAGCTGTTCGAGTGCGTAACTATATTCTTCTACTTTGGTTCTTCTCTAGATTTTAAGCACATGGGGAGTTCAGAATAAGATCGATTTTCTCTCATTATCTTACTGTCGACATGCAGAAGATGTTCGCCAGGTCAATTTTCCTTTTCATCATGTTTTTCTTGATACCACCTGACAAGTGTGACTCCTATGGTTTACTCAGTACTAATTCTGAGCTTCTGATACACTTGAATGATCACGGTTGTTTACAGGCCCGTGAGTTGCTTAACAGTTTGGGCGACCTCTCTCAAACACAAATATTTGCAAAGATTGAGAATGAAGAGGTTAGTGAAATGCATTTATTTTTTCTTAACTTTTCTTTAATTGGAAATAGGAATGGTGCTGATTATTCAGTTGTGAATTTGATTTTAGGGACTGACCCACTTTGACGAAATTCTACAAGAAGCAGATGGCATTATTCTTTCTCGTGGGAATTTGGGTATCGATCTACCCCCGGAAAAGGTATGATGTTGGTCACTCAAATCAATTTGCTTAGGTCCAAAGCCCTTTGCATTTTCTAATCAGATTGGTGGGTGCTGTATTAGACTATTAGTGATATGTCATTTTCTGGAGCGAAGTGCTAAGTTGACCCTGAAAACTTGCAGGTGTTTTTGTTCCAAAAGGCTGCTCTTTACAAGTGTAACATGGCTGGAAAGCCAGCTGTTCTCACTCGTGTTGTAGACAGTATGACTGACAATCTGCGGCCAACTCGTGCAGAAGCAACTGATGTTGCTAATGCTGTTTTAGATGGTATGTTTATTCTCAGAAATATTTATTTTGTACTGCTTACATTTTATAGGAGGGCATACATATTTCTGGATCATAGTTTTGGTTATAACTTGAAGAGGATTTCCTCCCTTTCACTTATCCCAGGAAGTGATGCAATTCTTCTTGGTGCTGAGACCCTTCGTGGATTGTACCCTGTTGAAACAATAGCAACTGTTGGTAGAATCTGTTGTGAGGTAGGCTTAACTTATAGTTAAGTATTAGAATTTTCTGTTACCTTCTTAGTATCTCAAGCATCTATACATGGTTAATGATCTAATTATCTCTTACACATTTCTGTACTTGTTTGTAGGCAGAGAAGGTTTTCAACCAAGATTTGTTCTTTAAGAAGACTGTCAAGTATGTTGGAGAACCAATGTCTCACTTGGAATCTATTGCTTCTTCTGCTGTAAGTCTCTTCTGTGCCACCTACGTAACTTCCAAGTTGATAATTTCCCCTTTAAGTTGATTATTTCCGCTTTCATTTCTAACTCAAAGACTTAACTTCTGCTTGATATCAGGTACGAGCAGCCATCAAGGTTAAGGCATCCGTAATTATATGTTTCACTTCATCTGGCAGAGCAGCAAGGTTCACACCATTCCTTTCACCTTAGACTGTTGTTTCATTTGAATTCTTTGTAGCTGCCTACTTAATGTTTCTTCCATCTCTGTGAAGGTTGATTGCCAAATACCGGCCAACTATGCCTGTTATCTCTGTTGTTATTCCCCGCCTTACGACCAATCAGCTGAAGTGGAACTTTAGCGGAGCCTTCGAGGTAAACTTGATTCTGATTGTGTGGGTTTGAAAATGTATTTTCAAAAAAGAATTGGAGTTTTTCTTATTCCAGTTACTGATTTCAAGATTCAATGATTTATGGTTGTTACTTGCTTATGGATGCATATCCTATTTATCAATCGTCCGCATGATTCAAAAGAAGCATAACTCTTAAATATGCTGTATTAGTAGTCTTTAAAGGTTAAACCTTGGAAGAATATCACCTTGTAAAATTCTAGATCTGAGAAGTTCCCACAAGGAAAAACATTCCGTTTTAATCTTGGCATACCTGAATTACCTATATGGACTCTATTTTGACTATTGCTCGTGTTTGTGTATATCTTGGTCTCAGGCAAGGCAGTCACTTATTGTCAGAGGTCTCTTCCCCATGCTCGCCGACCCTCGTCACCCAGTAAGTCTCTATTGCATCTAATCATTCTATCTCACAGTACATATACAAGAATTTTATTCACCGGTTGCAATTGTAACTTTGGCTGGGTTTGAAACTAATGTATTTTGAATATTGTTGTTTCAGGCGGAATCAACAAGCGCAACAAATGAGTCAGTTCTGAAAGTGGCTCTAGACCATGGGAAGCAAGCTGGAGTGATTAAGTCACATGACAGAGTTGTGGTCTGCCAGAAAGTGGGTGACGCGTCCGTGGTCAAAATCATCGAGCTCGAGGATTAGAAGAAACAGTCTCTGTCTTTTTTTACCTGCTACTAATCAATTTATTGCCTTGAAAAGTTCTTGGTGCCTCCCAAGAAAAGACTTGCGATTTTTGTTTTGTCGGCCAGATGCCGGAGTGAATATATATTACATCTCCGGGACTTTGTTTTTTATTTGTATTTAGGAGATTGATGTTTTGAAGTTACACGATAAACCACTTCCCACTTTATTCCTAATATCTACTTTCCTTAGTAGCTATAGTTATGTACCCATCTTTTAAGCAACATTGAGGGACTTGAAACTCCGAGTTATCAAAGCAGCTGTAAATACAATCTTTTCTCTAAGAATTGAAGTTGTTTGCTAGCTTTGAATACCCCAGCAAATACTGAAATCTCTGCTTTTATAGGTAAGAAGTTTAAAATTTGTGTAAAGTGGTGTACAATCCAATCTTCTTTGTATAATCTATCTTTTGGGGTTTAATACATGTCATCAGGAATTGGATAAAGTCTTGACAAGGATCCCAGAATTTGTTATGACAATAAATTTTGATTAGATTTTCAAATCAGTTCCATCCAACAATACTGGATATTATCTAGGCGTCATTCATCATATAATTACTATTCTTATTGTTGTTGATGTCACTTTGGACCTCCATGAAATGTAGTAAGAAGCAAGTGTGCAAATTGAAACGACATATAGGTTATACACTTCTTGTTCTGTTTCCCAAATCAAGATTCTGTATCGATATGTATTTGACAACTTTAATAAAGTTTTGTTAAAATAAGCAAACAAAAGCGCCCGTGGCCTAATGGATAAGGCGTTTGACTTCTAATCAAACGATTGTGGGTTCGAGTCCCACCGGGCGTGTTAGATTTTACTTTTTATCTATGGCCCGCCCGGCCCATTTATACTTCAAAAATCAAAATGTTGTTTTCAGTAATGTTTTAGCTTTTATATAGCTTTAGTACATCTTCCATTTAAAATCTAGACATGGTCGGTTGTTATCTACCAGTAACCAAAGAATTAGTCTCCTGCTGATTTTCTCAGACCTTGACAATATGTTTCCCTCATTTTCTCGTCCCGGAAAAATCATCAGAGAGATCGACATGAGATAGATAGATCATCATATCCTCCTTTCTTCTCAATCGCTATGGCTCTTGAGCGTCATCACTTCTCTCATCTCTGCCTGTAGGTGCGAGTGAGGTTTCGAGAAGCATGGGATCGTCGTTCTCGAACCTTAACGGTGACACTAACGGTTTCGCAGCTGGACCTAGCCTCGGAGATATACCGGAGAGCTGCGTCGCTTGCGTGTTTCTCCACCTGACTCCGCCGGAGATTTGTAATCTAGCTCGCTTGAATCGAGCATTTCGTGGGGCGGCTTCGTCGGATTCTGTGTGGGAGAAGAAGCTGCCACGTAATTACCAGGATCTGCTTGATCTATTGCCGCCGGCGAGGTGTCAGAGTCTCTCGAAGAAGGATATATTCGCCTTGCTCTCTCGTCCTGTCCCGTTTGACGATGGTAATAAGGTCTGTTCAAAGATTCCTTGCTTCGATCGATTGGAATTGAGAATTGGGAATTGGGAATCTATTCTGTGGAAACAATGTCTTCTTGTGTTGATGATATGGACACAAATTGTTGCAGGAAGTGTGGATTGATAGATTGACAGGACGAGTTTGTATGGCGATTTCAGCGAGAGGAATGGCTATAACTGGAATTGAAGACCGTAGATATTGGAATTGGATTGCAACAGAAGAATCAAGGTTCATAATTTTCCTAAACTTTACAAGTTTTGAGAAGTAGTTATCAATAGCATTGCAATACTTGGGTTGTGATCAGGTTGTTTGATCCTGAGTTTCATAAAAAGTTTGATTCTTGGTGTTGTTATATTTTGCTAGGTTTGTGAATCTTGATAAAGGCAGTTTTAGATTAATTCTCTCTTTGGCAGATCAACTGAAGATTCAAAATTTGATTAGTGGTATGTATCTATATATGTATGTGTTCATGTCATCATGTGTCTCAGCTTTGAGGTTTTGAATACTAGTTATTGAGATGGTCTATCAAGACTTGCAGAATAGTTAGAGGCTAATGACTTATGCATATGTTTTTTCGTCTCTGGGGTTGCTGAGGAACATTGCATGCTTTGATTCTTTTGTCCTTTGACAGGTTCAATGTTGTAGCCTACTTACAGCAGATTTGGTGGTTTGAAGTAGATGGGATGGTGAGATTCAATCTACCTCCAGGTATATACTGTCTATCCTTCAGGATACACCTCGGTAGATTCTCGAAGAGGTTGGGAAGACGTGTTTGCCATTTCGAACACACACACGGTTGGGAGTTAAAGCCTGTGCGGTTTTCGCTCTCGACTTTAGACGGGCAAGAGGCGTCGTGTGAATATTACTTGGCTGATAAAGGAGGGGAAGAAACTGGTGGGGAACACAAAGGAGGAGGAGGATTCTGGAGAGATTATAAGGTTGGAGAATTTGTGGTGAGTTGCTCAGAACCATTAATCGAAGTTCGATGGTCGATGAAACAGATCGATTGCACACATTCGAAAGGCGGGATCTGTGTGGATTCAGTGTTCATCATCCCAATCGATGTAAAGCAACGCAAGAAAAGGAAAGCTGCAGTGAAATAATAGTTATAGAAAAAAAAATATGAAATGTACATCACACTTTTGCATATAGTATAACATAACTTCTAAGATAAAACTGTTTGTCGTCTTGATCTTGTTTTTGAATTAGGTTATAGCTTTGTGAATTTGATTGAGTTTTTTTTTGTGCTCTGTTTGTTCCAGATTTTTTTCAAGTCCATGCATTTTGCATATTCAAAGTAGTTTACACATTGATTGAAGTTTGTAAACCAAATTTATCCTACATAAAATGATATATTGAAGAAGATAGGGGGAGAGATATTACTTAAACAGATAGGCTTTGACTATTATAAGTAAGGACCATCCTAGTGTTAATTGATTAAACGAGTATTTTTCTTATTCGAAAGTCCTATTAAATGTTGAATTTTGTTTTCACGATGGAGACAAATTGACAATTTCGACTTAAATTTACCAAAATAAAAAATAATGGCAAAAGGGAATTCAGAATCTGTCTTCACTGGTTGGCATTTGGCAGTGCCAAGTACATGTCAAAAAAACTTAAATTGTCAAATTTGTCTGAAGAATAAAAAACTTGTAGATTTCACCGTGCTCTATTTAGCTAGTATGTTTTATACTGAAAACATTAACCATTGGTTTTGCTTTTTACCTAAAATGGAATTTTCATCTGTGTCTAACGAATAAAAAAAATGTCAACTTGAAAAGAAATAGTTTCTTCTTCTTCTTTTGTTTGTTAAAAAATAGTTTCTTCTTTATACGAAAAAAACCTTCAGCAATGATACACTAACACTCTCTTGAGCTTTATTTCTTTTTTAACTATATGGTCCTCTCGTTTTGATTATCATTATAGTTTTTTACTATTTAGTATTTACTCACTCAGTTTTTTGCTTTTACTCTCTCAATTTACTTGGATTGCGACAATAATAAGATCTCAGTCCCAACGGAAATGCAAAGTGTTAAATTCAATAGATTTTAACAAGCTTCTTGAGTTAGCTAGAACCATGGGATAATAAATTATACTATCTCTTTGGCATCGTTGATTACTCATCATGCGCCTGATTCTGATCATTTTCAGCTATTTTTAGAAAGAGCCTTTTAACTAACTCTTATTATCTTGCTAGGTTTCTGATTCAATACAAACTATATGTTGGTTGGTTTACAATGTTTTATTTTCAACAAAATGCTATGGCATACCTTGTGAATCTCAGCATATTTTTTTCTACGTACGTAAAACTTTAATCCGCTTTTGAAATCTGTAAGAATCACACAACTCTAAAAGTTTTTGAAAATGGCATTCAGATATTTACGAATCAACCACTTGAGTTTTCCAAGCTTGCAAGTAGCTCATTCAAACTATATATCATAAATACTAATTAATGAGATAATAAAAACATATATATGAAGATATATATACCGTTGCATCATTCCATTTTCTAACTAAACTTTATCGCCGGATCAATACAAAAGAACTCGTAGATCGATATGATGATACTACTTTCACTAGTGCACTGTGCTCCAAAAATACAGTCAGTATCAGAATTGGACCCTTGTGATCTTTCTGTTCGAGTGTAGCACCCTGCACCTCCACAGTGTTAAATAAAGATTGTGGGTCACGCTTACATATACATACAGTATAAAGAGATGAAAAATTGGAGGCTATATAGATTGAGAGTACAAGTTAGAATTGATTTGTAGTTGGATTAAGGTAGAGAAAGTGATTGACATTTTTTCCAAATGTAGAACCTGGACCATTCTCTCTTTTTACCCTATATAGTACTATTCTTTTCTCAACTTTTATCTTCTTCTTTTTTTATGTTTCATTTACTAATATCAACATTAATTCGGTCACCATTTTTTCTAATATCACAAAACTATACCGTTGTATTCATTCACAAGTTCTACGTTTCAACTTCATGATTAGTTTACTAATCGTTGGGCATATTTTTTACCTACTGGTGGTGCGTTTTGTCGTCTCTTTTCATGGTTTCTCCTTTATGTTCTTGAACTATGTTTGAACCTTAGATTTGCTTTACTCAGTGGAAAAAAAAAATGGTTGGCAAATTTATGAATGTTTTAATTTTGTGGGTTATGTACCGCTTGTTCTACCAGTTTTCATTCGCACGAACCAAATTTATTGTGCTTGTTCTGTCCAATTCGTTTATTCTGAAACGTTCAATTTATTCTCATGTTTCAGACACTCTGTTACTATTAAAGCCTAAATGGAAAAAAAAAAAAATGAAAGTAGGAAACCATTCATTCATTAAACATATTTCTATTTACACGACAGTGACCCAACTAGTTACGTGAGGTTAAACACAGAAGCCGTAAGGTTTTCAACCCCTCCCCCCCCCCCCAACCCCCCCTCCCCTCCCATATTTACTAATATATATATGCACATGCTTGCACATATCATATCATCTTTAACTCCAAGTTCCTTAATAAAACCCAAAATTGTTTCTTTCTTTGTTTGGCTAAAAAGTACCTACTCTCTTCAAATTGATTGTTGTATGCAGAAAGAAATAGACATAAAAGGAGAAAAAAAGAAGAAGAAAAGATGGAATATTGGAACAGCTCCTTCGTTAATGGCGATTCTTCTTCCAACTTCATCTCTCCTTTCCATAACTTTGACCATTTTTCAGGTACTTATATGCTTGATCCATGATATGCTTGATCATTCACTCAATAGTTATAAGTATCTTAACCAAATAGTTAGTTATGGTCTACTTTGACTCTTTCTGTTCTATTAAATTTGTAGGAAACCAAGACAACAAATGTCTCTCTTCAGGTACAATGGTGGATGCACAACAAGGTTTGCTTCATGTCCCTCTAGCAATGGTGGAGTGTGGTTATGGAGAAGCAAACAACAATATCAATGGACTTGATAAGAAGAAGAAGATGATGACAAGCAAGCAGATAAAGTTACTCGAGAGAAGTTTTCAAGAAGAGATAAAGCTGGACCCCGACAGGAAGATGAAGCTTTCCAAAGAGCTCGGTCTGCAGCCGAGACAAATCGTGGTTTGGTTCCAGAACAGGAAAGCCAGATGGAAGAACAAACAACTCGAGCATCTCTACGAATCACTAAGGCAAGAGTTCGAAGCTGTCTCTAGAGAAAAAAAGTTGCTACAAGAAGAGGTAAATTAACTCAATGATTTGGTACTAAGTTGCTACATTAAGTGGACATATGGTTGAGTTACTTTCACTTTGTTTCAACAGCTTACACAACTGAAATCGATGTTAAGAGAGAATTGTTCAAGCAAGAAGACGCAAACTTTGGAAAAAGCTTGCTACGAGGAAATGGCAGTTCAGTTTTAATTGAACTAGATGTCAACAATGTACCAATATTGTAGCTTTGGTCAATCAAATAACTTCAATGGCTGGTTCTGATTTTGTTTTAGGTATTGGTTTAAGTGATTTTCATGTAAAAGGGTTCTCTCATTTCAAGCAGATTACTTTGTTAAATGCCTGATCAAGACCACTAACAACATCCTAGAGTACAATTCACAATTCTAGTCAAGAAGTTTGGGATGTCAAGAGTAAAAACATAATGGATATGGCAAACAAAAAGTTTTCATAAGCTGAAGAAAAATCTCAAGTACAATATATTAGATCTGGTGCAAAACTAAAAATAATGGCAACAAAACAAAAAAGATAAGCGAAGAGAGATGAGTGAGGCTACTCTATAACTCCATTCAGCGTCTGCCTCCACCACCACCCATCTTAGCAGCCTTGGGTGCTGCACCCTTGGGGATATTGCCCTTCACTTGAGACTTCTGTTGCTTGGAAGCAAACTCAGCTTTCTTCGCCTTCTTCTCGTCCTTAGTCTTCTTGATTCTCTCCTTAATATCACTGAAGAATCATCAAAATTCATAAGAGTCAATTAATGTTCAGGTACTCTAAAGATTGAGATAATGAATGTTTTGGGAAAGAAAACAAACCGAAGTGCTGCTTCTCTGGCTGCATCACGAACTTCGGGTTTCTCTGCTCGCTTCTTCTGAATGACCTCCAAAGTAGCGCCAACGATGGACCTTGAGTAGGGCTTCTTGGTTGCACGTCTCCTCTTCTTCACAGCCTCTTGAGCTGCATCCTGAAAGAAATCAGGAAAAGAAGACAAGGGTCACAACCAAAATTCAATAGACAGAAACAATTAACCAAGAAGCGAACAAAGAGAGTTTAAGACCTTTTTGTGCTGCTTTCGGTACATGGCAGTCCAACAAAGCTTGGATGGCTTCAACTTGTTATGGAAGTACCTCTTACATTTGGAGTTGATGAACAAAAACACCTGATCAATCACGAAAAACAAAGATGAAATCAACATAGAGACATAGCAACAACAGACTCTTTAAAGTCACACACTTCAACCACATTACCTGAGAGTCAGAACGGATAAATCTGATTCCCCTACCAGGGTAAATCTTCTGGCCACTGAAACGGCATAGCTCAGTCCTACACATCAAACATAGTCAATGTCTTAGATTGGGATCACATACAGAAAAAAGACAACATCATTAAGCCATCTCATTCTAAAATGTACCAAGTTACAAGATAAAAACACTTAAACATAGAGCTAGTGAAAAGCATAACAATGAGAGAGTAATGAATAGAATCAATCAACCAACAAATCACCCAGATTTCAAAACACAATTAGCTCAATATACACAACTAAAAAAATCAAAACTTACAAACAAAATGCTACAATCAGATCTAGCTATTGCCAAACACAAAAACGTATGTCGTACCTAAAAAACTCAAATTGCCAACCATTTTGATAATCAAAGAAACATATTTTAACGAAAAGAGATTCATTTTAGCAAAATGGTATCTTCACACGGATCATTAGCAACAATGTACACCTATGAGATAGCTGATAAGAACGAAGAAGAACGATAGGGAGAGATGAGATTGATTACTTGAGAACCATGGCTCCGCCGCGCTGATACTCTTTTCACTTGAAACCCTAAAAAATCTAAGCATTTGGTTAACGATTTGTATTTAAGGCAGATGAATTAGCCTGAGCCCTAGCTTTCAAGGAATATAATGGGCCTCTCAGCCCAAATTAAATACGTTGGCCCATGTAATACAAATTTTAGTATGGTTAAGCCTATTTAAAATGATTTGATTTCTAAAGGACCAATTCTTGTCAGATCTTTTCTATCAGATTTTTTTTTTTTTAATTTGACGTTTAACCGCGAAATGTTACTCCAAGATTAGACTTCAATTTCTCACCAAAAAAAAAAGATTTAGACTTCAATTTGGAAAGATACTGACAGATCATATGGTATGGGCCAAAAGGTATAAAATTAATGATCCGGTTGCAATCCTTCTAATTATGTGGTTGACAAAAAATATTTGTAATTCGAATAATTGTGGCTGTACTTGAAAAAAAAAAAGGATTTGACATATATGCAAAAAATAATGTGGTTAGATTTGTCTGAAAATGTATTTTTCTTAGTCATCTGTCTTGATGGTGACATTGGTGTTCAAACAATCTTCTTAAAGTTCAAATCTATTGACCTCCATTTACGAATTACCAAACCATGTTCTGTTGTCTTGTAGTAACTACACATTGAATATATGAAAAAGATAAAAGCCTTCAATTTCTATTTTATTTGTTCGTCTGACAAGAAGCATCCACAGATGCAATAATACAACGTTTAAAAGACAAAAAATGACAATATTAAGACAAATCAAGTTTTGATAAACTCTAAATCTGAAGATGGTCAACTATGAATTGACCATGAACAGATCACAAATGACTTGGACTACAAGTAAAACAATCTGATTTTATAACTTCTCACAATGATGTTATTAGACAACCGAAATTGGCCAATAAATCAAAAGAGAAACTATTGTTCAAAGGTTCTTTAAGTAAACTGAGGATTCATTGACTGCTGCAGAATCCCAAGAATCCCATAAATTCATGGTTATGTACCATCTTAATGCTCTTCTCTATTCCAATAACTCCCATTGTAAGAGCACTTGCACAAATGACTCCTGAGAGAACGAAAACGATGATCGAAGCTCTTCTCAAGATCGCCACAAGCTTTCTTATAAAGGATTGTCCCCAGAAACCAGCAAGAATCGATACTGACATCAAGTACATTGCTGTCAATGAAAACAAAAGATCAATCATCATTTTCCCTTAATATTTGTTTTGCTTACTCTTCTTGGTGTGTGTGTTTTAAGAGATCTTACCGTATGGGATTGGGAATCTCTTGAGGAGATAAAACTCAACTACGGATAAAGACGAAGAAAACATCATCACAAACGTAGCTGTCGCGCTAGCAACCTGTGGGATGACACCAATCTCAAGAAGCAAAGGGCCAAGAACAAATCCACCACCGGATCCAAGGAGACCACCTACTATACCTCCAATGACTCCACAGAGACCACAGAAGATAAGACTCAGAGGACTCCACTCAATCGTAGCCTCGCAGACAGATTCAGTGTTTCCACAGCTTAGCCTATTTTTGTTTTCTCTATACAATCTCATTGCTTCAAATATAAACACCGCGAAAGCAACTGGGAACTGAAAAATGAAAAAATGGTTCCAAATGATTGATATATAGCAAATGCACATCACACAATCAAAGATTATTTGAGATATATTTTACCTGTAAGCAGAATAGCACCCAATATATTGGGCTGCAGACCTTTATTTCCTTCTGTATAAAGCCGAGAGTTAGTTAGATTGATGAGAGCTCAACAACAAGATCATTGAGAGTGTTTAAACTACTTGCCTTGATAACTTGGATAAGCAAGAAAGCCAACCACACAGTCACCAGAACCAGAAGCCGTTTCCACTTGAGGTTAGAGCATATAATTTCCTGCGAGTAAACATCGAAAACCCGGTTCTTGAATCTTTATACAATCTTGAAGAGATTGTAAGTTAAAAAAAATCAATTTTCATACTAACCAGTTCTGACTTCTCTTCTCTCGGGTAAAGCGGCTCATACTCAGTATTGATTAAAACTGCACAACAGAATCAACAAGAAAAAGTAAACAATGTGGTGAGTTTAACATCAAGAAACACAAAATGAGAATCAAAAGTATGAAACTTTTTAACTCACGTTCTCCTCGGGAATTAACCATGTTAGCTCGTTGTTGCGCCATTTCATTCTGTATTTTAAAAAACATTCAGTATCCCCACAACATTACATAAAAAGCCACCACCACGTACATATTTACATGGTGAAAAAAAAAACTAACCTTTAACAAAGTCTCATCCTTCCACATCTGAATGCCTTTAAAAAAAGACCTTGAAGAAGTACCAACGAAAAGAATGATGATGAGGACAGTGATAAGCCAGTAAGGGAAAACAACACTGAGAGAAACACCAACAGTGATACCAAGAAGAAGCATTGGTTGAAAGAGAAGAGCAAGATCATAGTCTAAGATTGGTACTTCTTTTGTCGGATGACGTACTCTTACATTGTACCAAACTGATGACGCTGATGCTCCCATTATCATACCTTCACAACAACCATACAAAATTTAAAAAACCAATCTTCAATTTCACATTCACTCATAAAAGAAAGAATCAAATTACATTTTGAGATTGCAGCTGCGGATTTGGTGTCGAATCCAAGGATAAGAGTGAGCATAGGAACAAAGATTCCACCGCCTCCAACGCCACCAACTGTTCCACAAGCAGATCCTAGAAACGCTATTACAGTAGCCAACACTAGTCTCCAGCTCAGCTTCAAATCCTACTTCCACAATATTATTACACACAAAAGGTATTAAAAAAAAAAAAAAAAGTCAAAGTTCCACTTTTAAGATTCTTCCAAGCTTTTGGGTAAAAGGTGTTTTTAAAAAAAAAACACTTAAAAGTTAATGAGAAAAAGGATTCATCTTTAGTTACCGGCCAAACTTTTTCGGTGGCAGAGACCGGAGATAAAGAGGTGAGGTTATGAATATTAGGGTTTTTTGTATCTCCGACGTAAGAAGCAGAGAAGATGGCAACGGAGAAACCCACAAGAAGGTAGAGGACAAATCCTCCGGTGCCTTTTCCCTTCCACAATTGCATATTTAGATAAAACCCTAAATTAATCGTCGAACCGAGAACCTTTGGTATTAACGAAAAAAAAAATTAATGAGAGTTTTGGTAGTTTGTGTAATGGTGAAGCAGAGAGAAGCTTGTCTTATATAAAAGCAGAGCCGGAGAGGTGAAGACGGAGGGAAGGGACAGGGAGATTTATCAACTATACTTTTGCGTATTTTATTACGATACTACCTTTGTTGATAGGCTTACACGTGGCATGATTTTTTGGGGTTTTGGAAATTTTGACTTTATTTAAAAATTTTGAGGCTATAATCTTTGCTTGTTCTAATCCGTATATAAATGCAAATAAAAGGAAAATTTTGATTTTTTTTTCAAATAAAAGGATATATATGACTAAAGACAAACAATCTATCACAACAATTAGGTAAATATTTATTAACAAAATAGTGAACAATATTATGATATGTCTAAATTTCGTGATATAAAGTCTTAACACGAAATTTCGGCTTAAGTTGTACTAAGTACTAACAAAAGTTTCCGTCAAACTGTAACACATGATGACATGAAAAATGACATGGAAAGAAAAAAATGCCTACATGGTTAGCTACATCTATTATGGTATATTCTGTTTATCTAGAAAAGGTAGTTTTAGCGGTCGTTGCAAAATCTAAATTTTAAATCTTATATTTGGAAAAAGCTTTGGGCACTTAGACAAAAGAAAAGAAAGAAAAGGATTTGGTCACAATAGCCAAAGATATGAATTCCGGTCAAAATCTTCTCAATTACCTAACCTAAAATTACCCGAAAAAGTATTAATTATGAAATATGTATAAACCAAAATTTCCTTGCCAAGCTACATGAAACAAATTTCCGGAAGTCCACAGAAAAATTATTGCTAATGACTTTGACAGGGTGATCAACCCAAGACTAGCTTGATTCTATTGGTACCTTTTTCATTTTTTGTTTTACTTCAAAATTGCGTTTAATTCCTAAGGTCCTAACTCATGTCTTAATTTGTGCTCTCCTAACGTTTAAATGTTAAATACTTAAAATGTGTGAGGGATTGAATTAGATGTTTAAACGAATTAACGAAGGCACACAGAAAACATACAAAAAAATCCGATGTCAGTGATTGGGAGAATTCGATCGACAATAACATGTAAGAACAGACTAATCGGAACCCATGTGGATGGTTGGCCTCTTTCTTGGAATAAGACAACCTCCATCATTTGTGTATACCATGATTTTTATGTAAAACCACGTCAATCCGTGATCGTCATTCGTAGAAGCCAAAACAATATCTCAATTCGAAGATGTCAAATTCCTTTTGGGCTTTCCATAAATACAATGCACCGACTACTTTTCGATGTAATGAAGTGCTGACGTATTTCTTCCTGACATTATATTTTCCTAAAACAAGCCTACATATAAATATTGTTTACCAAAAATATCACTATAATACAGATATAGTCTTCAAGTGGCGTGTTATATTCAAACTTGGACACCATTGGTAACTAAAAAAAGAATTTACTCGAGTTGATTAGAATATATGACAGTTAATCCTCTAAGAATCACTACTAAGAATATTCGCTCCCATAATCAATTGAGAAATTTAAAACTGAGCATAAAGAAGTTAGAAAGTCTTTGGTTTCCAAAATAAGTTTTCTTCTGCTACAACAAATTACAGATCCATAAAAAAGAAACAAAAAAGGCCCAAAAAAACTTATTTTTCTTTTTGACAAATATTTCACAGCTTTCCCTTTTCTTTCTGAGCATCATCATCCATCCGTCCAACATCGTTGAATGTTTGACCAGTCATCTGATCGGAGGACTTCAGTGATGTCGCTACCTTACCAGGCTCTGTATCTTCTACTTTCACTTCAATCACCGTCCTTCCCGTACCTCCATGCTCACGCGCCGCGCGTGTCTCCTCCACAATATCTGATGGCATAGTCAGTTTACTCTTTATGGCTTCTGTCACATTCCCTAATGCACCAAGTATTGTCCCCTTCGCTTCATTTCCCCTATATTCATATATATTCAATCAATCGCAACAAAAATATAAATCAAACTTAAAAAATATGGCCAACATTTAACAAAAATGGCCTCTCTGTATTTACCTAACGGCTGCGGAATCTTTGGTCTCATGAGCTTTTTCTGCTGCCGACTCAGTACTCTCCCTAGTTTTCTGAGATGCTTCGTTTGCTTTTTCTCCAGCTTCGTCTTTGAGTTCTTTACCTTCCAGTCTCATTTCCTCCATCTTTTGCCTCGTTACTTCTCCAGCTTTCTCCATGTTCTCCTATGTTATCAAACAACCATGTATATAATAACATCAACCATTTGACAATTATACTCTCTATTTTCATGAAGACAACGTTTCAAGAAACTACCTTGGCAATATCTTTAGTCTCCACAGCTTTTTGTTTAGTTTCCTCTGTCTTTCCCGACAAGAAACCCATAGCTCTCTTCGCTGTGTCCACCGCACTATCCTTCAACTCTCCAAGCTTACTCACCCCAACATCTTTTCCCTCCGTCGCCTTCTGTACTGTATAATCCTTATACTCTCCGGTCTTCTCTGCCGTCTTATCTTTAGCTTCCATGGCCTTGTCCGCAGTGTAATCCTTATACTCACCCATTTTCTCAGCTGTCTTATCCTTAGCCTCTTTAGCCTTATCCGCCGTATAGTCCGCCGTCTCCTTCACCTTCTCAGCTGTCTTGTCCTTCGCTTCTACGGCCTTATCCGCAGTATAATCTGACATCTCCTTTGCCTTCTCCGCAGTTTTGTCCTTAACCTCTGCAGCTTTATCAACCGTATAGTCTTTATACTCGCCCATCTTCTTCGCCGTATAGTCCGCGGTTTCCTTTGCCTTCTCGACGGTTGCGTCTTTCGCTCCGGCCGTTTTCTCTGAGGCTATCTGAGCTCCTTCTTTTGTGGACTCTGCCGCGTCGTGGCTTTTTCCTACTACTGCATCTCTCGCATGCTCGTACGTTCCTTGAACTGCCCTGAACACTGATCCTATCACCCCTGGTCTCTCCTGCTCCGGTGGATGTTCCGTCGTTCTCTCCGTTACCTTATATGTCGTGACGTCACCACCGTCTTTGTTGATGTCATGCAAGTCTTGAGCTGCGAGCCTTGCCGCGACCTCTGCTCTTTCCGTCTTTTGTTTCTCTGACGCCATTGTTTTTCTCAATTGGTTGAGAACTTTAGAAAGTTAACTGAGTTTTAAGATTTTGCTATTTTAGAATATTTTCTAGTTGTGTTCAGTCGAAGTGATTTTGTTGCATCTTATAGTAAATGCTCTGTTTTTGTGGAGACGCCACGTGTTATATGGCGGACGCAACAGCTGCCACGTATAATTTATTTCGTTTAATGTACCATGACACGTGGATTTTCATGCATGGATCTTGAATGTTCATGGACTTAAGATATAAGCAAAGCATTGATGGTCGGTTATAGAAGATATGCTTCGTGATTACTACATTCTAGAAGTTATTGTTATAATAAACAATTGATTGTACGTAGAAGTTGGTAAAATATATGTTTTCTATAAGTTTTTAATTTGTTATTTGCTCTAGTTTGTTCTACTTTGTAAAATTCGATATCGTAATTGAAACTTATATCTAATTTGGAAATTAACGAATGAGAATTGCAATCATATGGATCAATTGATGAATTTTGATTATTTTTCTTTTGTAATTTGATGATAGTTAAATTACGAAACTACAATTGTGTGTTCACCAATGTGCCCTCTCTTCTTCTTCTTCTTTTTTTTTTTTTTTTTTTTTTTTGACAGTTCTGATCAGTTTAGAAACTAGAGAAAAAAAAAAAAAAACACTAGAGAACCTCGTCAAGAAAATGTTTTCTCTAGTTTTTAAACTTGACGAGGTTCTCTAGTTTTAGCTACTATAAAGTTATAAATGTCTCTAAATCGATGTGTGAGTGTGGGTACACAGGTGTTTCGTGTTAGTGGAGAATCTAATGCCCAAACGAGTAAGCAAGCAGTAGTCAAAAAGCAACCGATCTCAATTAGTTTTCTTATATAAAGTAAACCAACAAAAAAGGAAACAAAAAAAGCCACACACCAGAGGAAAAGAATAATCTTCTAAAGACACGTCTCCTACAGAATAAGATTTGTATAAAATACTGATTCGTTTAAAACATTTAAATCAAACCCTCACATGGACAACCTAAAGGAGAAACCTCTTTTAGTCAGAAAGAAAAGTTTTGGAATTGAAAGTAACAGAATAGATTGATGGATGGTTCAGGTTCAAGAGGAGGAACTATGCTGCCGGTGATTCTGAAAGTTGGTGTTGCTCTTGTAGTATCAGCAACTGGTTTGATCTTGGCCAGGTTTGTGTCCCGGAAAGAGGACAATGAGATAACTTCTTCTACAAGAAATCCAGAGTCTTCATCATCACAGACCAGAAGAAACAATGAAGAAGAAGAAGAAGAGTTCGAGGAGCTTCAGAGGAAAGAATACGAGATGGAGTTGCGTTTTGAACGGTATTGTAACTTGAAGGATCAAGAAGTCATGCTTCTAGAACATAGAAACATGTTGAGTCTTGAGAAATATCAGTTGGATTTCTTCCGTAAAGAAGTTTTGGTGATGGAGGAAGAATATAAGAGGGGCCATGATTTGGTGATTGTGTATCTCAAACTGGTGGGACAAATCCAAGATTTGAGATCAAAGAATTGGTTGCTTGAGGGGAAAACAAAGAGGCTAAGGAGAAAATCAAAGCAATTATACAACATTGTGAACGAGAAGAACATGAGGATTATTGGCATGGAAAAGGAGTTGTTGAAGTGTGTGGATGAATTGGAGACAAAGAATAACGTTGTGAAGGAACTTGAAAATGAAGTTAAAGATCTACAATCTGTTGTTCATGTGTTGCAAGAGGAAAAGGAAGACGTATCCAAGGACTCTTCAAGTTCGAAATCAGAGGTAAGCATTAATTTTTGGGATTCACATTTAATGTGTTCTATGTTGATTGGCACGTTTTTTTGGTTTTGTGAAGATGGTGAATGTAGAAGACTATAGAAGGGTATTAGAAGAGTACGAGGAATTGAAGAAGGATTATGCGAATGGAGTAAAGGAAATGATTAACCTGAGATGGAGCAATGCTTGTTTGAGGCACGAGGTGATGAGAAACGGAACCAGTTATGAGGAAGTTCTGTTTTCCCCAACTGCAAACTTACAAGAGTTGGGTTTGGAGGATGAACAAGTAGATACTTTAGTCATGACAGTACCCAATGAACATCATGAAGAGAATCACAATAATCATCATCATGAATCTTCGAGGAGGAAGAGGTTGATGAAGAAACTGAAGAGATGGGTTGAAGGAAATGAGAAGGGAAAATCAACAAAACCAGAAGAAAGATGTTTCGGAAGGCTCTCTTTAACGGTGGAACCCGAGGAAGAACAAATGTTTCATTCGAGAAGATCTTGTTCTAGCGTGTAATTTTTTTTACTAATATAGAGAAGGATGCCCAATGTTTCAGAATTTCTTCAACATTACAGTAGTCATGGAAATCATTTATGAAAATGTATTTCACATAAGAAAATAAAAGCAAACTAGAATATTCATCCACCAACTGAAAAAAAAAAAAAAAAAAGATTCCCACAAAGAGTTTTGTGTAGAAAGTAGAAACCGAGGTAACTAGTTTTTCATTTAGTCCTTCACTTAATCGAAACGTCAGACGCCATTTAATCAGAACGATGACTGTTTGAACCAGTCAGCTTTGTCTTAGACTTCAGAACTTCATACGCTTCATCAACTTTAGCAGCTAAGTATTCTGGTGATTCCAGCAAAACAAGCAGTTCCAAGATATCCATTTCCAAAAGCATCCCTGTGATTTTGGCAGCAAGTTGGGGCTGTACCAAGAATGATAAATACGGTCACTGAATATTAAAAAGCGAATATGAATATATAATGAACAATCTAATCAAGGACACCAACATGGCGTTTCTCGACAAGAGGATAGAGCCACTCTCCGAGCTTTTGCTTCTGCATCTCTGCTGTTCCAGATTGTCTTCTTCGGACCTCTTCATTCCTTTCTTTCACCGAACCGTATGTATTATTCTGCTGCAGCTGCTTTATTAAAGTTAATTTGAACCATCTTACAGAAGGTATAAGATAAAAGTAAACCAAATACCTGCTCGAAAGAAGAGTCTCTTGACAAAGGACGCATTTGAGTAGACTGATGATACACTTGTGGCACATATGAAACAGCGTTCCCATTCAATCTTCCTCTCATGTTCTGCATATTCATTCTTGGCGCATTACCAACCTACCAGACACATAATTTACGTCAAAACATTATCAAAGTGAACACCATTTTAATATATAAGAATCATATACATATATACCATTGGAGGATATGTGACTGCTTGAGAGGTAGGGTATGATGGATAGATCGGGTTAGTAGACTTCCACATCGGTGGGTATGGTTGATATACCATCCCAGCCGATTGAGTGTTTTGGTAGTAGAGTGGAGGAGATCTTCCTCGTATGACAGCAACTGAAGAAGTGCTTCCTCCTGCTACCACACTATTGCCAAATTGAACCTGTAACTGCAATTTTCTGTCCTCTTTCCTTTGAGCAATAGCCACATATAGTGGTTTCCCATGAAACATATTCCCTTCAACGCATCAAAATCATCATATGTTAGATGCGCTAAAGAACCATCTCAAAATTTCACCATTTATATAACTTTACTATATGAACCTGCAGCTTACCATGAATGGTTTTCACAGCGTCAATAGCTTCTTCAGGTGTTGAGAAGCACACAAATCCAAACCCTTTGCTTTTTCCTTTTTCATCACACATTATCTTTGTTGAAGTGATTGTGCCACATTGACTAAAGTGTTTTCTCAGCTCCTCCTCAGTGGCATTAACAGCAATGTTTTTCACATATATGTTTGACACCTTCATTTCAGAATTGGTAGCAATCAATCATATCAATGTATCATATCAAACAAACAGAGACTTTCATCTATATGGTCATACCTTAGCTTTCATCATCTGTTCTTTGCGCTTTTCTTCAAATTTTTCCTTTAACAGTTGCTCCCGTTCTTCCTTCTTCTGTGCCCTTCCTACATACAGACTCTTTGAACCTATCAAAATGAGAAAAAAAAAAATTAAACAACTTGGCGAGACTTAAAGGAGGTTTTATTGTCTCAGGAAAGAAAACTATATCTCAAACCCAATTGAGTTCCATTCATTGTTTCCACTGCCCGTCTTGCATCCTCTGGGTTGTCCAAGTTGACGAAGCCATATCCTTTACATGCTCCGTTTTCATCCTTAGCAATTGCAAGGCTAACAATTTTCCCAAACTCAGAGAACTTCTCCCTTATAAGATCTTCACTGATATTTGCATCTAGATTCTTCATGTACAAGTTTGTGTACTTATTATCCTCAGGCTTAGTTCGTTCAGTTTTTCTCATGAATTTTCCAACATAGCTGCATAAAATTAATCCCAAAGCTTCAGATTACAAAACCACTGATAAAACATAATGGTGAAAGTCAGATATCTCATACAAAAATAGTCCACAGACACAAATCTAGAAAGCATTGAATAGGAAAGTCTTACATCTCCTTGTCAGCAACAACGGTTCCATTCAAATTCTCAATTGCGGCCCTTGCAGCATCTTCTTGCTCGAATTGAACAAAACCATATCCCCGACTCTTTCCATCTTCAAAAGTAGCAACCTTACATGAAACAATGTCCCCAAACTTCTTGAACATGTATTGCAGATCCGCATTGTCGATTGACTCGGGCAAATTCTAACAAAATGAAAACGATAATCACTATCAAGAATCAACACAAAGAAACCAACACCTTTGCATCAAAACATTAACCGAAATTGAATGCTACCTTAACGAAGACATTTCCAACCCCATTTCTCCTAGCATCAGGTGCTCGAACTGACAACATTACTCTAATCATTTTCCCATTCAACACACTGTGATTCTTTTCCTTGATAGCAAGATTAGCTGCACAGTTAAGGATACTATCAAACAATGTAAGTTCAACCAAATCACAAGCAATAAACCAAAAAATTTGTCACTGAATATAACTTTGAAGTTCAATAACATACTCGTATCAAACGTAAATCTCAGCAAAAATCAGAAATCAAAGGCGTGATCAGGCTAAATAACAAGATTCGTCTCCAAATCACGAAAAATCATGGAGATAATCCGTACAATTTCGTAAATGAGAGAAAACAACAACAGTTTTCCCGGGAAAATCGGCTAAATATGCACTCAAACTCCACCGATTATCTCAATCCAAGTGTACAAACGAACGATGATAAAGCGAACGAAGATAATCAACGAAAACGCATCTCCGTAACCTTAAATCACCAAACAAAAAAGAGTATCAAAATCAAAAGAGATAGAAGAAACATTATACCTTCGAGACGCGAGAGGAAGTTAGCGTAGCCATAGCAGAGAGAGCGACCAGTAGAGACGTCTTTACAGAGACGAACAGAAATTAAGCTCTTGAACTCGGAGAACGCGTCGTAGAGTATACCTTCGGTGACGCTAGGGTGTAAGTCTCCGACGTAAAGCGACGCCATTAGTGTAGAATCCGAACTAGAAGAAGCATTCGCCGGAGGAAATGCAGCGTGAGTAGCCGCCATTTTTTTGTTCTGATTCCTCGGAGGAAACACAATGCACAAAACGACGAGAGACGCGGAGAGAGAGTAAGAAGATGACAAAACGTAAAGCGAAATCGGTAGGGTGTGGTTAAAGAAAGGCCGTTACACTTCTCTGCAGAGCTTTATATTCCGTTCGGTCGCGTTTGTGCCGTTTCATTAACTACATTTTGTAAAAAACTAACTCAGTCGATTCCTTAATTTCGTTAACCGTTTTATGAAAATATTATAGTTGATATAAAATTATGTTGTAATTGGTTTTGAATATGATTTGCTCAGTTTTTCATGGCCAAGATGATAAATAGTTCAATAAGTTTAGCATTAGTGAATTTAGTAACAATAATAATTATCCGCCAAATAAATTTGTAGGTTACCAAAAATTTTAGATGCATATTATCTTTCACATATTCATACTTTAGGTTTAGAACTAATAACGATATTGTTGTGATAACAATACAAAAAAAGCTGCAAATTTCAAACCTTTCATCAGAATTTATGTTTGCCAAGTATATTACGCGTTACAAGTTACAACTGTAACCTAGTACAAGTTTATTTTTTGATAAATTAAATGTATATATTTTGGCATCTTTTTCAAAACAAAAACTTCTATTGCACAAATGCACATCGCACCAAAAAAAATTCTAGTTAAAAAATCATATATGACCAAGGAATTACAGAAATTCAGACTGTAATATTTGAGTTTTAGTCCACAAGGAATCCTATTTTCTTCACAAGGAGACTTATCTACAATTACAAAAGCACTCTACTTACTACAAGAGAAGATAATGGTGAAAAAGAATCAAAATAACTCAAACAAAATCAGCCTACACTACTCTAAAATAAACACACAAACTCTATATATTTACGTCAAGGAGATGAAAATACAAAGAAGTAGAGCCAATAAGATGCTAGAGAAGAATCTTAAGAGCATGTCCCTTGTTGAGATGCTCAAACATGGCTGCCCTGAGTTTACAATATCCTTTCCTGAAGTTACCGATACGTTCACAGACATCGAACCTGTCCAAAACAAAACACAAGTTTGTAGGTTCAGATGAAGATAGTCGATGACTAGAGTTTCGTAAATGACATGACTACAAGATTATATATACTTACAATCATAGTTTGCCCATCCAATGCGTTGCCGAGCAAGATCATACACAAAGACTTTATCTTTAAGTACAAGATCTGCAAAACAAACAGGATTGATCTATAAACACTGCTGGGACAAGAGGATGCAGTAATCATTAGTTTTTAAAGCTCTGTGTCTTACCTCCTAAAATGTTTTGTTCTTCCGGAGCAATCATAACACCAATGCACCACATGGACGCACCATTCTTTTAGATAGGAGAGACCAAGTAAGAAGATTACATATAAAACCGGACTATTTTAGTTCTACTAGTTTTATGTATAACAAGAAGAGGAGCTTACATAGAAACCAAAATGAAATAAGTAGTCCTGAGGTCTTAACATCATTGACGCACCACCAGCAAAATTGAGACTAACCGTAGGAAACAGATCACTTATGCTGCACAAACACACAAAGCCAAGAAAACTATCCCATTAACTTTGATCTAGAAAGAAGGATTTGAACATTGCAGTTATAGATGAGGCCCATACCTAGTAGAGACCAAATAGCAGTGCTCTCCATTAGAAATTATCGGTATTGCCAACTGTGACACGCTGTTTGTTATCTGCAGATACAAAACAAAACAAAAACATCATGATGTGAAAGTCACAATCTCATGCTAAACACACAAGATATACACAAACTTACAGCACTGAGAAAAGGGTCATAAGCCTCTTTCACCAGATATGTTAAAGTGGTTCCTGTGTCAACAATAGTTCCACGGGTATTTGATGTTTCCAATGCAGCTGCATCGATGGGTAGCATCTGTCCATTCACGTCAATGCTCAACAGATTTAAGTTATAGTGAGGCCTGTAGTACATAGTCAAAAGATCAAACAGATTCTTATCAGCATCACATGCCACTCAACGATTTCAGAACCAGATGGGATCATGGGAGGCAGTAAAAAGATTGATTCAGTCAAGATTGTTAGAACACAAATCGGTAAACTACTTTATTCAATTCACAAAACAACTACACGTCATAGAGAGATTTGATTAACGAGAAAATCTCTACTCTCGGTCTAATTCCTAATCTCAGACCCTAGAAAAATCCAAAATGCCCCAACTCATTCTGCTCACTTTCCTATTTAACCTGTCAGCTCTCCAGCTAACAGACAGCAAATGTTGCTTAGCTGTGAACACATGTACAATTACAAACCACCTTTGCTAAATATAATGCTCATGCATTGGACTAACTCATGAAATTTATCATAATTTCAGGTTGTGACAGCATTATACAGTTAAAGAAACAATCCAAGAGTGGAAAATTAAAGAATAGGTTAGTGAGGTTACTGTGATGGAACAAGGGGACTGTAAACGATTCCTGGGACCAATATCTCGCCAAGGACAAAGACACCACCTCCACTACCATCTCCTTTCAAGCAATGAGAAAAAACTGGCGGTGTGATCCCTCGTGACGACAACTGAGAAACAACTGACAACTTTCCCTTGCCAAACCCAAATATTCCATCCACTGCTTTTTCTGACTTTGTCAAGTCCCCAGATTGGAAGGTACTACAGCTGTTGGAAATGCAACAAATTCATTCACAAAGTTTAAAATCTGTAATCAGCCATACACTCTCATGCAAACACAAGGGCTAATGTTTGATAAAAGAAGTTCTCACCCGAAAACAATGGGAGCAGATGAGTTTGCAACCAAAGATTCTCCCAAAATGACATCAAAATAGAACGTATCAGTCATGTAGTAACCTGAAGTCCCACTTCCATCGCCATAGCGAAAGGAGTAACCACACTGGTTATTCTCAGAACATTTTGTAGCTGTTGTTTGAAAAACTGAAGAACAAATCGGATCTGAACAAGTAACAGAGCCAGCAGTAGCGGAACCCGGAGCATCAAAGAAATGGAGCTCGATCTGATATGCATTTGGAAAAGAGAAGCATAAGGCCTTCACACTTCTCTGATACTGATCCCACAACAAACTATATAAAGTAAAAACTAAGAGAAAGCTACTTACTCCAAGTCCACTGGAGTGAGGGCAATTACTGCAAGAACCACAAGTAACCCACAAGATATCACTTCCAGTATCAATCTGAACATTGAATTCTGTGGGAGGAGAACCAAGTTTGACCTTTGTGAAATAGAGCCTACCAAGAAACAGATACATATCACATAAAAGAAGATTTGTCCAAGAAAAACAAAAACTGATAAAACCCAATTAGAACTCCAATAACAGAGTGTGCAAACGTGACATACATAGTCGTCTTGGAGCTGCAACAAAGAAAACGAAAGGAGACAAACTGAATAAGATCTCCATTATTGATAACTTCTTTAAATCTACTTTTTGGAATCCAAAAACCTTCTAAGCAATGACCAAGAAGCCACAGGTGAGCAAAAAAAGTAACTTCAAATTCCTAACTCAGCGAGATAAAGCCAAACAAAAAAAGAAAAACTCTAAAAACCCTAAAATCTTTCAATATCATCACAGAATTTGATGAAAACGATCTTAAATCAATCTGAATACTGATTAAGACAAACAAAAAGGTAAGATATTTCTGATTTGTGGCTGGAACAAGAAATTAGAAAAGAAACCTCTAAGATAAAGAAATTACCCAACGACGTAAGGATCGGAAGAGCCTTGAACTGGGAAGTCCACGACTCCACTAACGGAGCTTCCACGACCACCGCCGAGTAAGATTCGTACGTGCCTTACACGATCACGCGTCCTGAGTTCATTCAGCTCAACTAGCTCGTCGAGAGGAAAAGCTCTTTCTAAAGGAAGAATCTTGGCTGTACCAGCTGCGTATTGTGCTAACGCCGAGGTAAACGGCGACGCTGCAAATCCAGTAACGGCGGCCAACACCACCGCCAACATCAGGAGACAAAATATACGCATTCAAGTAGCTCGTTGAGATGATGATTATATTCCCAATAAAGATAAGCTTACAAATAGTGAGAACAGTGCTCGATTCTTCGCATCGACCGAGAGAGACAGGAAAACAAAAAGAACTGTCAGAAAGAGAGAGAAAAAAAAAGAAAGAGAACGTTTTCTGAAATGTTTATGCGGAGATAGTGGGGCTTAAGGAAATATATATATTCGAGATTTTTGATTTTGGTTTAGTTTGGTTTTGGTTTGGTTCGGTTCGGTTCGATTTTATGTTCATTTTAGTTGTTCAATAGTGTATGGTTTCGTCGTCTTCCTTCTCTTTACTCAAATCTTTTACTTAAATTTCCTGAATCAGATAAATGTTATGAAAGTATAAAGAGCAAATAATCCGGGAAATTTTAATAACGGATGTTGGTTAAGATATTGAGAGCATTAGATTTGGATTTGGAGCAACCAAATTGTTTATTCCCGCTATTATTTATTGTGAGAACATGTGTTTCTTATAACGCAAATAAAATATCTTAGACAATTTTCTGACCAGTTTTAGGATACCGGGGCTTATTAAATTAGTCACTACTCGTAAGAAGTTTTATGACCAACCATCGAATATTCAGATACTTGCAAGAAAAACACAACAATTTTTTAGTTAAATGAGAAAACCCAACATTTCGTCAATTTTTTTTCCTTTAACAAAAAGACAATCATTCCATTATATTTTCATTTTTCATTGGATTAGATGCTTCAAAACGATAAAGCATATGTTGTAAATCATAACGTTTGTGTCCAAACCCACTTTAATTATTAATAAAAAAAATTGACTTGCAGGTGAATCGGTCTAGGTCATGATCCAAAAAGCACGTCAAAGAATGAGGCTGGTAAATTGTGGTGTGATTTTCCTAAACGAAGACAAAATTGTACACATGCCACGTCACCCTCACCTTTTCTAATAGTGCAAGAAATATTTGAACTATTTATCGAAAGTGCATTTGTTTAGAGTAGTATCAT
The DNA here is from genome assembly GCA_028015245.1 of Cardamine occulta. Lineage (NCBI taxonomy): Eukaryota > Viridiplantae > Streptophyta > Magnoliopsida > Brassicales > Brassicaceae > Cardamine > Cardamine occulta. The sequence goes on along the minus strand of CM051375.1, from coordinate 4,859,541 downwards.
ACTGAAAATATGTCTTAACTTGTAAATGTAAACTCTTGTAAGTTTCATTACATGTATTCTATTCAATGTTTCACACAACAAACGAGGAAGAACCAATAACAAACAAAAAAATATTCAAAATCAGAAATAATAATATTAGAAGATTCAGAGATCATAACATGTTTTAGAAACATCAATAAACTTTGCTTCTTTTACTTACACATCTGAGTTCAGGAAATACCAACAAGCTTTGTTTGTTTCAACCGATAGATGAAGTTTTAGCAGCGAGATGAATCAAAGCACGTCGATGATACTTGCTTCTTACCTTCTTGTATTTCTGCACAAACGCAGCTGTATCAATATCCTTCTCCATGAACTTCTGTTGCAGCTCCTCGGATTCTTCATCGACATTGTTCATAGCATCTGCGATAAACAAAACAGGACTGTGTTTAGAAACCGATGTGCATAACTTTGTTACACATGAAGAATATTTGAGTGAAGCAGCTAATATCTTACCTTGAAGTCTATGAAGAAGAGAACCAGGAGAGTAGAATTTGAGAATCTCTTCTCTTTGATTCTCAAGCTCATTAAGCTTCTCTTGAGCAGTTGCAAGCTCAGATGTACGAATTATTCTGCACTGTAAAAAACGGTTTTGCAGATGTTCAGAAAGTTTACATAATCCATAACTCACTCATATATGAAATAATATACCCACTTGGTTTCTGAGCTCCACTATCTGTGGTTCCTTCTCCAAGTTCTCTCCTGTGTTATGTTAGCATGAATGTTATAGATTTCTCAATGAAAATAGAATTTTTGTTGTTATAAAGTCTTATCAGAACTCACTTGCAAGATGTAATGTTTCTTTGCGAAGCTCTTCTCTGATCTGATGAACATAACGTAAAAATCACAAGGTTGTATCATCTCAAAGACGTAATTAGTGAAGAAGCTACAATTCTTAAGACAAACGATGATTTTTACTTCATGTCTCCCACTTACATTGTTTTGAATAGTGACCTGGTCAAGCGAGTGCAGAAATTGTTGATACGCATACTTGTCAGACAGAAGCTTCCTGAGCTCATCAACACTAGAGCAAAAAGATTTGAAGAAGACACTATTTGAGTAACGAGATTAAGCTTACAAGACCCACAATACATGATATACTGACAAGTATAGAAATCGAATCCTTTTGAATTAGCAACATAACACCAAAATCACAGAGACTTTCAAAAACCAAACTATCAGAACCACCAGTAACTTAGAATCTAGACTCTCCCAAGCCAAGTAATGTGTGACACAAGACAAATGATATACACAAACACACATAATATGCACAGAAGAGGCAAACAGAAAAAAGATTTTAAGGAATTTGAAAGCTAACCTTTTGTCTTTTAAAACCGAAATAATGCCCGCAGCTTCACCTGGTGAAACATATGCTGGAATCTGCCCTGATGTTTGAGGCCGGGATGAGCTAGGCGAGGTGACCAAAGACGGCGAATACCACGGTTGTGGAGACCCTTCTGAAGAAGGACGAGACTGCCCTTGTTGTTGTTCTTTTGAGCCCCTGGATTGAGCACAACACACACAAAACATTCTCAAATACTACTACCTAACATTGTTCCAAGACCCAATATACAACATCTTAATATACTAACATTCATGGGCATAATAAATGAGGTGCTTTGAAAGACTACAACCAAAAAATGCATCACATCAATTGAGAAATTAACTAAGACTAACATCAACACAGCTTTCAAGGAAGATTTAGACACTAAAATGTTCTGGATCTGTAAGCAGAAACTATAAACCCCTAACTAAGTGGCTATAGAGAAATTCCAAGTAAGCAAAAATCAAAACTTACCAACATCAAAGTAACTAACAAAAGCAGAGTTCCTTAATCACAAAGAAACATACCCACAACATAAAAATCTGAATTTCCCAAAATTATCATAAATCAAAAATTAGATAACAACATAATCTAGCTGACGTAAAAGATCGTATAATCACAAAGAAAAAATAAGCCTAATCAGATCATGGAGTTGTTGATGTTTACCAGAAATTGAACATGGTTGTTCGTAGAATCCACTGATCAGCTAAAGTGATTTCGATATTGGAGAAAATTAAAATCGTAATCAAAAGACCCAATCCTTAATTTTGTTTATCTTTATACTTTTACAGCAAATGAATGATCGAGGAATCGGAAATCGCTAGAATCGTACTTTGTTTTGTCAACGAGAAAATACTTTTTTTTTTCCTTCTTCTTCGTTAAGCTTATTTAGCTTCGTTGTTTTCTAACTTGCTAAGTTATACCACTAATGGGCCATTTTAGACACGTAGTCGTCTATAAATGGGCCTTTACTATTGGCCCAATAATAGTCATCAACTTACATGCATTTTGTGTTTTTGTTAAAGAGCTTAAAACTTACACGCATTTACAGATGTAACAATTCTTTAGTTCTTTAACATTACTTAATTTAGCTTAATTTAATTTTTGGGTTTAAAAAGCAGTACAACTTTTTAGTCTAAATTCCTAATGGTCATCAACTTACATGCATTTTACATATGTAACAAATCTTTACCATTATCCATTACTTACTTTAGCTTAATTTACTTTTTTGGGTTTAAAAAGTACTACACTTTTTTTGGAGTGATATTATATTCAAAGTTTCGAAGTAGTGTAGAATTCTCTAAAATACGATTTTAGTATTTCTACTAATTAAAATAGTAGAATTTTTGAATTCTAGCTCTAAAATAGTTGTTTAAAAAGTACTACAATTTTTTAGTGATATTATATTCGAAGTTTCTAAGTAATGTAGAATTCTCTAAAATACTATTTTAGTATTTCTACTAGAAAACTATTTATCACGTGTTTGCTTGGTAGGACTTTATGTGTTTCCTTTAGATCGATGTTCTATTATTGTTTGAAAAATATACATATACTAGTTGATTTTTGGAAACTGTATTTGTTTTATATAGCTGCCTTCTAGAGAATTTACCTATAAAACCAATAAACAGCGGACAGATGTAGAATTTAGGTGCGTTGAAATGAGAATGATCGTAACATGTATCACAAAATGTCTACTTACGCTACTTTCATGAATATAGCTTTTAAAAACCTGAAAACTCTAACATCGACTTGTCCAATTTAGTCCAATTTACCAAAGCTAATGTAGTTGTCATTGTAATTTATGTGATCTACACATTATTTAAAAAAAAAAAACAAAAAACAAGATGTGTTTTCTCCTAGAAGATTTGTTTTTTTTTGTTGGAATGATTTGTAGAATATTTAAATACGTTGATTATTTATGTGAAAGGCATATTCCGATTCCTTGATATTATTCGTTTTAATTAGTTCAGATATCTTGATCACCACATGAACAACTGTATTCTGGCTGACACCGGTGTCGTTTTTGTTGTTGTGAGTTTCTCTTATTTCTTACTTTGTACATGAAGCTAATTGGTGAGAACAAAACGTAATATCTTCAAAACAAATATAAACAGACGTTAGAAAATAATGAAATAAAAAACTAGTGGCTACTGGTTAGAGTCTAATAGAGTTGAGCAATAATTCAGGATCATGCATGCATTTGTTATGAATGAATGTCTCTCATTAAATACAAATGCGACTTAGTATTCAAAACATGTAAAGAAAAATAATTGAATTTGGAAAGAAGTGAATGCTTAGTTTGATCTGTTTTCAATTTTCATAGCTCGTGAAGAGAAGTTAACCAGAAAAGAAGAGCCACGTAGGCTCCACATACATAGTACAACTGAAGTACTGTTTCCGTTTACGGACATGGCCAGATCTTGTCTTTTTAGAGCCTCCCCTTGAATCAGGAGACCTTGTCGGCTTTCAACAGTCAACTCTTGACTTTTAGAGGTACATCCCATCGTTTTTGATTTCTAGATACAAACACCATGCCGGTCCACTAAGGTTTGGAAGTTTAGCACCGCGTAATTCTACTTTTTTAGAAGAAAAAAAACGCCGCGTAATTTTATGCTTTTAACACATTAATCCCACATTCGAATACTAATGATTTTTGGGGACATGAGCTAATTCAACTTTCAATATCGATTTTCTATAATAAAAAAAACAATTATGATATATATACATATATGTATATATATATATATAGCAATAGCATGATCGTGCCAATATTCATTTGGGATAAAATAATACTCTGAATAAAAAAAACTTACCGCATTTAACAATTAACAGTCTATATATATGACTTGTTATGTGATCAATTTTACGTAACTTGTTTTTTTTTAATAGGAAAACTAAAATCATGGTAAAACAAATAAAAAGGTATATTTTGATTTAATCATCAACATAATTTACTTTGCCAAAAGGTACCCAAATAGACCATTGCTGTTATTGTGTTTTGTATGCTCAACGATTTTTTATAACCAAAGTTAGCAATTGTCATCTAACTATTTTTAATATTTTGATTTTTGTTAAAATTTATGTTTTTCTTAGTTTAGACACAAGTACAAACATTTTACGACATCGTTTTTTGGATGCTATTGATGATGATAATTTTTTTTAATGAGTTATTTTGGTTTTTCTTTTCTAATCTAAGATAAGTTTCGACAATGCAAAAGATGAAACTGCGTCTGCATGCATACAGCATATATAACAATTTAAATTTTTCATAATTTTTTTTGGGTCATCCACACATATATAACATATCTTGATTTAAGTAAAGATAAAAAACAACTAAGAAAATTATACATATTATCAGAAGTACAAATCTTCCGCAATATTTATATAAATGCACCACTACTATGGGTTTAGTTTCGAAACCTGTGACTTTCGCTGGTTTAAAGATATTCCATTAACTAATTAATACTAACACAACATTAATCAATCAAGTTGAATGAAATCCATGAAACTATTTGCAAATTTTGAGTAGATATCATAGTTTTCCGTTAAAGGACTTTCAGCATTCTTACGTTAATTTATTAAAGCTGACAGCCCAATATCATTTATCTAAGATCTCACCAGCAGAAATAGTTGAAAGCAAAGTTTAGAACATGAAATTGGTTAGTTTCGTATCTTGTCACTTTATAAAATAGATCGAGTAACGTTACGAATGCAACTGTTCGTCAGCAATATGTCCTTAGCTCTTATAAGTTTTTTTATTAATTGACTTTTTATACACAATAATTAACAACTATTTAAACTTTTGACTTAGGCAACTGTTATTAGATAAGACTGGAAAGGTCCATGGATTCTCACATCCATCTTAATTGTAGGATGCTAACTAAGTCCTAAGGGGTGTAAATATTTACTACAATATTTAATACAATATCTCATACCTACTATTTTCATTACCTTCACATATCAAATGCAGCCAGTCCAACGAAAATAGTGGCTTGAAGCAAACACAATTTTTGGTCTTTTATATATTTATTATTTAAACTTTTAATCAATATTAATTTTTAAATTATATAAAATTGTATTAAATATTTTATAAAACAACAATTATATAGTTTACAACTAAAAATTTAACCTTTACCATATATACATATCATAAAATATAATTTTGGTGATCTAAAAAATATAAGATATCTTAGTAGTTTTAAGTGGTTGCTTAACCATGTTTGTTTTCTAAGCCGGACCTGATAAAATGATATTTCAAGATGTGTAATACAGTAAAATTTTTATAAATTAATAATATTGGAACTAATGTATTTTACGATATTGTATTCATTTATCATATTTATTAATTTAGATCAAAATATTAATTTAGAACCGAAAAAATTATTAATTTAGCAAAATATTAATTTATAGAAGTTTCAATGTACTAAGCTAATACGGTCAATACCTAATCAGCGTCTCATGATCTTTTCTTGATTGTTAATGTAACTCTCACATAATATCTTTATCAATTAAAAAAAAAAACCCAACAACTCTCACATAATATGGTATCAATCAAAAGCTCGAGCTTGATGATTTTTTTTTTTAATCTGCGTGTTTATATTTTATCGTTAGTAGCATACTTGGTCAAACTGCAGAGCCGATGCTCTGAGGTTTATATATGCTAAAATTGAGTTCTTCTTTGTTGTAATCATATAGTTATTCTCATAAACAATTTCTTAGTCATTCAGTAGAAAGAAAACCCATTAATAAAAAGAGAACCCATTTTCCAAAGAAGAAATTTAGTAGTATATATGATTCTTTACCTTTATAAAAATACTCCAGCAAATTTAATAGTCCAAAGTGTATATATATATACGTACATTACATATATGTAATAATAGAAGCTAACCATTTTTCCAACAAAAAAAAAACTATATTTGTCGTTAAAAAGCTAAAATTTAATTCGAGCTAAGAATAGTTAAAGAAATAGAGAGCCTGACGTGGCCCAGAAAACCAATGCATCGAATGGAGAGGAAAAAGACGAAATGCATGCAGATATTATATTAATATATTTTTTCAAAAATTTAACTCTCTATTAATATTTAATACATTGAATTTTGTCTTTGATTTTGAGGCTCGGGTCGTCCATAGCAGCTACTTTTGTCGCAAGTTTTAACTGCTTTTAATATTTTATTTTATTTTGCCAACTCACGTAACTGTTTCTACATTTTAATAAATCTATCTCCCAACGTATTTTATGTAGGTCTCATCTTTTATTTATTAACTAGTTGTCACTACTCACTAGATTAAATTTGTAAGATTAATCTGCATATCAATAGATTCAATACAATTGTATTTTTATATAAATTCAGTTTCATGCGTAAAGAACTATTTCTGAAACGACCACTATCTAAAAAGTTTCAGGCCTAAACCCTGATTTAAAAGAAACTAATTTTGTTTTACTACATTAAATTATAGCACCTTAGATTTGAAAACTCAAATGGTAGGAAAAACGACTTCACAGCAACATCTGAAAATCAACTCTATTTATTCACATTGAAGCAGTATTTTGAGAAAATAGACTTTATTGCGCATAATAGACTTTAGGGGACTAGGGGTATGTTTCGAGACTTACTTTGTCGAGTTTACAATATCTTTAATCCTTTTCCGACTCTAAAACCCATTCTTGGATGGAGATTGAAGCATGGTAAACACTAAACAGTCATTAAGTGTTGGAACCCATTTTTAGACAAATGGACTCAGCCTACATTAAGTTGGTTGATGTTTATAAGTATCTGATTTTTCATGGAATCTGGAATTTAGAAAACTTTAAAATCTACAGATCAAATTTGAATTCAACAAATTAATCCAAGTGGGTGGTAACTACAAAAAAACCCCCCTAAAATCAAGGGGCACCATCTGGCATTAGTAACATCACAAAAAAAATGGTTCCTCCGTAAAATAGAAACAAAAGAAGATACATATAACTAACTATCAAGTATCATTCCGAAGAAAAAAGAAGAATAATTCAAGAATTTAAATATTAAAAAAAATGATTTATAAACCTTGTATTAGTCTCGTTTCGGGAAGATGATGTCTATCTCGAAACTTTTCGCCGAATAATTAAATATATTTATATATATAAATATATTTTTTTTGGTGCTGGAAGGGTTAAAAAATATATATATTCAAGGGGCACTTTTGTGGCTTTATATTACGTCCAATAGTTTAGTTAGCTACGTGTCCATAATGCGACGTGGATATCGTAACACCAACCAAATGTACGAGATATATCGTTGTTTGACTTTCTTTTTTTTGGTTTGTTAAAGTTTGTTTGACTTTCTTAATATCCAATATTCTCAGAAATAATCTGATTCATCATATGTTGATAATTTAATCCCATAATTTAGTCAGAAAAAATGTATATCGCTAAGTCATTACTTGGGGGAATATTAATCCCCAAAACAATCTCCCAAAAAGATCGTACGAAAATTATATTGAGATCACTTGCATGATGTATTTAATTAATCTAGTATTGCCGTCAAGAGCTGGAATGCATGGATGAAACTAAATTTCAATTAATATGTATATTTGGGAAGATTCGTCGAATCACATTTTATCTTTATTGTTATTTCCTTACAAAATTGTATCTTGCTAACTTGGTTTAATAATCAACTTTGATTATTCAATGAAGGATACGTTTTTGTTTTGGTTAAACTGAAAGATATGTTTTTCAAAGCTTTTTAGAGTAGGAGAGGGACTAAATATATGAAAATACATTATTTAAATATGTATTTTATTCAAATTTATTATTCTTTTAGTCCAACCTTTTTTTCTTATAACTAGCCCAACCGTTTTTATAAACTATTTTTTTTTGCTGTAAATAGAAAATATTTAGTTATCTTTTTTGTACCTTACGGGGTTGTAATTTTCATACTCCGTGTAAAAGACTGCTTTTTGTTTAAATTAAATTAATCATTTTTAACCAAAAATATATTTCAGAAGAAATACTTTAGAATACCACAAAAATAAGTTCTAGATCAAAAATATATTTATTTCATATTTGGAAAAAAAAACAGAATACGATGACATTTTATAAACATCATAAAAATAAGCTTTATAGAATTTTAAAATTTGGATGATAATTTTAGAAAATAAAACATAAAACCTGGTATTCTTAAGAACTATTCAAAGAGATTCATACGTCGTATATGTTTAAAGGACATATGTATCAGGACGATGCCTGACATGTAACCGAGATATCGTATTTGCTGGTCGGTCTAGACTCCCACACACTTGATATGTAAGGAACAATGCAAAACAAACAAAACTCGAATATTATGTAATCAAAAGAATCCGACGAAGTAAATATTATAACAAATTGTAAGAGAATTACATATTAATATTATTAAGAAAAAGTGTGTTGACGAAAATGAAGAATTTTTTATATATTTGCAAATTCTGCAAAAGTCAACATATATAAAGTCCTATTGAGTTGACCCAATCCCCAACGGGACCCAAACAACGAAGTTTCGCAACATGTAGTTCCGTTTCGTCAAATGCTTAAATATCCTATAGATAGGATCTTTTATGCACCAAAATTAATTTAAAAAATAAAAATTAAATCAAGGAACAATTATAGGGAGAATATCAAATAAATGAAACAATATAAGGAAATAATACATGTACATGAGCCAATTTTCGTGTGTATTACCAAATTTCTAAATGTGATGGTCGCTGAATCGGTGAAATGCTTTGAATATATAATATATATATATATATATATTTTTTTTTTTTTAATAATGCTTAGAAGTTTTGCAAAATAGATTAGGCTCGAATTATCAAATCTCTTCTATTTTCTTACCAAAGAAAAGCGATAGTGACGACAACTATAATTCTAACGCTCAATGAATGTCGTAGCTAATCAGGTAGATGGTTGGTCAAAAATCAATAATTCTAACGTTTAAGAATTCTTATAGATCTGAATATTTTCTTATAGTTATATATTTGTATTTTGTATAGAATTCATTGAAACTTTGGTATAATTTTATGACATATTTATATGGTTATATTCTTCTTTGGAATTGAAGATACTTCTTTATAGTCACAGTCCTCGTCGTCGATTTATGCGATTACCCAATATTTGCGTTTTAATTTGAGTTGTTTCAAAAAGTAAAATTTCTCCCAAACCAAAGTACTTTGATCTCAGTTTCGATTCTGATAAAAATAAGCCACGTGTCGGCCTACGTTATAAGAAGAGCTGTTGCGCATTTGTGACCAAGAAGCGAGAGCTTTGATTAAGGTCTCCTGATGTCCTTCTATTTGTTTAAATAACATTACATATAATATTGATATCATAAGCAATATATATATATATATATCAAACCTTTTGTTGTTGTGTAAATTCAGGAGCTAACTCGGAAATACAAAAACTAGGTAGACTTTTGTAAATTTTTAATTATCTTTTCTATCATTTTCAAACGTATTTAATATTCTTGCGAGCTAGACCTCTACCATCTCGTGGTCTTACCGTTCAAATACTATAAAATATATCTTTATCAAAAAAAAAAAAAACTATAAAATATTGTTGTCAAAAAAATACTATGAAATAATAATACTTATACCATGTCAACGGTTTGGTAAGGAGACGATTAAGAAGAAGAAGTCAGTCTCCAAGAACTTGACTCAGAACAATACCAAAATTTGTTTAACTGGTCAAAATATCAACTCTCGTCTATTCATTTCAACGTCTCATCAAACATGTATATATATATAAATACCCACATCCACCAGCATGCAAAACCCACCACAACTTACCAAGTCACCAATCATCGATCCTCAAATTTACATAAATACACATAAGATCTCCTTAGTTGTCAAAGAGACCATCAAGATCCATCAGGTATATATATATTACATATGTCGTACGTCCATACAAAAACATACATCTCTTGAGTTTCCGTTCTTTCATAAGTTCTATGTATTTGCTAATTGATTTTTAATGCTTATACATACTTTGCAATGTCTCATTTGCAGTGAAAAGGAGAAGAATGTCGCCGTCGATGATATCTCCGGTGATGAAAGAAGAGAACAAGAAATACCAAAAAGGTGTGAAACATCTGTGTGACAATGGTCTGACCAAAGTCCCAACCAAATATATATGGCCTGAACCTGACAGACCCATCTTCGCAAAATCCGACAAGCTCAAACCAAAACGAAACCTAAAGCTACCCATCATAGATTTCGCCGACCTCCTTGGACCTAACCGGCCTCACGTTCTACGAACCATATCCGAGGCCTGTGAAACCTACGGCTTCTTCCAGGTTCGTTCTCATCAAAACCTTAAATAACATGAAGTGATCTTTGTTATTTGTATAATTATAACTTTCTTGCTAAGCAAGTAAGCTATGTTAATTGGGCATGCAGGTGGTGAATCATGGGATGGAGGGAGATGTGAGCAGCAACATGATAGAAGTATGTAAAAGATTCTTTAATCTTCCGTACGAGGAGAGATCAAAATACATGTCGTCGGACATGTCAGCTCCAGTACGCTACGGCACGAGTTTCAACCAGATCAAAGACAATGTCTTTTGTTGGAGAGACTTCTTGAAACTCTATGCACATCCTCTCCCTGATTATCTTCATCATTGGCCTTCTACTCCCTCCGACTTCAGGTCAGATTTCCAGAATTTACATCAAGAAAGTAATCTTGAATTTCAAATATTCCATCAAAAAAGTTCACAAAAGATAGACTTTAGCATGTGTTTTTAAATATTAAACCCAATTCTTATATTTTGGTACGTTATTTAAAAAAAAAAATTCTTATATTTTGGTCACAAAGTGTATACCCGATCAATTAACTAGAAGTGATGGCGTTATTTGATTTTTTTTTCTAAATTAGACATGCATGTGGCGGCTTGTGAATCTATAAAGATGAGTTGGACGAAAAAAGAAAGAATCTATAAAGATGAGTGACTTGTGAATCTATAAAGATGAGTTGAATTAAAATACTACAAAATAACAAAGAATATGTCAGATATTACAACACACCACCATACTATAGCTAGGTCTATAGCCTGCACCACCACCATATTGTAGCAGTCACGGGGTTACTAAATATATCAAGCGTATATTAGTATTTAATATTACTGTAAATAACTATTAAATTACATGAGCTTTCTAACTAATTTTTATATTAAAAAAATGTAAACAGAAATTTGGCGGCTACGTACGCTAAAGAAACGAAAGATATGTTCGAGATGATGGTGAAAGCCATCTTGGAAAGTCTTGAAATCAACGGTGGCGGCGATGAGGCGGCGAAGGAGTTAGAAGAGGGAAGTCAGTTGATGGTGGTGAACTGTTATCCGCCGTGTCCGGAGCCGGAGCTGACGCTAGGGATGCCACCGCACTCCGATTACGGTTTCTTGACACTTCTCCTTCAAGACGACGTAGAAGGCCTTCAGATTCTGTTCCGTGACGAATGGGTCACTGTTGATCCCATCCCTGGCTCTTTTGTTGTCAACGTCGGCGATCATCTTGAGGTAATTAATTATCATATTCTTATATAAATAGATTCGATCATTTGTGTATTACACACATATCAAGTTTTTTTCTTCCTTTTGTTGTGTTCAAATAATTTATATCTTAAATTCGAGGGATAGAAATGGATAATGAAATATTCTAACTAAACCATTGAATCCTTAGTAGAAAAACCTTTATATAAAAGCATTTCTCATAAAAATATATCTAAGAGATATTAATCATTGTATATAGTAGTGACTAGTCCGTCAAATTAATTAATTTCCTTTATTTTTTCTATTATTGTTGATATATAATGACTAAATTAATATTATTTTCGACAAACTAACAATTTTGGTTACCCATGTGTAGATATTTAGCAATGGAAGGTACAAAAGTGTGTTACATAGGGTATTGGTGAATTCAACAAAGCCTAGGATATCGGTGGCGTCTCTGCATAGCTTTCCCTTGACCTCTGTCGTGAAGCCATCACCGAAGCTCATCGACGAACATAATCCACGGCAATATATGGACACCGATTTCACCACTTTTCTTCAATATGTATCGTCTTGTGAACCCAAATGCAAGAATTTTCTTGAATCACGCAAGATTCAACATATATAAGATCGATAACTGAAATTACCGTTTTGTTTCTCTAATGTTAATAATGTTAAGGTGAATTAAATTTTGGTATAGATTTACGTCATAATCTCATATGGTTAAAGAGAAAGAACGAAATACACAAAATATATCTTTCCTCCTCATGATAAACATGATTATGATTTCCTACAAACATATATATATATAGATGAGACTAGAGATATGGTATATTGTTCATTCAAATCAAATCTGTAGCTCTGATATTTTAATATTACAATGTTCCAAAATAGGATTACACATCTTAACCAAAATCAAATTGAATGCGTTTAATTATAATGTGATTGAAGATCATACGGTTCTAGTTAACTTCTTTTCATCTTGATTTTTGTTCTCACAACATGTTAATAAAATAAAATCATGATCTAGAACTTGAGAGGAGTTTGAAAAGGTGTTTATTTGATCAACAAAACTCACCGGAAAGAAAATAAGTAGGGGTTGAATGGAATATGAGAGCTGTTTCTCTTTCTTATCTTTCTTACCAATTTCCTACATGATTCGAGAGTTATGAAATGTCTTATATATGTATTTAAAAGATCGTAACAAGATCATAAGGATTGAAAAAGACAAAAAGGTTACCAAAATGGAAAGAAAATGAGGTCAAAATAGAAGGATGAGGTGGTTTCTCAAGGAGGAGCAACGGAGGAGAAGATGAATATCTAGCTAGACTGAAAAAAACTTCAAAACAGACAACTTTTTTTTTTTTAATCAACAATTTGAACATTTAATTTGTTTATTATCTTTCATTTCTTAAGTATAGTTAATGTTTGTCTATGATGGAGAGTGGAGACGTTGGTTAAACGAGTTTCCTAGAATTAGGTCAATATAATCGATGTTTTTCATGATAAAGAATCTTTAAAAACAAAATCCAATTAAGACAATAAAAATTTATTTTACTTGTCTAAGTGCAACTATAACAATCATGATTTTATCAACATTTAAGCAACTTTTTTTGTTTGTATGTCATCTAAACCATTTTTCAATTATCATTCATCTCGTATATGCCACATATATATATTCTTATTTTTCTTGAATAAATATATATTAGTATGTTATATTTTCCTATATATTACTATACTTGTATAAACATTTGAGCTATGGATACATAAAATGAATATATGTGTATATATCAATATATGAGATGGTATAACTTGCAAATGTCCTAATTTATCTAAGAAAATTGCTCAAAACTTGCTAAAAAAATGCTCAAATTTTGCTTAAAATATATCTAAAATATTAAAAAAGTTTCTAATACAAAGTCAATTTTAGAGAACATTTTGTTTTCACGTGAACCATTTTATTGGACACTTGATTGAAAAAGTAAAATAGTTAGTGAAAATATATCAAATTATGCAAAAACAGTAATTGTATTGGTGAATTAACGTTTAAGGCATGAATTGCAAACAGTATGGTTGCAATCAATTGTTGTGACATTCACAAAGCACACAATAATTATAACAAAAGATAATAAATAAACAAGGAGTTTATAAGAGTAAGTAAACCACAAAACAAATACCTTGAAACTTATATTGTAAGCGGTAAAATTGTCTGCCAAGGCCGCAACATATAATATATGGTCTCGTTAATAATATAAATTAATAATTATGTAAATTTGCATATATATATATATATATATCTATATTTATAAATGTAATATAATTTTGTATTTATGAATTTCTGTTAGAACTCATAAATAACGTTTTTTATATAAGAAAATAGTATGTTGTATTTTAAACTATTTTATTATTATAGCGTAAATAAATTTGTCATAAAATAAAAGAAACTTTTGTATAAGTTCTTAAATTCTAAATATGTATAATTTTTATTTCAATAGTCGTATAAGCTGTTTAAATACAACAATTGATATTACTAATCACAAATTTAATTTATGTTAATTATTTATATAAGTAAATTTATCTATAATTTTTGTTATTTATTATCAAAATAATTTGATTTTATTTTAAATTTTAAACTTTCAAATCCAAAACTATTAAAATTTATAACATTCAATCCATTAATTTTATTTAGATTAAAATTTTTTAATTTATTTATTTTTAATTTTAAAAAAAAATCTCTATAAATTAATAAATATTATTTTATACTATAAATTAATAAATATCAATTTATAGATAAATAATATCACTATAAATTAATAAAATATCATGGTCCTAATATTATTAATTTATAGAGATTTCGTTGTATATAGACATTGTATGAATTTTTTATTTGTTCAACATATTTCATTAATAGGCCAGTCAGCATGCCTTGCTCAATAAAATGTTACAAGCCTCGAGGGAGGCCTTTGCCATAGACTCTGCAATATGATTTCTACTCCTAGGGATAAAAAAATCCGATCTCGGTGAATAAGAAAGACGTTGGATTAACTTAACACACAGTATATATATGCTTTGATTGAGAATTTGAGAGTTTTAACCTCTGTTCTAAAAATCTCCGCCTAGCTCCGATTATTCCCCGTCTAGTCGCTCGACCCATCTTCGCTACCTGACTAGCGTCTAATCGCTAGACCCACCTTCACCGCTAGATAATTTTTTTTTTTTGTTATTCAGACATTTATATTAGGAGTTTTTGTGATATTTTACAATAATTTATGTTCAAAATTTTAATGAAAATCATAACATTTTGTCTTAAAAATACGTCTTTATGTATTTACTGAAATTTTAAAAACAATATTATAGAAAATTTTTAATTATAATGGATTAATATATTTAAAAACATTGAAATAGTCTTAAAACCCTAAAACTAGTCCCCGATTAATCCCTGTTTAATTTCCGATTTATTGATTAGGCGCTAGTCCCACCCTTGCCGCCCGACTAATGTCTAGCATCTTTTGGAACATGGGTTTTAACACAATCAAATCATATATATATATATATATATTTTTTTTTTTTCATTTCTAACACAATCATGTTATAAACAAGGGAAAATATTTTCTTTCTAACTAAAATATTTCTTTTACTTTAAAAGGCCTCTAAGAATTTTTTTTATGTCTCAATTGTTATGGCTTATATCCGAAAACTATTATTATACCATGTATAGTGATATGTATCAATAGCTGCCAAAAAAAAGTGATACGTATCCCAATATATCCAATAAAAATTGTGATTCTCCCTAGTCCCTAAAATAGTAAAATGAAATAAGAGAACACTGATAATGATGGATTCTCTACTATATAGCTCATTGTCTTTGCAAGCGTCAACACAGAAAATTATTATTCGAGAAAAACAAAGATGGGTTGTAAAAGTTTGGTTATCATTCTCATTGCTGTCTCTTTATTTGGTCTCCACCAATGTAAGAAGAAAATCAATATTTTCTTTCTTGAAAACTCAATATTGAAATTAATAGGATGTACGCCGTTAATCATGTCATATCATACTTTCGTACATAGCTCATGTTTACATTTATATATAACTAGTTTTAGGATTCAATTCAGTGGTGCCATATGATTACAATTACATTTAGATACATATATAATTATTCTTTATGAATTCAATTTATTGTTGCCACATGCTTATTTTTACATTTTTGTGATAATGATTGTATTTAGGTGAAGACAATATCGGTTATCCTCCCGGAATAGAAAGATGCTTCCATAAATTTATGGGAGTTTTTGTATTGTATCGAAGATAATACCATTTGCTTTCCGGAATTTGAACCAGAAGACTGCCTCAAACTGTGTCCTCGGCTACGAAAAGGTGATGCACCGTCTCCTTCACCTGCTGGAACACTGCCTCCTCTATAAATGCTCATTGAAATGATGATTGATTATGCTCTCTATATATATTATGTTCACATGAAAGATGTATTACAATGTCATCAATAAGTCAATAACGCTTGTTCAATGCTCTAGTCTGAAATCTCCCTATATGATAAACTAGAAACTGTTCAATAACATCACATAATAGTTGGCTGACTAACCTTAATAAAACTTGATTTATGATGCATCACATATAGTTGTTTCTGAAGAAAATGATCTTACCTCCTCATTAACCAATACAAACTCCATAATATTGCTAGTTACATGTACAATGATTCATATGCTGATATTACTAAGATTCTGTAGTTAATGATTTGAAATGAATTTTTACTTTGCTTACTTGTCATTGGTCACATTTGCCCAGTCATTCCATCCCTCTGGCGAGATAACTCCAGACATGTTGGTTTTTGAGAACACGACAGTAGAGTAAGCTCTCCAGGATCGTCCAAGCCACACTTTCCCAGTTCCATCTATGTTGCAGTTGACAAAAGAGAATTCTGACCTCTCCTCTTCTGATTCCCTTCCCTGAGCTGTATATATTTGATCCGCTAATCCCTGAGCTAGTCTCACCACCCTTTCACTCTTCTCTTCATCTTCCTCTCTCTCAATGCAGTCCATTTGTCTTCATCTCAATCTTCTTTTCCTACAACCCCAAGAACCAGTTCTAAACATGGACATGTAACAGTAGAACTGGTTCTTGGGGTTGTAGGATAAGAAGATTGAGATGAAGACAAATGGATTGCATTGAGAGAGAGGAAGATGAAGAGAAGAGTGAAAAGGGTGGTGAAAATCACTTTTTTATTGACATGATTTAAACTGGGTTTAGTAGAGCTTCTTAACCAGTTCAAAGGAAGCCTAAGATACAAGTTCTCAGCTGTGTATGATTGAATATATTGGCGTGAGAAGTAGAAGTTGAGGGTAAATGATGTTTGTTACACCAATGACATTCCTGTAATTAACGTGTATTTTTAACCCTTTTTTTGAATATGTCACTAATGATATTATTTATTATTCTCTGCAAAGCCAACAACAACGTAATAATTTTATGGGTTCTGTAGCTATTGATATTATGGTTCTGTAGTTATTGGTATTTTTTAAAATTAATTGTGGGAAGTTTATGTTTCTATAGCTATTGATATTATGGTTCTGTAGCTATCGATATTATGGTTCTGTAGCTATTGATATTATGGTACTCCCAAGTTATTGTGGTGTAATAACTCACCTGTGGCATCTCCTGATCGACTCCACTAAAAATTTGGTTTTACAATAATTTTAGTGGACCATTTCAATAAAACTGAAGTCACACTCAGAAGTTGAAAAGAAAGATGCAATCTTTTATATAATCCAAACGAAAACAATTTTTTTAGAATATCTTCTAAGTAAAAATATTGATAGAAACGAAAACTTGTGTTCCCAAAAATAACTAAAAAGGTAAAAATTTGTGAACCTACAAAGTAAAAAAAAAAGGGTGCTTCACATCTACAAAAATTTACACGTCTCTATTGTGACAACTCATTTAAAACCTAAAACCATTCACTCTTTCATCCATCTTTAACCAAACCCACGGCTTGCTTTCTCAACACAAAGGATGAACATACGACTCCTTGGGTTGTTTCAAATCAAAAAATTTCTTCTAAAGATACACCAGTTTCGATTTTCTTGTCACTGATTTGGTGTGAATGCACCGGTTTCTGCAGCATGGATGCTCCTTTGAACCTCACCATTTGGTAACAAATCTTTATATATTTGCTGAGCTGTAGCAATGAAAAATTTAATTGTTATGAGATTCTCTTTGAACCAATTTCAGAAACTACACAACTCACAAATGATCACATCTATCGTTTAACCTGTTCAGGTGCGAGTTTTCTGAACCCAAATTTGTTCATCCAAAAGGGCTCTGCCTCTTCTGCTGCTGGAACCACGATGCTTTCAACATTCAGGAATGAGAGTAGCTTCTCAACGCAAGAAAAGAGCAATTGAAAGTAGCCCTATTTCGTATAAAACCCCATGAAACTCTTAAGTCAATCAGGAAGCATAATTAATTTTCTAGATATGGTTTTTAAATATGCAAGAAGAGATTACCTTCTCTCGGCTACACACGCGTGTTGCAACTAATGGAAGTTCTGCAACCTCTCGGCCAAATACTCGTAGTAGCCCAGCAGAAACAACAGTCGCACTATATACATTACCAGCAGAAGAAAAAAAGGCCAAATCAATGCTTATCCACAATATATATGGCCTCTTTAGATAGAGGCAAGGAAGAGATCTTACTTAACAGTCAAAACAGCACAGCAGATTCCCCCGTAATCTTGTCCTTGCACATTCTTCCTAAACAAAAAATGCATTTGTGATTTTATTGATATTATTTGAAAGTGTTATAAGAATCATAGCCAGGCTACTTGAAGCAGGCATTGGTGGAAGAGTCCTCACCCGTAAACCATTCTCGGAATAAGATTGCGCCCAGAAATTGGATCAACTATAGGATCAAAGCAATCCTGTAAGAAAGACAATGCATGAACTTAGGGCACAATGGTAGAATTTAGCAAATCTCTATTGAACAGAGATGACTTTATGGAGGGAAAATATTTGTCATATGATTCCACTAAAAATGCAGAGGGATAAATAGCTGGCGCAATAAGCTTCTCCATTTTGGAATTATACAAATTTCTCAAAAGAGGGTACTTGTACTTGTTATTCATGGTTATGCCTTACTTTACCAATTATCAAATAGAAACAAAATAATTACCATAAGATAAAGTTCAAATATTTCGAGCTGCAGAGGCACTTACATGAAAAATAGCCAATGCTTGAGATAGTAACATCCGGCTTTCAGGAGAAGTAACTTTGCCACTGATCAGTCTCCATCTGATCTCAAGATCAGTGACGGGATCAACACCAGTTCTTTCTTGTTTCATCTGTATATTTCCCAAAGAAGAGTCTGAAAGCTTCTCCGCCCCACCAAGAAGTAACTTTTGCAATGCGGAGTTGATCCTCGTACAGTCCACGGAGCAGAACCAATTACCTTTAGGTAATTCCTGTCAGAAAATCATATTACCCCGTGTAAGCTGAAATCAGGACAGACAATCTAAAAGATAATGATCTAAACTGTGCACAAACGCAGAAGATGGTAAGCTGGGAATAAAGCTATATGTGGTCACCTTTAAATCCACAATATTCTGACTACTCAAACATCCAATGTGGTATTCCTTTTCACACTGTGGCAAAATAGAGATAAGTAAAAGTAACAGTTAGTTTGATATGAAAATTACAGAATAATCTGTTTTAAGATCTTGCCACGATTGGGAAAGTACCTGATCACATATTATGATTGTACGTGGCCCAAATCCTGATCTGCAAAAATCAGAACCACTGCGGACAAAATCTTTTATTAGCTAAGATTATAAATATACTTTTATCTATATATTATTGGCCAGGCATAAATACAAAAAGTGGCTCTTACATCAAAATCTTAAGAATACCCCTTATCATAGACCTAATGGTCTGTCGAAACAGGTAAATACTTTAACATAGACCTAATAATCTTCCGAATCAAGTAATTTTAAGATAAACCTGATGTCTCTCAATACAGGTAACACCAACTTTAAGGACATAATGGTCAACAATTTTAAGCATAAACACATTAATAAGAAGAATATAGACTCAGACAGAATGATTACCTGCATAATACACACCCATTTGTTTCAGCTTCCATGTTCTTGACAACTCGAATGCATCCAGCTAACTGATCAACAGAATCAACTGCTTCTAGTTGCTCAACTGATGAAGAATTAAGATTTTCCTCTCCAGCAATTTCGCTCTTGATCCTTTTCTCACAGTATTTGCAGTGCCAGTTACCACGAGGTATACTTGGAAGGCAAACACATTCTACATAGACCAGACAGATATGGTGAGCGAGAGTGACTGAAAATTTCAACAGAGTGATTGAAAACGTAAGAATGTCAACAGACACCTTTGTGATTTGAAATGCAGCAAAGTGACTAAAATGGTAATGGTTTCGAAATGATCCTGCTGTTTAGATATTATATCCTTCTCTAGATCAGCATTATAATCATACAAATTAATTAATCCTGCATGTAATATTTTACCAACAAGTGTAGATACTGACGCAGAGATAAAATAATTAGAGAGACAGAGAAAGAAAATGAGATGCATGCTGCAAATTGATTAAGAACAGCTTTACCTATGTGAAAAGCTCTTGGGCAGCTATCACAGATCAAAAGATTTCCACCATCAGCACAAATAACACACAAGTCGTCATTTTCATTAGCAGAATATTTCCGACCTTGTGAGAAAGTAATTGCCCATTCGTGAAGAGACACACCATTAGATGTATATATGTAACGATAACTGCAACAAATATAAAACAATCAGATTACGGAATGCAAACAAAAAAAAAAAAAAAAAAAAAAAGAGACAGAGGAGCAAATTCACACGGTTTTTTACGAGATGCCCAGCCTGCATGAACTTCGAACAAAGAGGCGCTCACCTGCACGCAAAATTTCAAATTAAGAACTAACTGATAAGGACATGAAGTAGTTTGTATAATATTTAAAAGTACCTCACACTTGCAACAGTAACAAAATATTCCAGTGCCTTTTTTGTAGCCCTCGAGCAATTTCTGCCCACAGTGATATATGTCTTAAAAGAGAAGGCCAGGTGAAGAGAGAGATATAACCACACAAAGGATAAGGTAAGTAACCTGTCCACGAGCATAGTATCCTAGCTCTGTTCCATCAGGTAATCCCCCTTTCTCAAACACTAACTTATGCAATCGCTGATCCCTGTATGAAAAAGGGGAAATAGGTTAAACATAATACACGGAAACCAGCCAGAACAAACGAAATTAAGGTTGCTATAAATAAATGACACCAACTTTCTTGATGATCTACAACTCCTCTTTTTTGAAGAAACAGAAAGGGACACGCTTTTTAAACCCTTGGAGGTCACAGAATGTTGGGTCCACCTTCAAGAAATACAAGGATACCAGACACATTAAAATAAGACTCTTTATCATCAGTTTTGGTTTGGCTAACATCATCATGAAAGTAAAGGTACCAACATCTTCTTAAATTTTGGTCTGCACTTATTTTGTGAAGATAAATTGGTAGAAGCACTGAGATAAGCCTTCCCAACCAAAGCTTGATGTAATGCCCTGAGACGCAAGGTGATGATCTAAGATTTGATAACTAAATTCAAGAAATCAAGGACATGCACAAAATATAATATGCCAACACGACAACAAAAATTGCAAACACAGTCCTATCTTATGGTTTAGAAAAGCGTAGTATCTTTATGCAATGATTGATGAAGATGCAAGGTACACGACAAAAAAAAAAAGTAACAAAATGGTACCAACTTTCTTGTAATCTTTTGAGTGCTATTTCCAAGTGGTGACATAAATACTGGAGATTTTGACGTGGATTTTAATGGCCTGAAACGGCAAAACAAGACAGCAGAGAATTGAATATTTATACTCATGCATGATGGCCAACAAAAATCATTTTCCGCCACACATAAGATAGAAATCTAAACAAGAGAAGGGATATATTATGACAACGAGTACATAATATAAAGGTTACCAACTTTTTTGTTATCTTCAATCTGCTTTTAACCGGAGATGTTATGCATGCAGGAGCACTAGTTGAGGTCCTTGTAGCAGCAGGACTAGGTTGGGAATATTCTTCCTCTGAGCATGACATACACAGAAATCCTCTATGGCCAAGAGAGGATAAAGGGAACACGCCTAGAGACCACAGGCATCAAAGTTCAATTTAACCCAAAATCTAAGAAATGGATACATTTTAGAACAAACTAGGGAGAAACAAGATAACACGCCCACCTTTGCATCTTTTACAGGTAAAACATCTTTCTTTAGACGCACTATCAACAGCATCAAGAATTCTTGCTTCAAGAGCATGTAGAGGAGCGTTCCTACAAATCTTCAGAACATCTAGCAGACTCTTTCCATTCTCAAAGCAAATATATTGTGATGCTCGTCTGTATTGTTTGGAAGCATGAATCTCAAATTTGGAAGTTGAAATAACCTACAAAAAGAAAGTGTTTATATACCAGAGTATGTCTGATAGAATCACTAGAGATTATCAAAGTCAACCTGCATTCTGAATTGCATAGTTGAAACAGATGCTTACGTTAGCCCAATCACAGGAGGAACATGAGCACAAAATTCCACCATCTTTAATGATGCCGCGGAGACCAAAAGCTTGAGACTGGCACATAAATAAATCACTTCTTAGATTAAGCTAGAATGAAATGCTCACAAAAGCATGCAAAACAAAACTGAATAGCCCAACCTTAACAGTACCCATGTAAACCACTGACACACCATCGAGTATACCGGTCTCAAAAAGTTCCCTCACTGTTTCTGGCCTCTTGTGGAGTAAATTGGATTTGTCAGCCAAACTGATAGAATGAGGCTGTTCATCTAATCCTTCACAATCAAAGTCTGGCTCTGCAAGAACCTCCACATGCTCGGGCACTAAATTGTTTATCTTCTTCACTCTCAAAACTGATTTATAGATCTGTGTTGTACGCTTTAAAGATTTCTTCCTTTTCTCCACTGACGCGCAATAAGATTTTCCCATGGTTCTGTCTTTAGTCCCTATTCTCTTTATCTCACAATCCAGGCTTCCTTCTGACAGAATTTCAACAGGAATCTCTTCATGCGACAACTCTACAAAATTGATGTCATCAATTACAACATCGACTAATGAGCTACTGTCAGTCTTAATCCCCACTTCTTTGAACTTCTCAACAGCCGGTCTTTCAGCTAAGCTTCCAGTAACTAACCGCTCTTCCATAGCAATTTTCCCGGCGGAGCTCTTAACAAGTGTATTCTTAATACAAGAGCTCCCACTGATGTTAGTCTCAGCTATTGAGTTGTTGTAACATATATCACCTGAAGAATTTATAACGCCAATTGTTGGTTTTGACTCCTGGAGATGATTCAACATTCCAGCATTTCCATCTTCTTCATGAAGCTTAGTGAATTTAGTTTTCCTAGTTCTAGTGTAAACAATAAAACCATTGACCTGAGTCGTTTTGATTCTCTTACAGCTAGTTCTACTCCTATCACCAGCCTCCCCACAACCACCATCGAAACCCATCCGCTTAACCGGAGATTGCCAAACCGAACCACCGTAGAGCTGCCCGCCGCCTACCAAGTCGGGCACAAACTCTTCCTTCATTGCAAACAAATCTGCTCCACAGCAAATCTACAAAGAACAAAAAAAGATAGAAAAAAAGGAGAAGCAAACAAGTGACGATTAGATTCAGCTAATCAAGCTCAATCAAACATGACTTAACCTAATCGGAAAGCCATAGCATTCAAAGAGAAGTACTTTTCGAATCTAGCATAGAGAAAAACGAAGCTAACCTTAAAGAATCTTAAAACCAGTTCGATTAACGTTGGAGTTCAGAGATGAATCGCGGAAATATCAGGATTTATAAGTTAATATCCGATCAAATCTCAATTTCGATCGTTGAATTAGGGTTCTGGAGAGATTTCGTAGAAGGATCTACACGAAGAAGATGAAACCAAATCGTGGGGTTTGGGCTATTGGGATTTTGAAGCCATTGTAAGGGAAGAAGATAGAGAAAATGCAGTAAATTTGAGTCTACTGGGAAGTGGCAGATTTCGTAAATATAATAATTAAAAAGGGTATTTCTTGAAGAAAAGAAATAGGGCCCAAGGCTCAGTTTTTGAAACGTTTTATTAGTTTATTTTATTTTCCATGCGTTTATTATGTTGAGCTTCGGTGGTTGGTTACGATAAAACCATCTTTAGAACCTTTAAGAGTTTTATAAACAAGAATACTACGATTATTTTGATAAAATTTAGTGATATAATTAAATTTTAATTTTTTTTAAAAATAGAACTATTATACGAGGGAAATGTGTCCCTATGAATTCTTAAACAATAAACTATGAGTTATTAAACAAAAAACTATAGGTTCTTAACCAAAAACTTAAAAAACTCCTCTTTCTCTTTTTTCACACTTTTTATTTTTTTCTTAATAAAAATTTTAATAATAATAATTTGGCTACATTATCCAGTTTGATATTTTGTTTAGTAAGTAATGTATTTTTTTGGATTTCAGTAAGAACTTGTAAAAATGTTTCAGAATATTTTTGAAAGAATTCTGAAACTTTATCATTTTTTGTTATATTATTATAAACATAGTCATACTACCAAACATATTTTTGGATATGCTTGAAAGTTTAAATAAATGAAAATGAAATTATAGTGTAGTAGACTCAATAATTACAAGAAAAGAATGACAAAAACAAAAACTAAAAATTTGAAAAACATGACATATGTCAAAAAGTACTAATGTCACAAATCATAGTGTTTTAAAAGTGAATGTTATGATAATAAGATATATCTATAATATTTTTCTACTAAAAGCTCTAATAAGATCATAAATTTTTATATAGTAATTTCATATCCATGCTAGAATAATTAGACAATATTTTAATTTGAAAAAAAAATCTAGAAGAAAAATCCATACAGAGGAAACTTAGATTATTTTCATAGATACATAGAAACACAATTTAAATATACTATTAAAAATGTATTACTATAAATATAATATAAAATAATTCCACCTAGATAGTATTGAACTCTTAAGCTTATGGAGTCCAAAATGAAAGAGAATAATAAATTTTAATTTTATTAATCGGGAATGATATTCATTAGAATTATAAATAGAGATTTACTTTCACATGATAGCTCAGTCATTGTTCAACAGTCAATAACAAATGAAAGAAACCCAATAGATACAAAAAGAGTAATAAATTTTGAATTATTAATTGGATATGAGATAGTCATCACTTCTTTCGAATTATAAATAGAGGCTTACTTTCACATGATAACTCATTCATTGATCAACAACATAAAAGAAAGAAAACAAACAAAAAGAAAAAAAATACAAAAAGATGGGTAAGAATTTGAGCATGATGTTGATGATGGCGATGATAATATCAATGATTGTGATCGGAGGTGAAGCAAAATCAGAGGTGGAATGTAGCAAGTTGTGTCGCCCCCATTGTCAATTCTCATCATCAGCATCAGAATGTGCAGAGTGTCATAGAAAATGCAGCCAATCTCCACCATCTGTGACGATGCCTGATCTTAAGGACCTTCACAACAACAAAAATATATGATATAGTTAACTAATTTATAACATATATGATGATTGTATGAATGTGCGTCTATATTACATTTTAATACTAATAAAATGAGAAATATTATATCCGTCCTCAATCTCATGCCCATATTGTGAAAAACAATTTAATCATGAAACACACATAAACACAATAAGTACTAATTGTGGAAATTAAATTAATTGGTGAAATCAATATATTCATATATGATTCATTACAACACAACTAATTAGGTTGAGTGATATGCAGTTAACCTTCTTAGTTATGTACTTATGTTAATTAATACGAATATTGATCCTTTATATGAAAAGAATATGATCCCTCCTAAGATCGTCGACATAAACAAAAATATTTGTGTTAACTGATACATGTTAAAAGTCGTCTAATCTAAAAGACTATGCATATCACTTCTAAATCGTTAAATTGAGCTTTGTGCTATCCAAAATTCATCTCCTTCTTCCTCCACATCTCATCAACATAAATGAAAGAAAGCAAATATAACAAAAAAAAGATGGGTAAAAATTTGAGTATGATGTTGATGATGGCAATGATAATAGCAGTGACTGTGATCGGATATGAAGAAAAATGGATCTTGGGTGTGGCGTGTTGTGTCGCCCACATTGTAAAAGCGCATCAACAGTAGCAGAATGTGTCGACTGTCGTAAAAAGTGTATCCATTCTCTACAATCTATGACGAAGCATAATCTTAATTAAGGACCAGCACAATAATAAAAGATATATATGATCTACTTGACTAATTTATAACATATATATATATATATATATATGATGACTGTATGAATGTAAATCTATATTATGTTTTGATAATAAAATGAGAAATCATATATCCGTCCTCAATCTCTCAATGTCCATATTGTGGAAAACAATTTAACCATGAAACATAGAAACATAATAAGTACTATTTTTCGAAATTAAATTAATTAGTTAAATCATTATATTCATATATTTTTCATTACAACACGTACAATTTAGGTTGAGTGATATGCAGTTAATATTCTTATACGAATATCGATCCTTTCATATGAAAAGATCTGTATAGCCCTTTGTATCTCCATGTTCATAGGAATAAAAATGTTATACTTCGACGATCGTAAAAATATATGACATGCAAAACAAAATGTTACGTAGCTGCAAATCCCTGGTAAAATGCGTTAAACCGTCGCAATTTCTTATGTTCTTTTCAGTCGCTAAAAGTTTGTTTTGTTAGAGTGAATAGCGTTTATTTTTTATGATATAACGTCTTTTAACTGAACATGTAATACGTGTATAAGCAAGTCTCTTATATTAATTTGATGTGCTTTGGTTATATTTCCCTTCTTTTCGATATAGGCTAATTAATTCAGCTTTAAAATACTATATTTTTGGGGCATTTTCTTAATCGCATGAACTCTCGCTCTCTAGCCTTTAAAATACATTCCCTCCTATTCTTATTCTGAAATTTAAACAAGACTAAAATAAGAATATAGATAAATTAAAAGTAGTATTTTATTCTACAATTTTCAAGTCTTAGGCAGCATATTTTCAACTCGGATATTAATGAGAACTACTGAACTATATATAATCCCAACCGTATTAAGTTATATATTGTATAGACACTAAATTTTAAAACGCAGCATCAACTCATAAAGTACTATAGGATCGTAATTATTATCAAGTTTATAACAGAAAACACCGACACAGTACACAGATGTGGAAAGAGAGTCAAAGACAAAAGAGGTAAATAATACAAAACCAGAAGAAGTGAAACTATGAACCAACACAATTGGAACAGAACTCTCAAAGGGAAGAAAATACACACATCTTCTTCTTCAGTCCCACATCATCGAGGAAATGCCAAAGGATCCGAGTTGCCCTATTTACATATCATTAAGAGAACCCGCTTACTGAGGCAGCGGGTTCCAACTTCCTCAGGTTCTTCAGAGAAGAGCCAACACCATCGTCATGTTTTGGTGATGTGGAAGAGAGTTTCATATATGATGTTTTTATGCTTTCTTTATAGACACACACATGTACATATACGTAATTTATTATACTCATGAGTCATGTCCCTTGTACGCTAACAAAAATAATTGAGAGGTTGAGAAATTGAGAAATTGGGAATCTTCCAAGGGATATGCCATTTTTCCATTAGTTACTCTTTTCACTCAGCTCCAATAACACTCCATGCATTATATCATATTTGCCATAAATCATCTTACTTAACTTTACTTTCTCGCTTTCTTTATGAAAACGATTTCATTATTAATTATCTTTTATAATGAATATTGTACCTACGAAAGTTGATAAATCCGAAGACGGATCATACGTATGCGATGACTTGACGTATTGTATCTTTTCAACTTTTTTTTTTTTGGTTTGGTAAAAGTATATGTTCAACGTGTATATGCGCAAAAAATCATCAAACAACAAAAAATTCGGCCATGCAATCTATTTTTTGTGATTCTGGTTCGTATATACTTTAAGATACACACATAACTATGAAAGATCAGAAGAATCGCCATATTATATACTTAAAAAAAAAAATTTGAATCGTTCACAAACGAAGCAAATCAATGACATTAAGGCCAACGCTAAAGAAACAACTTTTGAAAGAAAAGAAAAAAGAAACAACTTTTGATTTCAGACGTTCACTTTTTGTTATTTTTTTATATCAAAAAGATGTTGTGAAAATATAGGATGAGAATTGAGAATCTTCCACTGGATCTGCCATATTGCCATTGGCTACGTTTTTTTTTTATCGTAGCTCCAGTCACACATCCATTCCTATTTTCCAATTTTAATTTTACACTTTTTCATAGGAATCACATTTTATTTCAATTGCATTGCATATAATAAAATTTATACTACATAAAAGAAATCGTGATGGGATTAAAATTCATCAAAATTTGACCTTATGATTGGATTAACATACAAAAAAAAAATTCTAGAAAATTATAATTTGTTTTTTCCTAGAGTGATTCATTTACCTTTAGAAAATGTTAAATTGTTGAATCAATCCTGTCAAATTTATGAAACTAGAAGAGAAGTGAAGAAGATGGATTCGGATCACTAAACACAAAATCACTATCACTTCTCAAGTGAAACTTGAACAAATCTAATAACTCATAGATGGATGCATACTCAAAACGAGGATCATATCCTGAGAAGAATCTATGAACTGACCCTCCTAGCTCTAGACAACTCTCTCCAGCTATCTTCTTCATCTTAGTTTCCTTCATTACTCTCCTAACTTCTGCTGCCTCATCCCACATCCTCGCTTCCGCAAACCTATTCGCTACAATCACTAAATTCCCACTCCTCTTTGGCTCTAACTCAATCAATCTCTTCTTTACTTTCTCTCCAATCCCTTTATCATCTTCATCGTGATGGATACTGCAAGCGGATAGTAATGTCCTCCAAACAACAGCATCAGGCTCAAAAGGTATTTTCTTTATGAAGTTATAAGCCTCGTTTAATCGACCTGCACGTCCCAAGATATCAACCATTGCCCCGTAGTGAATCATCATTGGTTTGATCTTGTGTGTTTTCTCCATGTCGTTGAAGTATTTGTATCCGTCCTCCACCAATCCTGTGTGGCTACAAGCGGATAAAACACTGAGAAATGTCACGTAGTTTAGTCTCACAGATGATTCTTTCTTCATCTTTGAGAATAGTTCAAGGACTTCTTCTGCATATCCATATTGTGCTAATCCTGCAATCATGGCGTTCATGGCGTTCCAAGTCCAAACATTTTTGTCAGCCATTCTTTCGAAAACTAACCGAGCTTACTCTAATCCACCGGATTTTGCATACATGTCTACAACTGCAGTACCTAGTCTACAGTTTAACTCTAACTCTCTTACCATCACCTGTGAATGCACCAATTTTCCCAAGCTCAAGTTACCAACACAAGCAGAGAGCAAAACCACCATTGTAGTCTCATCCGGAAAAAACCGCTTAACAATCATCTCTAAAAAAAACTTAATCCCAAGATTTAACTTACCATTCTCAACAAAAGCAGTCATAATGGAATTCCAAGAAACAACATTTCTCTCAGTCATTTCGTCGAACATCTTTCTGGCGTCAGAAGTTTTCTTACAAGTACCATAGAGATGAATCAGATTGTTCCCAACATACACATCAGAATCAAACCCATGTTTCAAAACCTCGACTTGGATCTTCTCCCCGCCGTGAGACCTAAAAAGGAAGCACAAGCCTTGAGAAGAAAAGGAAAAGTGAGCTTATTGGGTTTGATTCGTCGTCTCTTCATCTCAGAGTAAATCCAAATCGATTCTACAGGGGAATCACTTGTAGAATAGCTTCTGCTTAGCATATTCCAAGTGGAAGGAGTCGAATCAGAAGAATGAAGCAGAAGGGTTCGCGCAAAGGTAAGGTATTTGGCTTGAGATAGTGAAGAAACCCGTACAAGCTCGCTGATGATAAAGCTATCATTTTGGCGAGCAGAGACATGGATTTGGCCATGGATTTGTAAAAGATGTTTAATGGAAGAACAAATCTTGAGGAAGACAAGGCAATGGTGTTTCTTGGATTTGAAGCTTGAATTTGAACTCCGAATCATTTCTATGTGATGTCAAATTATGCCGTTGGCGCTCTCAGAAATCGAAACAAGTTTCAGTTTTTAAAAATCGGTTTGACTTATTCGGTTTGCTTTGAAATCGGTTAACAAAAATTCACCACACTGTAGTTAAATTATCGACTAATAACATTTTTCGTGTCACATGTTGAAGTAACAAGAGAAAATTACATGGAATTGTAAGGAAGGACAACAAAATATAGAACAAATTACACTTTCTCTCTGATTTTGTGATGTAGCTTCTGGTAGGGAGGATCAATCTCTGATTATAATGTTGTTTCCATTCCAAGCTCTGATCATGAAAACTTCCTCCGTTAATGTTCATCTTGCTTCTGATCTCTGAACAACAAAACCATTTGATGATTTATACACAGACTGGTCTCGAATCTCAGGGAAGGTCCATGTATCACAATCATGAAAGATGCAAATTCTGCAGAACATGATTACGACAGTGAGTTCATGATCATGTTTCATGAAAAAAATAAAGGCTTTTATTTTGAATACACTACACTAACCTAACCAGGGAAGTGGTTATTAATCTGAATCTTCACTATCTTCTTCTGACTCGAAACTAAGGAAACGAGCTGAGCTTCTGAGGGAAAATGATTTGTTTATCTTCAGTGTCTTGGTTCTCTTTTGTTTTGTAGCAAAACCTTTCGTCGCAAGTGTATCAAACAAATCTCCCATATCCATTTTCTTTCTTAGACCATCATGTTCGTCCATATACCTTCAGAAAACCAAAAAATAAGATGTTTGAAACATATCAGATTCTAACACTAAAGTCAACAACAAATGAGTATTTCTATAGGTGAAATCAAGATGCAGCAATTTTGAATCAAAAGACACCTTTTGCGTATTGCTTTGAAAGCGTCTCTAGTTGCATAAGGAAGACCAGTTTTTGGATCTCGGTACCTGTATCAGCAACACAACAATTAACAACTAGATGTGGAATTGTAGAGAAAAGATAATCATGTTGCTTGGGAAGAACATTATTTCTTTTCAACAGGTAGAAAACAAATAAACCAATAACTTGTTTTTGATAGACCTAAAATGATTTCTACTTGTGTTCATTCCCCAAGATCTTTGTGGTCTCCTGGTGACAAAGTAGAAGAATAGAAAAATTCTTACTTGGCAGGTAATCCAGTAATCACACATATGGCTTTTTCTGGATCTAGAAAAGAGAAAACAAACTGTAAGATAAAGATAGAGATCAATATGAATTACAGGTAAGAAAAAACACATTTCTGTTTATCTCCAAACACCACTCGAACAAAAACTACTTACATGGAACAGACTTCGTTGATAACTCTGAACTGAATGATGCGCCATTACAGAATTCTAAATAGTTGCATCCTGCATGTAAAGTTAAAAGTTTAAACAAATATACTTCTTACTTTTCTGGAGAGATTTGATTACATTGGGAAACTATTTTGCTGGAGAGCTTACCATCTTTTGAAATATACCGAATCTGAGGACCCTTATAGACTGCTTTATGCACAATTGCTTTCTTTTTTACTTCTTCTTCCCTTGCCAAGACACGTTCTAAATTCCTCAAGTTCATGATTTCTGCAAAAACCCGACTTTAGCAATTTAAGTTTCTGATAGAAAAATGGATGCAGCATCAGAAATCCAAACCTGTTTGAGCAGCTTCCAGTAGCATTTCTTCTTGCGTCATCCGTTTTTCCTCCCCTACTTTTTTCCTTACAATTGGCTGAATAAACACAAGAACGAAATCAACATGGCAAGACTTAAAAAAGGATAAAAGTGTAGCCATTAATGTAAATAGCTAATGAGGATGAAGCCTGAGAAAACCTTTGTCGTTGCTTGTATAGCAGCACGCAATGCATCTCTTTCTGCTTGCCGTACAATCACTGAAGTCCGTGTTGATTTCCTTGTAACCTTCTCACCTTCAATATCTTCTTGTGCTTCATTCTCTTCTTTTTGGTCTTGCTCCTTGCTTCCCAATTCTTCACCTGGCTTCTCATCTTCAGGAGTATCTTCTAGTTTTGAAACTACCTTCGTCTTCTTCTTCTTTTTCTTTGGAGCAGTTTTCCCAGGGTAAGTCAGCCGCTTCTTTGGCACATCCCTACAACAACATGCAAAATTGTATAAAATTTCAAAACAGATATACATAACATCCATCATTAGACGAGTTTCGAGGATAGTCAAACCTCTCTTCTTTTTCATTTTCTGCTACTGCATCAGGCTCAGGCTCCTACTCCCAAAAAAAAAAAAGAAGTTAATAAAATCAAATTTGAGCACCACCTTGATGAATAAGTACTGAATATACAAGTAACACATAAACACATCGTCATTGAAGTCACTGTCAAACTCATCAGCAACTTCACGTTCTTCTTCATATTCATCATCTTGTTCTTCCTGCAGATAATAAAGGTAAAGAGATTTAGAAACGACAACACACATACAAAAGTTTCTGAAATCATTATCATCTGTAGTGAAGGAAAATAACAAAGAAGAGAAGAGTGATATAAAAAAAAATGGACCTCTTTAAGAGCTTCTTGATTCCAAAACTGTTCATCTTCTTCTACTTCGTCATCAAGCAACTTGGTCATCCTGCAAAACAGAAAAATCATGAATAAAGATTCCACAAGAGAGTTCTCGTTGAGATGAAAACACAAACTCAGGGTGAAACAAATTCATCAAGTAGAAGCTCAGCTCAAGTGATTCTTACCGTTTACCACGTGTTGCTCGGCTTGTACGGTCCAAGAAAACCATTGGCTCTTCTTTATCACTTTCCATTGATAACTTGCTCACTCTTCACTCTGAAAGTTCACAAATTTCACGAAATTGTGACAACAAACAAATTAACAAGTCAGCAGAGGACCCAGAATTAGGGTTTTGTTCTAACAAAGTATATGGCTTTAAGAATTTCGATTTGAAATCTAAAAGCTTTACGATTAGACCAAATCTCGAGAGGGAAAAAGGAACAAAATCCCAAAATTTAAGTGATTACAGAGATCAAAGAAGAGCCCATGAAAATATAAGCTCGGGAAGTACCGTTAATCAGGTCGGGATTCACGCGTCCTCGCCGGCGACCGCCGCACTGATTCTTACCACCGTATAATTTTCACTCTTTCACATGGCACTGGTTCATAGTTATGGGCTGGAGATATTATTGGGCCTTCTAGTAAGACAATACAAAGCCCATATAACATTAGTAACTAGAAAATTACAATAACGTCCTTATTTTATTTTACAGTTAAATTAAATCATCCATTTAAGCCAAAAGAGAGAGAGACTTTTGTTTTTGGGATGGGAAAAAACAAAGAAAATTCCACACACAAAAAAAAAAATCTTTGCAATACGTTTTAGCCTACGGGCTACGGCTTTAAATTTTCAATTATACGACATGTTTAGATATAAAAAAAATGATTATTGAATTATGGACCACTACATACATACATATATTAACTAATTTAATGTTCTCATAATTATACGAACTATTGATATATACGAAATATCATGTGTTATGTGTTATGTGTCCAACTACACAAAGTATTGTGACATAAACGAAATATCAAAAATTATATGCGTAATACCATAATTATTTTTATAATTTTAATATAAAATCATCATATTTGCTTTTACATATATATATATATAATATTTTGTGCATTATTTTAGAAATCATATAATAAATATGTTCTAAAATATTTATAAAAATTAACTTGAAATTTTTTATATTACATTTTCTTTTATATTTTTTAGAATAAAATTTATCTTACTAATTTAGTTTTTATCTAATGTAGGAGTGAACACAGATTTGATATCCTGGAATTTCAGAATACCAAATTTGATCCGTTAGATCCGATAAACAATTAACCGGATCTGTCCAAAATATGTCAAAATTAAATAATAATATGAATTTTATTTTTGTCCTAGGTTTCTCTGAAGAATGCTTATAAGGTGGAACATCAATAGTAAAATAATATTTATATTACTATTCTAATTTTTACATAATTTGGACATATCCGAGTAACTTTTCTTTGATCTGACAGACCAAATTTTGTACTCTAAAATTTTAGAATATGAAATCCATATCCGCTCCTACACTATACAAAATAAAATATTAATATATATTAATTTTAAAAATATAAAAAATGTTAATAGAAAAAATATTTATAAAGATTTAGAACATATTTTTTGTTAATGAGTTCAATTTTACAACATTTTTATTGTATGATTTTTAAAATATTGCACAATTTTTTTTAAATGAAACTTATTTTGTTGATATTTTGATCAATCATTCTATTTATTATATAATATACAAAATAATATATATATATATATATATGTAAAAGCAAATATGATGATTTTAAATTAAAATCGTAAAAATGATTATGGTGTTGTGCATATAATTTTTGATACTTCGTGTATATCACAATATTTAGTGTAGTTGGGCACATGACACATGATACTTCGTGTATATCACTATGCAAAGTCAATAGTTCGTATAGTTATAAGAATATTAAATTACTCCGTATATATAGACATGTCGTGGCCTATAGTTCGTATAGCTGAGAATCAGTAGATATATAGCAAACATTGTTGTCGGGATCGATGGGGAAAGGATTGTTGATAAGTCTTCTTTAACAAGAAAACAAAACAAAAAGTGTTGATAACTCCAAGGAGCCGGGTGTGAAAGTATTAGCATTTGAGGCGACCATCCTCTTATGAGAAGGCCTCTCTCTTTGATTCATTCTTTATAACCACTCTCTGAGATCCACTCAGCTAACTCGTTATACTTTTCCCAGCCTCTTATGACCCAAATGAAAGGTCTTTGGGATTCCTCAAGGCCCAGCCCTAGCTCCTTGAGATGAGCCAAAGGAAGATTGCAGATACTTCCAAGGCAAACATATAGCACCGACCCTTCTTCTTTAGAATCAAGCCATTTAATACACTCGTCTTCATCAATGGCAGCTTTGTTTCCCCTCTCAGCTTTGTCTTCTCCTACCTTGTTGCACAAGGAAACCGGCCCAATGCTTCATACCACCTGATTGAACGTTCTTGTAGTCTCTAACATAAGCCGGCTCGAGCTCTTCAAACGTGTTTACAATCACACCATAAGAAGTGTTATCCGCTTCTGTCATTTCGTCAAGGAACTCTTTCCATTCTCCAGCATATAAGACCATTGGAAGCTGAGATTTTGTGAACTCAGCTCTGTCAGGGAAATTCGGAATGGGGAAGTACTCCTTTTCAGAATCTATAGTTTTCAAGAACTCATAGTTTTGGCGCATAATGTGCATACAAAGAAGATTAAAGCAACCCATGCCATGAAAGATGATTTTTGGTATACCAAGGTTCTTGGCAATTCTGTTTGTATAAGGCAAACACATGTCGCCGATTATGCAGCTTGGCCTAGGTTGAATCTCTTGCAAGAGCTTTTTGACCGGTTCCTCGAGCATGTTAGTCGCTTTGAAGAAGGTCATTGACGCTCCCAATGAATCGAGCAAGTCTAAATTCTCATGTCCTTCAGATGAACCGGATTCTTGAGATGGAAACTTTACCTGCACAAGATTGATGGGCAAGCCGGACTAAATGGCCCGGTTAATCGGTGATGGTATTCTAATATTTATTTTCGTATTCCAGATTTGATGATTGATTTGTTGTCACATGCAAGAGAGAACATAAGCGAATTGGTTCGTTACAAAACACAATATGGTTGACAGAGATTATTAATACTTATGTGTTCTTTTGAATTATTTTGTTTTCATGTAAGCCTCAAACAAGTAAGAGAAATATTTTTGATAACTACGTCGAAAGTGAAATGGAAAGGAGCCGCAAAATTCAACTTGAATAAGGAAATGGAATATACATCAAACTTGGACTCTACGACAAGAAATCATGTCTTCAAAATAAATCAAGACAAACTATAAGAAAACTATCTACCTTTTATTTATTTTTGATAAATAATATTTTGCATTTCTTTTCTTGACAACAGTACATTCATCTATGAGATATCTAAAGCGGCATCTATAGTTAGGAATTTGGGGTTATAGACTTATAGTTCTTTATCCAAAAGAAAAAATAAAATTAGGGGTTATAGTTCACTTTATTAAAGATTTATTCATGCGACGAGATTTAAGAATTAAGATGGGGGCTAGAATTTATATTTTTAATATTAAAATCCTAAAAAAATAACAGAATAAAACAAGTTTTGTAATCTGTCTCAGAATAACAGAATAAAATAAAACTACCATAATGTTAATAAACGATGATGTAAATCAGTTCTTGGATTTCACTTGCTGCATTATGTCTTGTAAGAATAATGTGAGGTTAGAATGAGATGAGCCTCCTACTTCCACAGCCTTGTGAGCTAATTCTCCAAGCTCCCTAACTCTTTTTCTCCTCTCTTTAGCATCATCACTCTCACCCATTAGTTCTTCCACTGCCTTCTTCACTCCTTCTCTATCCACCAATACTCCTACTTTCTCCTCTTCTCCCCATTCCATAACATCTTCAACGCCGGCATTTACACCCACTTTTAGCACCTGCACGACAAGTTTTTGGTTACAGAATTGGTCTCCAAACAGCGGCCAAGTGAGCAGTGGAACGCTCGATGTGATTCCTTCGAGAATCGAGTTCCATCCACAGTGTGTCAAGAATCCCCCAACGGAAGGATGTGAAAGGATAAGCATTTGAGGCGACCACCCTTTAATGAGAAGTCTTCTCTCTTTGGTTCTTTCTTCAAAACCACTCTCCGAGATCCACTCAGATAGTTCATTATACTTTTGCCCACCTCTTATGACCCAAATGAAAGGTCTTTGGGATTCCTCAAGGCCTAGCCCCAGCTCCTTGAGCTGAGCCAAAGGAAGATTGCAGATACTTCCAAGACAAACATATAGAACCGAACCTTCTTCTTTAGAATCAAGCCATTTAAGACAATCATCTTGATCAATGGCCGCTTTGTTTCCCCTCTCTGCTTTGTCTGCTTCTACCTTGTTGCATAAGGAAACGGGTCCAATGGCCCATACTTTTCCAGCCCTTGCCTTTTTGTAGTCTTGGACATAAGCAGGCTCCAACTCTTGAAATGTGTTGACTATCACGCCATATGATGTTTCTTCTCCTTTTACCCTTTCGTCCAAGTACACTTTCCAATCTCCACTTGCATTTGTTCTCACAGGAACTTGAGGCTTCGTAAATTCAACTCTATCAGGGAAATTAGGAATCCAGAAATATTCTTTATCCGACTTTAAATTCTGCAAGATCTCGAGATTTTGGCGTAGAACATGCAAACACAAAAGACAAAAGCAGCCCATGCCGTGGAAAACGATCTTTGGTATATTGAAATTCTTGGCGATTTTGCTTGTATAAGGCAAACAAAAATCAGAAATTAGACAGCTTGGTCTAGGTTTCATCTCTTCCATGAGCTTCATCACCGGCTCTTCAACCATGTTAACCGCTTTAAAGAAAGGTACCATAAACTCCATAGAATCAATCAAATCTGCATTATCTCGTCCTTCTGGCAAACCAGCTTCTTGATATGGTAACTTGACATGCACGACGTTTATGGGCAAGCCAGACTCGATAGAACGGCTTAGGACATTCTTGAATCTGGCTGCATTCTGAGGCGTTGTGACAATTGTTATGGTCACACCGCGCTGAGCCAAGAGCCTTGCTATATCAATCATGGGAATCATGTGGCCCTGAGCCATGAAAGGAAAAAGAACAAAGTGAAGAGAAGGATGAAATTGGTGGGTTTTATCGGAAGCCATACCGGTTCCAACTCAATGAGGAATACTCAAGTTTTGTGTTATTTTTCTTGGATTGTGTGTGTGATCGTGAGGTTATTATATAAGAGGGATAAGAATAGTGGTCGTAAAAGAAAGGCTCAACCAACGTGATGTAGTAGATGCGTAAGACACGTAAAGTAATGGGATAATAGTTGAAAATTTGGTATCAACCTATCAGGGCTTTATTCCTAGAGGATGTTTCAAGGCAACTGGCAAGTACTAGCTATTTTTTTTCTGTCTTCTAGATCTTTTCTTACCGGAAAAGCTTACAAAGACATGCATTTATTCAGAATTCAAATAAGATACTTGAACCGCAAGACACAAAATCAAATTTGGACTCTCACTTAGCCTACATATGCTATACAAGTCTCAAAAAACCTAACAAAAGAACACTCTCTTAGACATGACCAAAATCGAATTCTGTTTGAAATGTCAAAGTTCAATTAATTTTTTTTAAATTACACTAAAAGAGGATAAAGCCATAGCCGCCACATAGGGCTTGACTCTTTTTAAGACAAGTACATATACTAGACATTAACAAATATCTATTGGTCTGAAACCAACAAACAATATATGGGTCACATGCACATGTAGTAGTATAATGTTATAGCCGTTGTTCAAATTTACAGGTGTTATAAAACATTAATGCGTGTAGTAATTACTATTTTCAGTTGGATAAAGGTCGATTATGTGATTGTTTTGTATCGTTGTGTTTGTATCCGACCTGCCCTGAGCGGCTGAGCCTACGTGCTCTGTTTTCGGAGCTGTTATACTTGGTTTTCTTGTACCTGACAATTGGTTTCTATTATATATCGTAGACGACAAAAACAAGAAAAGGTCGATTTAAAATTACTTTTATGCACAGTGGTTATATAGTACTTTCCAAACAAATAAAAAATGTAATTCGATAACAGAAATCAAAATTAAACAAATTGATACTTTTAAATCTATCATCATATATGTCCATGCAATATTATTTTTGGTACAAATGGTTTAGGAAGACTTGAAATTTTCAATAACCATGCTTTGATGTATCAAGTAATTCAAGCAATTCAAGCGATTAGAATACTAAAATCATCTCTAATGGTTAAAAACATTTTGAGGGGTTTTAACAAATCTAAATAATAATATTTTTAGTATAATTTTAATTAAATAATTAAAATTTAAATAAGAAAAAGAAAGCAATCCAATAAATGAAAGACAAGTGTAGAATTCATCTTAATAACCTTTCAAATGAGGTTCTAAAATAAGAGATTTTAGATATGGGTTCTAAACTCTCTCTTTTTCACACACTTTTTATTTTTTTCTTAATAAAAAAATTAGAACTCGTCTCCTACAACCTTCATTGGAGGTGTTCTAAGGGTGAGTCTGGTTACTAAGAGCGTACATTGGCTGAAAAAAGAGATAAAAATGGAAGAAAGAAAAAGTAACAGTGTTGAGCGTACATATTTCCACCACTACTAACTGGAGTATATTTGTATTCTGCTTTTATACTTTTATTCATTTATTTACCTGAATTTTAATTCTGCATGTTTTCATTTGATTGGTGTAATTACAACTGACTTGAGAGTAGTTAATTTTGTACTCCAATATTTTACGCGAACATGTATATCCAATCAGATCCTACATCTTATTCACATAGCTCATGCAAATTACCCTTGGTTTTCATATTTACCACCAGTGAAACAAAATCCAGCTGACTAGAAAACCATTTCATACACGTCTCATAAAGGGGTCGATATGTTGTTCCTGTTGGAACTATAAATCCTTCATTAAATCCTGCAACAAATAGAAAGCTTCAATCAGTGAAAAAAAAGAAGAAAATCAAGAGAAGAAGAAGAAGTGCTCATGGATCAAAGAGGAAAAGGAAAAAGAAGATGTCGTGAAGAGAAGTCAACGACACAATAAGAAAGACACAAGTCAACAAGAAGAAAGAGTTAGACTTGTGTTATTTTGTAATAAATGAGACATTGGGCCATTAGTGGAGATGAGCCCAAATGTGTGTTTATGTAGTTAGTTTAGTTTATCTAAAGTAATTAGGGTAAGGTGGAGCATTAACAAGTAGTAAAAATATGTATGTGTGCAAAATGAAAAAGAGTGGTGGTTAGAGGAGAAAACTCTAGCATCCATCTAAGAGATCTGAAATAACAATGTAACAAAAACGTATTCTTGTTCTCTCTAAACAAAAACTAAAACAGAGTGAGACAAAGGAGTCCGAATCCAAAATGCCACAAATTGAGAAAACATGATAAAAAAATGTCATTGAACTGTGAAATGATCATTTTATCCTTAATAAAACCAAAAACTCAAAAATAAGGTTATATATATATATGTAATTGTAAATGATAACAAGAAAACCATGGTGGTTCAGTGGTACCGTATGCGCATCTAGAGTATGCGTTCAGTGGAAATTGTGGTACAATCCGAAATATACTGGCAGCAGTTGTACCCATGGTGCATCATCACCGGAGTACTACTGGGTTAGATGAGTCAGCTGGTGGCAACGAGTTATAAACAATTTTAATTTTTAAAAAGATGAGGGATAGTTTCGG
This sequence comes from Cardamine occulta, assembly GCA_028015245.1. Classification (NCBI taxonomy): domain Eukaryota; kingdom Viridiplantae; phylum Streptophyta; class Magnoliopsida; order Brassicales; family Brassicaceae; genus Cardamine; species Cardamine occulta. The sequence continues at coordinate 4,819,145 of CM051375.1, read as the reverse complement.
GCTTTTATTAAAAGTGAATAACACATATATCACTCAATGGCATGGCTGATTAAGTTTCGTCAATTTATTGTATTTGAGCCATTGGTTTGAGACAAAGAGAGAGACAAAAAGATGAGAGAACTAATCTCTAAGAGTCAGAGGTTAGATGTTAGAATGTCAACACTTCCAAAAGGTTTAAAAATCTTTAGATAGCTCTGCATGGCTCTTTAGACAATCCGATAGACGCAATGTAATGAAAGTAATTTGAAAGCAAATTACTCCTTAAAACATTGCTTTCATTAAATTTCTTTTCATGATACAAACAAACAATAGTTAAACTTTTGAATCTTCATAGATACATATAAGTGCCCATCATCAAGACGCTTTTGATTTTCGCGTTTCGAATATAGATTAAAAACTCAGAAACCAGTTCAAACCAGTAACCAACTTATTAAAAAAAAAAAACAGAAAAGCACAAACTCTCCATAAAAACAAAAGTTCAATTTAAAACATTTCAACCGATTGGACTTGACTTATGTCTTGTAAGAATAATGTGATGTTCGAATGAGATGAGCCTCCTTCTTCCACAGCCTCGTGAGCTAATTCTCCAAGCTCTTTGGCTCTTCTTCTTCTCTCTTTAGCATCATCACTCTTACCCATTAATTCTTCTACTGCCTTCTTCACCCCTTCTTTATCAACCAATACTCCTACTTTCTCCTCTTCTCCCCATATCATGGGATCATCTACTCCGGCTCTTACACCCATTTTTAGTACCTGCACGACAAGTTTCTCATTGCAGAATTGGTCTGCGAAGAGCGGCCATGTCAGAAGTGGGACTCCAGAGGTGATTCCTTCGAGAGTTGAGTTCCATCCACAATGTGTCAAGAAGCCCCCAACGGAAGGATGTGAAAGGATAAGGACTTGAGGTGACCACCCTTTAATGAGAAATCCTCTGTCTTTAACTCTTTCTTCAAAACCGCTCTCTAACATCCACTCACATATTTCATTATACTTTTCCCAATTTCTTATAACCCAAATGAAAGGTCTTTGGGATTCCTCAAGGCCTAGCCCCAGCTCCTTGAGCTGAGCCAAAGGAATATCGCAGATACTTCCAAGACAAACATATAGCACCACACCTTCTTCTTTTGAATCAAGCCATTTAAGACACTCATCTTGATCAATGGCAGCTTTGTTTCCCCTCTCAGCTTTGTCAACTCCTACCTTGTTGCACAAGGAAACGGGTCCAATGGACCATACTTTTCCGGCCCTTGCCTCGTTGTAGTCTTTGACATAAGCAGACTCCAACTCTTGAAATGTGTTGACTATCACAGCATAGGATGTGTCTTCTGCTTCTACCATTTCGACCAAGAACTCTTTCCAGTCTCCACTTGGATTTGAATCCACAGGAACTTGAAGCTTTGTAAATTCAACTCTATCAGGAAAACTAGGGACCAAAAAACACTCTTTGTCCGACTTTAAATTCTTCAAGATCTCGATATTTCTGCGTAGAACATGCATACACAAAAGAGAAAAGCAACCTGTGCCATGGAAAACGATCTTTGGTATATTAAACTTCTTGGCGATTTTGCTTGTGTAATGCAAACAAAAATCAGAAATTAGACAGCTTGGTCTAGGTTTCATCGCTTCCATGAGCTTCATCACCGGCTCTTCCAGCATGTTAGCCGCTCTAAAGAAAGATGGCATCAACTCCAACGAGTCAAGCAAATCTAGATTCTCTTGTCCTTCTGGCAAACCAACTTCTTGATATGGAAAATTGACATGCACTATGTTGATGGACAAGCCAAACTTGATGGCACGGCTTTGAGAATTCTTGAACCTCGTTGCGTTGTGAGGCGTCGTGACAATTGTCACGGTCACACCGCGGTGAGCCAAAAGTCTTGCGATGTCAATCATGGGAATCATGTGGCCTTGAGCCATGAAGGGTAAGAGAACAAAGTGAAGTGGACATTGTGATTGGTGGTTAGCTTGAGAAGCCATGTCTGCTCAAGTTTTTTTTATTTCGTTTGGGTAATGAGTAAGTGTATGATCATGAGCATATAAATAGATTATAAAACAATCGTGAATAACAACTAAAAACAAATGAGCAAATTAAGTGATATAATCATATAGTAGATGAAGTAAGTATTGAGACTAAAGAAGGAAGATAATCTGGTGAACAAATAGAAGATATTACATAGATAGCAATATGCCAGTATATCAAAATCATCAAAAGAGAAATAAAATCTACAGCAATATGCCAATAGAAGTAAGTATCGAGGCTAAAGCCGGAAGATAATCTGGTGAACAAATAGAAGATAATATATAGCAATATATCACTATCATCGAAAGAGATATAAAATCTACAGATATTTTTTTCTGTACCAATAAAAGAAATCCAAAACATTCTGTACTCGTTTGTAGTCATTAGGTGAAGTCAAAAAAATATAAACAAAAAAAGTCAAGTTTTTTTTTGGTCAAAACAGTTACAGTTTTTTTTACAATGTACACTTATTTACTCTTTACCCAAGATTCAAATGTGACTTTTCTTTTGTATATCGCAGAAACAATCGGTACAATAGTTTCTTTTGAATCTCCATCAAAATAAGTGCCTATCCGCAAAACGCTTTTGATTCAAAAACTCAGAATCCAATTCAAACCAGTAACGAATATAAAAATACACAAAAGGATAAAGCCTATACATAAACTAAATTAAAGTTCTATTTAAAATATTCCAACAGATTGTAGTTGGCATGTGTCTTGTAAAAATAATGTAATGTTAGAATGAGATGAGCCTCCTTCTTCCACAGCCTTGTGAGCTAATTGTCCAAGCTCTTTAACTCTTTTTCTTCTCTCTTTAGCATCATCACTTTCACCCATTAGTTCTTCCACTACTTTCTTTACTCTTGTCTATCCACTAACATTCCTATTTTCTCCTCTTCTCCCCATTTCATAACCTCTTCAACCCCAGCACTTACACCAACTTTTAGCACCTGCATGACTACTTTTTGGTTACAGAACTGGTCTCCAAAAAGCGGCCAAGTGAGCAGTGGAACTCCCGATGTGATTCCTTCTAGAGTCGAGTTCCATCCACAATGTGTCAAGAATCCCCCAACGGAAGGACGTGAAAGGATAAGGACTTGAGATGCCCACCCTTTAATGATAAGTCCTCTCCCTTTGGTTCTCTCTTCAAAACCGCTCTCTGAGATCCACTCAGATAGTTCATTATAATTTTCCCAACCTCTTATGACCCAAATGAAAGGTCTTTGGGAATCCTCAAGACCTAGCCCCAGCTCTTTGAGCTGAGCCAAAGGAAGATTGCAGATACTTCCAAGGCAAACATATAGCACCGAACCTTCTTCTTTAGAGTCAAGCCATTTAAAACACTTATCTTGATCAATGGCCGCTTTGTTTCCCCTCTCAGCTTTGTCTGCTCCTACCTTGTTGCACAAGGAAACGGGTCCAATAGACCATACTTTTCCGGCCCTTGCCTCTTTGTAGTCTTTGACATATGCAGGTTACAACTCTTGAAATGTGTTGACTATCACACCATAGGCTGTTTCTTCTGCTTTTACCATTTCGTCCAAGAACACTTTCTAATCTCTACTTGCATTTATTCTCACGGGAACTTGAGGCTTTGTAAATTCAACTCTATCAGGGAAACTAGGAATCCAGAAATACTCTTTATCCGATTTTAAATTCTGCAAGATCTCGAGGTTTCGGCGTAGAACATGCATACACAAAAGACAAAAGCAGCCCATGCCATGGAAAACGATCTTTGGTATATTGAACTTCTTGGCGATTTTGCTTGTATAATGCAAACACAAATCCGAAATAAGACAGGTTAGTCTAAGTTTCATCTCTTCCATGAGCTTCATCCCCGGCTCTTGCAACATGTTAACCGCTTTAAAGAAAGGTACCATCAAGTCCTTTGAGTCAAGCGAATCAAAATTCTCTTGTCCTTCTGGCAAACCAGCTTCTCTGTATGGAACTTCAAATGTACTAGGTTGATGGGCAAGCCAGACTCGATTGCGCGGCTTAGGACATTCTTAAACCTTTCTGCGTTGTTAGGCGTCGTGACAATTGTTATGGCCACACCTTGCTGAGCCAAGAGCCTTGCAATATCAATCATGGGAATCATGTGGCCCTGGGCCATGAAAGGGAAGAGAACAAAGTGAAGAGAAGGATGAAATTGGTGCGGTTTTCCGGAAGCCATACCGGTTCCAACTCAACGAGAAATAGTCAAATTTTGTGTTCTTTTCTTTGATTGTGTGTGTGTGTGATCGTGAGGTTTCTATATAAGATGGATAATAATAGTGATGTAGTGGATGACGTAAGACACATAAATTAATTGGATAATAATTGAAAATTTGATATCAGAGCTTTATTCCTAGAGGAGGTTTCGTGGCAAGTAGCCAAGTACTAATTTATTGTGTGTCTTTTAGTGTCTTTTCTTACCGGAAAAGCTTACAAAGACATTCATTCAGAATTAAAGTTAGATACTTGAACCGCAAGACACAAAATCAAATACGGAGGACTCTCACTATACAATTCTCAAAAGACTAACAAAAGAAACTCTCTCAGAAATTACCAAAATCGAATTCTGTTTGAAATGACAAAGTTCAATTTTTAAAATTTTTTTATATGAAAAAGATGATAAATCCATAGCCGCCAAATAGGGCTTGACTCTTTCTAAAGACAACTATACTAGACGTTAACAAATATCTATTGGTCTTAAAAATATATATATATATATATATATATATGGGCCACATGCACATGTGTATAGGCTTATAGCAATTGTTTAATCTTCTTAAAATGCATGCAAGTGTAAAAATATTAATCTGTACAGTAATTACTATTTTAAGTTGGATAAAGGTCGACTTAAAAAAAAACTTGTACGTACATAAATGATTATAGTTTCCAAACAAAAATAAATAAATTTAATCCGATAACATAAATAAATATTAAAATAATATATAGAAACCTATCATCATATTTATGTTCATGCAGTATTTTTTGGTACAAATGGTTTGGAAAGACTTTAAATTTTCGATAATTAACCATACAGCTGTATAATGCAAGCTGTATAGTCAAATACAAAGTTAACTTCTTCTTTTCATAATATGAATTCGAAACTGTATCATTCTCCCACATATAAGCTTTCATTAATTGGTAAATAGAATCCATGCATAACAAATTGGTAAATAGAATCTATGCATAGCAAAAAAAACTATCTAGAAAATCATTTCATAATAGATTGTAGTTGGCGTATGTCTTGTAAGAATAATGTGATCTTAGAATGAGAAGAGCCTCCTTCTTCCACAGCCTTGTGAGCTAATTTTCCAAGCTCTTTGGCTCTTCTTCTTCTCTCTTTAGCATCATCACTTTCACCCATTAGTTCTTCCACTTCTTTCTTCACTCCTTGTCTGTCCACAAACACTCCTATTTTCTCCTCTTCTCCCCATTTCATTACCTCTTCAACCCCAGCACTTACACCAACTTTTAGCACCTGCATGACAAGTTTTTGGTTACAGAACTGGTCTCCAAAAAGCGGCCAAGTGAGCAGTGTAACTCCCGATGTGTTTCCTTCTAGAGTCGAGTTCCATCCACAATGTGTCAAAAATCCCCCAACGGAAGGATGTGAAAGGATAAGGACTTGAGGTGCCCACCCTCTCTTTGGTTCTCTCTTCAAAACCGCTTTCCAGCATCCACTCAGATAGTTCATTATACTTTTTCCAACCTCTTATGACCCAAATGAAAGGTCTTTGGGATTCCTCAAGGCCTAGCCTTAGAATCAAGCCATTTAAGACACTCATCTCTATCAATGGCCGCTTTGTTTCCTCTCTCAGCTTTGTCTTCTCCTACCTTGTTGCACAAGGAAACGGGTCCAATGGACCATACTTTCCCGGACCTTACCTCTTTGTAGTCTTTGACATAAGCAGGCTCCAACTCTTGAAATGTGTTGACGATCACACCATAGGATGTTTCTTCTGCTTCTACCATTTCGACCAAGAACTCTTTCCAGTACTCTCCACTTGGATTTGAATCCACAGGAACTTGAAGCTTTGTAAATTCAACTCTATCAGGAAAACTAGGGACCAAAAAACACTCTTTGTTCGACTTTAAATTCTTCAAGATCTCGATGTTTCGGCGTAGAACATGCATACACAAAAGAGAAAAGCAACCTGTGCCATGGAAAACGATCTTTGGTATATTGAACTTCTTGGCGATTTTGCTTGTGTAATGCAAACACACATCAGAAATTAGACAGTTTGGTCTCGGTTTCATCTCTTCCATGAGCTTCATCACCGGCTCTTCCAGCGTGTTAACCGCTTTAAAGAAAGGTACCATTAACTCCAACGAGTCAAGCAAATCTATATTCTCTTGTTCTTCTGGCAAACCAGCTTCTTGATATGGTAACTTGACATGCACTAGGTTGATGGGCAAAGCCAGACTCGATAGAACGGCTTAGGACATTCTTGAACCTTGCCGCGTTGAGGCGTCGTGACAATTGTTATTTTCGCACCACGTTGAGCCAAGAGCCTTGCAATATCAATCATGGGAATCATGTGGCCCTGAGCCATGAAAGGGAAGAAAACAAAGTGAAGAGAAGAAAATTTGGTGGGTTTTTTCGGAAACCATATTGGTTCCAACTCAATGAGGAACTCTCAGTTTTTGTGTGTTTTCCTTGGATTTTGACCGTGATAGTGATATTATATAAAGACGGATATAAGAGGAGTGAGGACTAAAAAAAGGCTTCACCACCATGATGCAGTAGATGACGTAAGACACAAAGTTTGTTGTACATATAAGGCAGAGAGTATTACACGAGAACAATTCAAAGGCCAATTCTTTCTTCTGTCGTCCTTTTGTGACCATTCTGTGTCTTCTAGCTAGTGTTCTTTATTTACCGGAAATGCTTACAAAGACATTTAATCAAATATTAAAATAAGATAATTGATCTGAAAGACACAAAATAAATCTCTTACTCTCACTTATCTACATATGCTATACAAGTCTAGAAAACTAACAAAAGAAGACTATCAAAATCGAAGTTGTGTTTAAAAATATCACCAAAATCGAATTCTATTAATTTGACACTTTAAAACAAGAAGTTTAATTTAATTCAATTCAATTCTTATACATGGCGGTAAAAGAAGATAAATCCATTGCCGCCGCCAAACCCGACTTTACTCTTTTCAAGACAACTCTTTTACTAGAAGGTAGGAATTTTTTTTTTTTTGGCAGCATAAGTTAGAATATTTGTGGGTAATATATACTCATACATGTATTAATTATAATAATTTATAGTTTAATCTGAAAAGTTTAAGTTTACTTCAGTTCTTATACACGACAGTAAAAAAAGATAAACCCATCGCCCCCGCCAGACCGGACTTAACTCTTTTCAAGGCAAATTATATACTAGAAGTTAGAATATTTTTTGGGTCATATACTCATACATGTATTAACATGGGGCTTATAGCCATTTTTTAGTATTTATCTTAAGTTCAAAAAGTTAGCTGGACGAATAGGTGTTATGAGACATTCATGAGCGGATACTAACTAATGATTCTCAATTTGATAAAGAGTCTAATTAATAATATTTTTACATAAATAGAAAGTTATGGTTCTAAAGTTCAAAAAAATTCTAACAGTCATAAATATAGATATGCTTAACGAACTTTAAGCCAATTTTTTTAAAGTTACAGCTGATTTTTGGAAGACGACCAAAAAAGAATAGAAAAAATATGGCGTCAGAAAGCTATCAGCCTATAACTTGAAATAGTACACGTGAGTGACTGAGGCCCCCATTTCAATTTCTCCAATAAAGAAAAAAAAACTATTGAATGTTTAAAAATTCTTATAAAAGTATATATAATCAAATAGTGGATTGTCCTAGTTGCATTATGTCTTGTAGCAAGAAAGTGATGTTAGAATGAGAAGAGCCTCCTTCTTCCACAGCCTTGTGAGCTAATTGTCCAAGCTCTTTGGCTCTTCCTCTTCTCTCTTTAGCATTATCACTTTCACCCATTAGTTCTTCCACTGCCTTCTTCACTCCTTCTTTATCTACCAATACTCCTATTTTCTCCTCTTCTCCCCATTTCATAGGCTTCTCAACCCCGGATCTCACACCGGCTTTTAGTACCTGTACAGCAAGTTTCTCGTTGCAGAATTGGTCTGCGAAGAGCGGCCATGTCAGCAGCGGTAGACCAGCAGTTATCCCCTCAAGAGTCGAGTTCCATCCGCAGTGTGTTAAGAACCCTCCAACGGAATGATGTGAAAGGATAAGCATTTGAGGAGACCATCCTTTGATGAGAAGTCCTCTCTCTTTGATTCTTTCTTCAAATCCGCTCTCATAGAACCACTCAAGCAACTCTTTGTTCTTCTCCCAACCTCTTATAACCCAAATGAAAGGTCTGTCGGATTCCTCAAGGCCTAGCCCCAGCTCCTTGAGCTGAGCCAGAGGAAGGTTGCAGATACTTCCAAGGCAAACGTAGAGCACCGACCCTTCTTCTTTAGAATCAAGCCATGTCAGGCACTCGTCTTTATCGATGTCTGATTTGTTTCCCCTCTCAGCTTTATCTGCTCCCTCCTTATTGCATAATGAAACGGGTCCAATGGTCCATGCTTTACCAGACCTTGCCTCTTTGTAGTCTTTGGCATAAGCAGGCTCAAGCTCTTGAAATGTGTTGACTATCACACCATATGAAGTCTTATCCGCTTCTTGCATATCCTCCAAGATCTCTTTCCAGTCTCCAGGAACATATGTTTGCACTGGAACTTGAGGTCTTGTGAATTCAACTCGATCAGGAAAGTAAGGAACAACGAAATGCTCCTCATCAGACTTTAAATTTTCCAAGATCTCACGGTTCTTGTGTAAAACACGCATGCACAGAAGACAAAAGCAACACATGCCATGGAAGAGGATCTTTGGGATATTGAACTTCTTGGCGATTCTGCTTGTATAAGGCAAACAAAAATCAGAAATTATACAGCCTGGTTGAGGGCTCATCTCTTCAAAGAGCTTCTGGACCGGTTCTTCAAGCATGTTAACCGCTTTAAAGAAACGTGTAATCAACTCCACCGAGACAAGCGAATCGAAATTCTCTTTTCCTTCTGGTAAGCCAGCTTCTTGAGATGGAAGCTTGACTTGCACTATGTTGATGGGCAAGCCAGACTCGATGGCACGGTTTAGGACACTCTTGAACCTCCCTGCATTGTGTGGCGTCGTGACAATTGTTATTTTCACACCGCGCTGAGCCAAGAGCCTTGCAATATCAACCATGGGAATCATGTGGCCTTGGGCCATGAAAGGGAAGAGAACAAAGTGAAGAGGATCAGATTTTTGGGTAATTTCTGAAGCCATGAGGACTCAACTCTAAGAAACTCTCAAGTTTTGTTTTGGTTTTGTATTATATTTGTGAGAGCTTATATAGAACAAGAAGCGTGTGGAGAGCAAAATAAAAGAAGTGATCAGAAGACGTAATAGCTGACGAATGAATACATATTTACTTGCCAAACACTTCCATTTCAGTCCACAGATTATATATTACTCCAATACATTATTGGGTAACACTTAGTTTGTCCGTTTGTGACCAGCCTGAATCTTCTATTGACCTTCCTTTTCAAGAAAAATTTAAAGACGTGTCTTCATAACAATAAAGAAGATAGTTTGCAAACGCAAAATCAACAACTTGGAGGCTCATTGATCATAGCTACACATACAGAAAGTCCCCTGAATCAAAATTCTTATGTTATACCAAAATTGTAATTGTGTTTGAAACTTTAAATACCTAGTATACTCTAGTATAAAACAGTAAAGAAGATAAATCCAACTTTGGACTCTTTCAAGAGAGCTATATTTACCACAAGCTTCAAAAATAACAATCAACAAAAAGAGGACCAGAGCCTACAAACACTTTCATGTGAATATTTCTTTCCTAATTTTGGTAATGGAGATAACATGCAAGTCACAATACCCCCACAACATGAAAACATAATACAATTTACCACAAAAACACAAACCTGGATGGTTTCTCAATTTGTGTTTTCTTATGTAATTTTTTGTTCATAATCTGGCAGTACTATCAAATTATTCGTTAAAATTTTACTCAAAAAATTTATAACAAATTAAAATTTACTCGTTATTATACAGTCTTTCATGACACATACGACCAATAGTTTCTTACGAATCTCCATCGATATAAGTGCCTATAAGCAAGACGCTTTTGACATTCGCGTTTCGCACATAGATACAAAAACTCACTAACCAATTCAAACCAGTAAAGAACTTATCAGAAATATTGGAAAAATAAAATTGCAAACCCTCTAAAAAACCAAAGTTCTATTTAAAATATTCTAGCAGATTGTTGTTGGCGTATGTCTTGTAAGAATAATGTGATGTTAGAATGAGAAGAGCCTCCTTCCACAGCCTTGTGAGCTAATTGTCCAAGCTCTTTGGCTCTTCTTCTTCTCTCTATAGCATCATCACTCTCACCCATTAATTCTTCCACTGCCTTCTTCACTCCTTCTTTATCCACCAATACTCCTATTTTCTCCTCTTCTCCCCATTTGCTAGGCTGCTCCACCCCGGATCTCACACCGGCTTTTAGTACATGCACGACAAGTTTCTCGTTGCAGAATTGATCTGCGAAGAGCGGCCATGTCAGTAGCGGTAGACCAACGGTTATTCCCTCAAGAGTCGAGTTCCATCCGCAGTGCGTTAAGAACCCTCCAACGGAATGATGTGAAAGGATAAGCATTTGAGGAGACCATCCTTTGATGAGAAGTACTCTGTCTTTCAATCTTTCTTCAAATCCGCTCTCAGAGAACCACTCAAGTAACTCTTTGTTCTTCTCCCAACCTCTTATGACCCAAATGAAAGGTCTTTTGGATTCCTCAAGGCCTAGCCCGAGCTCCTTGAGCTGAGTCAGAGGAAGGGTGCAGATGCTTCCAAGGCAAACGTAGAGAACGAAGCCCGGTTCCTTAGAATCAAGCCATTTAAGGCACTTGTATTTATCAATGTCTGATTTGTTTCCCCTCTCAGCTTTGTCTGCTCCTGCCTTGTTACACAAGAAAACGGGTCCAATGGTCCATGCTTTACCAGACCTTGCCTCCTTGTAGTCTTTGACATAAGCAGGCTCGAGCTCTGGAACTTGAGGTCTTGTGAATTCAACTCGATCAGGAAAATAAGGAACAATGAAATACTCCTTATCAGACTTTAAATCTTCCATGATCTCACCGTTTTTGCGTACAAGGTGAATACACAGAAGACAAAAGCAACCCATGCCATGGAAGAGGATCTTTGGTATATTGAACTTCTTGGCGATTTTGCTTGTGTAATGCAAACAAAAATCAGCTATTATACAGCTTGGTCTAGGTTTCATCTCTTCAAAGAGATTGTGGACCGGTTCTTCAAGCATGTTAACCGCATTAAAGAAAGGTATCAGAAGCTCTACTGAGTCAAGAGAATTGAAATTCTCTTGTCTTTCTGGCAAGCCAGCTTCTTGAGATGGAAACTTGACTTGCACCATGTTGATGGGTAAGCCAGACTCGATGGCACGGCTTAGGACATTCTTAAACCTTGATGCGTTCTGAGGCGTCGTGACAATTGTTATGATCACACCACGCTGAGCCAAGAGCCTTGCAATATCAACCATGGGAATCATGTGGCTATGAGCCATGAAAGGGAAGAGAACAAAGTGAAGTGGATCAGATTTGTGAGTAATTTCCGAAGCCATAACGAGTCAACCTTAGTGAGAAAATCTCGATCTTTGTTTTTGTTCCCATTGGATTATGTTTGTGAGAGCTTAGTGAGAAGCTTGGCGAGCAGGCTTTATTCCTGGAGGATGTTACGTGGCAAGTACTATTTTTTTTTTATGACCATTCTGCGTCTTCTAGATGTAAGACGTAATAGATGACGTAAACATATTCACTTGCCAAGCACACCTAATTCAGTCCACAAATCGTTTATTGCTACAAGACATTCTTGGCCAACACTTAGTTTGTCCGTTTGTGACCAGCCTACATCTTCTTTTGGGCCTTCCTTTGCACGTGTAGACATCTCGTAACTAAAAACAAGATCACTGATCGATACATACGATGCTATCCCACCGCAAGTTCCACGAATAAAAATAAACCAAAAAGAGGCCACGGAACTTCTTATGTTACCAAAATCGTAATTGTGTTTGGTAAACTCTAGAATAAAACAGTAAAAGAAGATAAATCCAACTTTGGACTCTTTCAAGACAGATATCTACCACAAGCCTCAAAAATCACAATCAACAAAAAGAGGACCAGAGCTTACAAACACTTTCGTGTGAATGTTTCTTTCCTGAGTTCAGTAATAGAGATGACACGCAAGTCACAATATCCTTACAAGATGAAAACATAATATACTTTACAACAAAAACACAAACCTGGATGGTTTCTCAATGCACACTGTACCTATGGATATATATATATCACAAACCCCCAGATTCTTTTGGCAGTAACTGGTTTGGTATTCACACGGACCGCAATGCACTTGTTACTTCTTAACAGACTCGGGATCATTGGCTTTTCTACCTGATTCGGTTCGATCAAGTCGAGCTCCTCTCCACAATGTTGACTTGCTTGATCGTAGTAGTAATCCAAAGGCTGATGAGCATGCCGCTCTCACAACTGAATCTTGGGACCGGGTCATCTTGCTAACCAGCGTTTCAAACACCTGAACAAGAGACCGGGTTGAGAACTTATAAAGACTTATGAGCATTTCATATGTAGTTTCGATAATATACCTGTGGGAAGTAAAGAGAGAGTATGTGCTGATCCTCTGAGAGTGATAACATGGTGGTGGAGAAGTGTATTGCATTCGCCTGAACTACTGGCCACGGCGCATCAAAAGCCTGCACCGGGTAGTAATCACTTTAGTTATATATATATAGTTTATGAATTTAGCAACTATGATGATTAGTCGAGGACAGCCGAACCTGGATGGTTGAGGCCATGTAAGTATCGACTCTTTCTGACTCTTGAACTAAGTGCTTTGAGAGATCCCTTACGAAGTTTTCATAGTCATTTCTGAAAATATAAACAACTTTAGAAGACAACCGTGGTCATTGGGCACAAAATAGATTCGGTGCTCATAGGATGGTGAAATACCTATCGTCAGAACCAAAAGCACGTGAATCATATAGGGTAGAATAATTTATTATGTCTATGAGCGGAGCAAATCGCTTGAGGGTTCCCTATTCAAATAATAACAGATATGTAAACTCAAAGTTACCTCAAACCAAACAAAGGAGCAATATACTATGAAGAAAATTACCCGACAAGCTTTTCTTATGCTAGGATCGTCGTCATGGAGGTGTACTACCAAGCGGGGAAGGGTGGAATGAATCTGATATTAGACATTTGCATTCAATAAGCTTTAGATTAAAAATGCATATCTTCTTTCATCGACATCCATATCATTGAAAAGGAAATGGTTGTCACCTGCTCAACAAACCCTTCCCGTTGCCCTCCAATAGCATATTTACTTAATGCTCCAAATGCTTCAAATGCATTGGCTCTCATCTTCGGGTCCATGCTAACCTGTTAAAAATTGGATTTCAAGTAAATATAGTAGCAACGCACTCCAATCAGAAAAATGTATCTGACAGTTTAGTGAACTAAGAGAACTGTTTTTGCGATTGTTCTTCTGTTCAAGCTTGATTCTGGCCTATAAGCTTTATTTTATCTCGTATGAATTTCAGTAAAAAACCTTTCAGATAACTTAAAGCTGGACCTTACCTGAAGGTTACGAAGCCGAACAGATATATTTAGCAAGATAGGTTCAACAGCATCATTAGATGCTGACTCTGTGACCTGAACAAATGAAAAACAAGCATATAAGTTCAAACAACTTGCTAATAGATCTGACATACCAGTCAGAGTTTAGAAACCTTGAGTTGTTAATGGGTTTGAACATTACCATCAACAAGCATGACACAGCCGTTAGTTGCACAGACTCGTCCAAATCATCAAGCAATGCTAATATTACACCAATAACTTGAGTTGTGTAGTGGTTCATACAAGCAGATGGCATCTGGCAAAACCCCAAATCAGCTAAGTGATGTATTCAGGAAAAATAAATTTCGGAAAGAAAAAAAGCAGCAGTAGAAACCAATTTAAATTTCGCAAACTACCTCACTCCAAAAACTGGTCAGCTATTCTCTAGTTTATGTTACAAGTAACTCTCTTGGCATCAATATGCTATAAATATATGTATATAAAAATGTTTCCCTAAGTGGAAGATAACACGCCCCTATAGGGAATGATTTATAGGTATTAACTATATAACAGACATCATGATCGAACAGGAGTATATACTTTATTGTCAACCTATTCAAATATAATAATGATGAAATAAAAGCTGTTCTGCATAACTCTTTCTTGCACTGCTCTTAGACAATCAAAATAAGTAATTAAAAACTGCACAGAATTACTCTTACTTGCACTAATCCTCTTAGACAAAGGCGTCTTACAGTCGGAGAATCATCTGACACATGTCGGCAGAGTGCTTCGACCATCTCCTCCATTACAGAGCTAAAATCACCACTGCAGCTCAGAAATATTAGCAGAGTGAGGAAACTAAGCAAGTGCTTTGTTCATGAAAACATGACATGCATCATGTTTGATTCCTTTGGATTAATGACTTAGAAATAAAACCATTATCTTCACTTTGACCTTAACATTCTTTTAAACAGAGTATACAAGATGAATGGGTACACGTATCAAAATCAATGTGACACAAAGACGAGTAAAATTTCAGAAAAATACACCTGTAGGAAATAAAATCTAAATGAACAAAAATAAAGCTGCAAGGACATCAAAAACATTATACCTGTAACGAATAAACTCTGACAATGCAGCAGCAGCAGCTTCCCTTTGGAATCTTTGTGGACGATTTAGTGCTTTCGTAAGAATCATGCAAATATGTCGAACCTGTAACACCAATACTGAAACTTAATTTCTGGAAGGTAAATTGTAAACGGCCTTTCTTCAACACTGGATTTCTTTCCATAAAAAGGTCTCAGCAAAAAAAAGTAAACATGCGTAAGCCACCAAGTCAGTTAGGCTGTATTTAAGAAAAGGTAAGGCTTCCTCAAACTCGTCCCTTTTTCATACAGAAAGAATCCCTGATGTGTACTAAACTACTATGCACATATCTTCACATTCATGACTTCCCAACAAGACTGGTCAAGAGAAAATCCTTGTTCCCACAACTGACTCAACTAATAAGCCAGGGATCAATTGGTGAAACACAACATTTAGGTTACAAAGACCCTGTGAAACACATCTGCAATCATCCAATAACTAGGTACCTCTTTTGGTCTCTTAATTGAAATGGATCGAGCGAGATTGCCAATAAGATCAACCCATTTTTCTTTTTCTCTTTGCTCCCCGTTACGAGCTAAAATCTAAACAAAGACAAGTATCAGTCCATCATACTAGATACTAAACAAAACCAATTTAAAGTTAAAGTTAAAAAGGTACCTTGCCCATCTCAAGATCACCAACACAATCGCAGAAAGCCTGAAATGAAGTTAGAAGTACTCTGCAAGAGGGAAAATTATTGCAATGACTTTACTAAAACAAAAGTACCAATCATTATGAGCCTACAGTTTTCTTGAAAGTAGAGGAGTTACCGTAACGGATCTTGCTGACCAGAACTTGCAAGTCCATGACAGCTTCCCAATTGAAGAGTAAGTGCCCCAACGACAGAAGAGTAGCTATTCTCAACAGCCTTCTTTCCAATTTTTCCGCCACCTCTGGTTATTTGAGTATATTAGCCACCAAAAATGCATCATGAACTCTCAAGTAAAAATGATGGTTTATGAAAGGTACCTAAAAAAAGCAGTGAGAGCGAAAATGGCAGCTTGAAGAATATCATCTTCTATATGTGTTTCAGAAGAAGAGCTAGTATTCTCTCCCTTATGTGAATCACCTTTAACTAAAGAACTACGATTGAGAATGGATATTAAGTGTTCCATGAACAAAACTGAAAGCTCCGTATGTTGAGAAAAAGCCTGCATTAAAATACAATTGACAATGAGAGGCAACTATTTTATACTGGCCAATTGATAACGAAGCATAGAAAGAAAATGTGAGTGAAGAAATAGCATCTTTAAAGCTAAAATCAATTCACTAGAAAGTGTAAACCTGGAAATTAGGTCCAGAGAGAATGGTACTTACATAAAACGCATCTTGCATTGGCCAGCCACCACGCATCCTAGTTATGTCCTTTGTCACGATGTCCCTTCCAGCAGTAGCCAACACTTCATTAAACACAATTGGTGATTGTGTGTTCTCTGCCAGGGCAGAGATCTTCATGTGATTAAGGTAAGCAGTAATACCCCAACAGTATACAAGATAAATGCTAGTGAGTTTTATAATATAGCAGTATCACATTTACATGCTTGCAAATCGAATTTACTAACAGAATTAAGTCAAGGATACAGCTCCAATAGCTTCAACACGTAAATTCTTCTCAGTAATATGAACTGCTGCCGAGAGCAAGGACTGAGTCGTCCTGTCAGAAAAGAGCCAAAAGAAGAATAGGGGAACAAGGTTATCAAATAAATTTTTTTAAAAGGGACTAAAGCCTGTCCATGACAACAAGCTTTGATGTACCTTGATATATCATTGTCGCTAAGCTGACTCCCTCTTCTTGAAACAAACTCAATAACCGCTTGAATGGCTCCCTCAGCAGATTGCTTGATTTTGTCACAGATAGCTGCAGTGCAACTGTTTAAGGCTGCTACAAGCTACATGGCATAGCACAACATAATGGGACCTCAACCATCCAATGACACCATAAATTATACAAAAGAAGGAAGAAAACAAACCTCATCGTCCGTTAAAAGAGCACAAATGGATGATACTATTCTGTTAAAAACTTCGGATGGATCAATAGAGGCATCCTGAAAGCCAGTTTAAACAAATCTGACACTCTGAACATGAAGCATACAAAGGGAAAGGAGATAACTCTGAGCCTACCACAAAATGCTTACGCTTTTTAAAATGGCAATGACATCCTCAAGGGAAGACAGGGCTTTATAGGAATCTTCTGAATCTAAAACGCTTGAGTGTGTAGCTTTTGGAAGGGAAAGGGAAATGCTGAAGAACTGGTCAAGAATCTAACAAAAATAATAGAAGGAAAAACCATTAGAATCTATCAGTGCCACACTCAGATAAAATTACCACCTATCATTTTCTGACACCAGTAATCAGTATAAGTACTAATCAAGTACCTGTGCAGAAATTTTTCGAACTTCAGAATCTGTGTCAGCGCAGCGTGGGAGATAGGTAATGACCCTATCTCCCAAACACAATACCTCGCGGTCAGGAAATAAGAATACCGCTGTTGGTCAAACAAAGGAACTTAATTAGCTGGTAGATAATGTATGGAATAAAATCTAACAAATTGTTTAACGATATCTTCATACATGGTAGATTTGAAAAATTCCCCTGCATACTGCGGTCTGCGTACTTCCTATGAGGGCAATCGCCAGAACAACCAAGAGCACAATAGCCTCCCACACAAAGCTTGCGAAATTTTAGAAGCATTTCATGAACTGCCACACACCCTCTTTTTCTTTGATAATCAATGGGTGACGAAACATATTGATCAAGCTGTCTGAGCAGATGCAAAAGCTGCTCCGCTCGACTTCTTCCATCCTCTCCACTAGTTCATGCACATATATCATTGAATAAGTGAAAAAACAAAAAAGAAGTACTTCAAATTTGCACATACACTTGTCGTAGGACTCGACGTCTGATATTAATGCAAATCCATTACCATAATCACTGAATCTAATCTAACATAAGTAATATCTTTACGCACAGTAATAAAAAAGATCGAATGAACTTATAAGAGAAAAGCTAGCAATGGAAAGTACTATAAATAAATAGGTAAATACGAAAAGAAGAAACCTAGACCATGGAAAATTTTACTTCAAGAAATTCCATCGAAGACTAGAGTATTTGAGAAAGTATTTCATCAATGGAAATAATAAATATATTAAAAAAACGACCGACAACTAACTTGTCCAACAACTCAGAGAATCTACAGCCTCAAAATAGCTGGGTGAATTAAAAACTCGTAAAGTAAATACCTTGTAAGGAGGATGGCACACAAGAGGGTCACAAGATTGTCTATAAGGGGACCGATGACATCTGATGGATCATTAGGCAAAGCAAAGAACCCCAGTGTAGCCTGTCGGAGAAAACGTGCATAAATTCAAGAGAAAATATAAAT
The DNA here is from genome assembly GCA_028015245.1 of Cardamine occulta. NCBI lineage: Eukaryota > Viridiplantae > Streptophyta > Magnoliopsida > Brassicales > Brassicaceae > Cardamine > Cardamine occulta. The sequence goes on along the minus strand of CM051375.1, from coordinate 4,800,883 downwards.
ACAAAACCGACAGCACTAGTCTTATTCTTTTCTTTTTATTTTCAGTTCAAACCAGAAACTAATCACCTTCATGACACGATTTCGCGTTTCAATGGTCAACTTTGGTTCCACAGAGACCAGGGTTGTGCAGGCATTCAGAGCGAGTGCCTGGACAAGATTTTTTTGTCAGAAAGAGAAATGGTATCTACTTGTTTCAAAGAAATGCCACATGGTACAGATTCTTGACATAGATTATCCTACCTGAGTGTGTAGAACTTCAAGACTAGATTCTGCAAAACCTTCATTTTCATCTCGGCCCATCAAAGTCAATATATAATCAAGCATCTGATCTCTTCTTTTTAATGGGAATGTAGCCCCACTTTCTGCAGCATTTATGACAGCACGACCTTCACACAAAGACACAAGAGATCAGGGTCATATATACTCTCTCCCTAACATTATACCCCTCAAAGTATATATGAAAAAAAAAATCACCGAGAGAAAAGAAACCGATCAGTCATTGCAATAATCACTTCATCATCTATATTTGAATACCGTGCTAACCTAATAAATCAATAGCAGTTATAACAGCTTGTTTTGCTGTTTGTTGCCGTACATGAAGAAGCCGTGAAAGCATATTAGTGCCCTGCAGTACATGCAAACGAAATCTGATTATGAAATTGGAATTTAAAAATAAAAATGGTGCAGAAATACTAACAAGGTCATTACAGTTCAACATAAATCACTGTTTAGTCACAGAAAACTACTCAGATTTCCAACTCTTTATACGATTTTAATTTCATTAGATGGTTTTTCCGAGCATATGACGCAAATTCAATGTGACACATAAGTTTATAACAGATAACAGAAATTTAAAAAAAAAAAAAAAGCAGGATGGAAGATTATAATCTAAATATAGATGGGATTCTAATGAAGATTTAAAGACATACGACAAGTGCATCTATTCTGGCCTCAATAACCGATGAGGGTGCATATTTTGCAGCATATCCATACATCAAAGCCAAAGCAGCATGGATATCATCACTGTCTTCTGTTTTATAGCTCTCAGAGAAGAGAGATAAGATCCTACAATAGACACAAGAAATTAAGTCAGTTTTCTGTCGTAAATTTTACAAACCTGTGGTGAAAGTGATCAATTCTAAACCGAACATTAATATCAGCAGAGACTTTGATACAACATGTTCTGCTTGCGCAACTGCAGCTTTAAATGTCCCTTAATAGACACATAAATAAGAGTTGGGATCGTTGGCTGGAATTTATAAAGCTTTAAGATACAGCCTTCTACTACTGAAAGATATGTGATGATATATACGCTGATTAAAAGAAAGAATGAAACTAATAGATTCGACAATGAGTGTCACGCATATCTAGATTTTAACATTCGAAAAAGTGTACATCATGATGATTTCATTAAGTCAAGCGAGATAAACCTTTGGAAAATACTCTGCCCAACATTATCCACGATGATTTTCAGCTTTTCCAGTACAGTATCCAAGTGAGAAGCCGCTACCTACGCAACCAATTAGCATATTAACATAGGATGAAAATCAAGATATGAGCGAGAAAAAAAACAAGTACACTCAACATACCAGCCCCATGGCCTTCGCTAAACCAAGTCTATTTGCAGGTATAGAAATGTCAGCCTGTTCGTACATCCAGTCAATCTTGTCACGAACATATGCTCTATCATTAACTTTCTGGAGAAGTATTCCGACGCATCTGAAATATAAGCACAAGAGATTGACGACACAGTTTCGCGCTTACTTATCAATATAAATACTGGATGTCTGCTATAAACTGGAGTTATATGTAGCTTTCAGAGACAATTCAAAACTTATAAGCCATCTATCAGTAACTGGAAAATAAGCACTAAGATCACAAGGAAAACAAGCTTGTTCAGCCACATAGTGAAGTACACAGAATATATATGTACAAACATCAAAATAGGTATTAGAATGTCTCTTCTGTTATAAACTTCAATACTATGGTAAAGGGAATCAGGAAATCACTAGATGACAAACCCAGAAAGCGATGTCAATGAAGGAATACATATTTTAATTTTTGAAGATTTGACAATGCAACCCACTTGCTGCCTTGATGCCAGAAGAAATAGTGCGCCAAATACTTTTGACACAATCTAAGCCAAATACTTTTGCTCAACAACTAACGTCAAAATAGTGCACCAACAAGATGTAGAGATACTTCAACTTCATCCGAGACAAGATCAAAATGAAAAACCAAAAACTTTACCGGTGTAGAAGTGCTGCATGGTCATCATCCGGAGTGTAAAGAATGTATTGTTTTGCAAAAGCATTTCCAAGAGATATAACCCAGTCAGCATCCTGGGTGACATCCAGTGATTCTGCTAGAAACTGGATAATAGAGCAATGATTAGAAGTAATACATACAACAAGCTTGATTGGTCAAACTAATATAGTTAAGCTTTAATGAAACTTCAGCTCAGAAAGATGTTTTTTTTCCTTCACACTAGTTGAAGAAACTTACATTGATTATCATGTCATCCCAAGTTTCCTGGTAAGTTGGATCGAGCTTCAGATCGTCTGTGTCAAAGACATACGCCTTCATTTTTGGAATCTAGAGCTTACCAAATGTGAAACATAATTAGGGTCACTTGTACTCGGTCACATTAATATGAGTAATTAAGCAAAAGAAAAAACATTCAGTAGCTCTTTATAGCCATCATAATTTAAGTCATATCTACAAGATATATAGTGCAAAAAACAAAGATACTAAAAATCTATGATGCAAACTGGCCATGTATTGCTCCCTAGTAGCTAGTTAGATACCAAAAATAATACTTAAGAACAAAAGAGTATCTTGAGCAAACAACAGTGTACCTCATCTTGCCAAAACATGCTGATGTTCTTTGGAAATAGAGGGGACAAATAGCCAAGGACCTGAAGGAAGTAGCACAGAGTGGTTAAATAAAGCTAGAACTTGAAAGATGCACATGTGAGCTATTAAGAATAGCAGATCCTATAATGATCAAGCAGTTACATTAGCTGGGAAACATGAATAAAGAAAGCATTCTATGGAATTATGGGACATAAAATATGAGTCTATTAGGATTTCAGAAGTTACTGATACAAACTTACAGTCAAAATTTGGGTTGCTAATTGCTCTTTTGCCAGAGGATTGTGTAAAAGAACAACCAAACGAGTAAACAACTCCTGCATTTATAATATATGTGCATCCGTGTTTTCAATTCTGAGATCTTGCCAAATATGACAAAACTTATAGATCATATGCCAGGGCCTAAGAAAAAATTCACCTCAGGGCTAGGGATATCAGCACGAGCTTTACACTCGATCAACATGGGGGTGGTTGAAGATCTACGACGACACAGTTCAGATATGCATCTACAGACCTATCAAAGTTATCAGTAATACTGTTAATTCAGGTCCAAGCTCTGATAATAAAAGAGAAAGGAAAAAAAAAAGAGAGTATCTTACTGATGCAACAGCGCCAGTATAAACTCTAGGGATAATCATTTTCAGTAGGAAAGGCCAAAGAATGTACTGCAATTTCAAATACTCTTTAGCATTAAGATATTAAAGTCATAAGTATGTGGGATAATTCTATAATAAAAGAAAATTTTGAAGCACCTCCATCTCCGGGATTGTAACAGTCAAGAGCAGAAGACCTTTTCCACAAACTGCTCTTAGCTGTGTTGGACTAACTGGTTCCCATTTTGCCTAAGAGAAATATTTGTACTCACATAAAATTGTAGAAAAACATAGAAGTAACAGAGAAAGTACAACAACACTAGCATATGTGCTCTTATATACAGTGGTAAAAAGACTCGACATCTTCGAGCAAGCTAATAAGTTTCAATAACACACAACTTGGAGCAAGATAACAATCATGTTCCAGGTTATGGTTAAAGTTTCGATTTTTACATACAGCAACACCCAGGAGTCAACATCAACACCTTGCTCAATTATTTTCAACAATGGAGCCAACATCTCACTAATATTCTTTAAAAAATTTAGCGAGTGGATGAAATGTCTAAGCATAAGAAAGAAATGCATGTGATAATGGCAACAAATACACAGATTTTTTTAACACTCGGCAGGAAATGAGAATACCTATATTTGGGCTACGTTACTCTCATATTTCATAAATTTTAGATAAATAGCAACAAAGAAGGTAGTCCAAACTCAAGGATTGAGAAACTAGAAATATCTTTCCATTTTTAATTCGAATTGTGGAAGTGATCTTCTTGGTTCCAAACCATTGTAATCATATTATTCGTCAAGATACATAATTGTTTTCCTCTTCCTTGTTATACCTTTAACAGCACACATTGTTCTACCAATTTTTTAGGTGAGCACCATATCTTATGTTGTACGTGAAATGTCATGCTATATGGTCTTACCTTCAGATTGTCAATCTCTCCTATTGCAGAATGGCGTACAAGGTACTCAACAAATAATTCCCCAGATGGACCGACCAGATAGCAATGTGAGGCCATGACCACAATCAACTGTCACCAAAGCAGAAGAACAAAATCACAAGTGGGCATGCTAAAGCATGCATATTTTAGTAGTAAAATATGACAAAAATAAGCCAGCTCAGTACCTCTGAAAGAGCTTTTCGAACAGCTAAACTTTGCTCATCTAGCAAAGACCTCGCAGCATCAACCAAAAGAGGCCGTTTTGAGTGCCAAGCTTCAAATAACCTCCGAACGCAATGCAAAATCTTTAAGTTGGGATGGAAATGAAATTTCAATAACTACGTCATACCGATGAAGGATAAAGAAATACACCTCGGAAGCAGATGTTTCAAGACACAAAGAGCACCAAACGTCAAAGGGTCTTCTTTCAACTTGCATTTCTGGTGAAAATATACAAGGAAGAAAGAGATGTCAAAATTCACTTCAACATAAATGGTCAGTATAAAACACCACACAGATGCATGCCAAGGAGTAGTTCTTGAGTCTAATATGAGTGCTAGGTACTTAGCTATATCCATCAACAAAATATATGTCCTTACGTTAAGAAGAAATGTAAACAAATCCTCGGGGTAAACCAAGCCAACAGTCAGAAAACACCGCTGCACTTCATTGTATGTCTGCAACACAAAGAATCAAGAACAGGGTAAAGATTAATACACGTAGCACCCAAAATCAGGCACAAAAATTAACGAGGCCTGAAACATCTATGTTGTATTAACAGCACACTCCCACCCCAACATTAAATAGAATGAAAGTGATCAGTGACTTACCTTTCGTCCCACTGAAATATCTGAGTACCTTTTGCTTTCACTATAAATACCGATCACAGGAAGAAGTGTTGACAGCACAATTATAATGTCCTGAAAAGAAACAAAACTTAACTGAAACACAGCATAACAAAACGTTTCTTATCCTTCCAACTCCAAGCATAAACCATCACCGCGTCTAAAATATGGTTGTGCCAGATGATTGTAGATAATGAGACACCTTAGCAACAAAACAAAAATGGAAACACCACTACCTCAAAATCAAGCAGTGGAGGACCAGACTCAGAAAGTAACGAGGCATTTAATAGGTTGTAAAGACTACATGTCGCCAAAAGAGCATCATCATGATCTTTCTTATACCTAAAATTTGAATAGAAAGGAATGAATAATCGCTACATTAGAATTAAAAATAAAGAAAAGCTACACCAAAGGCATCTCATGCCTTGGTACATACTTCATTCTGACTTAACAAAGCTTTAATTTGTGGGACTGGGTGTTTTATATCGGAAAAGTCTAACTATTCTTTTTGACAATCTTATTCATATGAAGCAGACAGCGAATTTACTATGCTCTGGGCCTTTGAGAATTAAAGCTTCAGATAGAACGAATAAAAGAATCAAAAACAGAACTTACAGTTCAAGTATTGCTGGAATAAGCCTTGGTAATGCTGATTTCAGTTGTGTCCTCGTGATAAGACCAACCATCTGACCCAGAGCCTCTACAGTTGATACTCGAACCTTATTCAGAAAAAGATAAGCAACTAACTAAGCATGCTTTCAAGAGGCATGTCTGGAGAACAAATGAACAACCGACTAACAAAATTTTGAAGTGATTTATCTTTCTGTATCCTGAATATGAAACCAACATTACTGGAGGAAAAAGAACCAGAAAGCAAACTTTCCTTTATTATTTGATCTTATAAATAAAGTAATATACTCTCATTCTTCTTTATCTTTGTTATAAAATAATGGTCTGCGAACAATTATGAACCATACGCTTACCCTGCTAGTCTCTTGAATAATCTATTTTAACTGGAACACGCAATAACATTAAAACCTAAAGTGAAGAATACTGCTAAAAGAGACCATGGATTCACCTTATGATCTCGGGAAATTGCCCAAACTCTCAACAATAGCTCAAAAACTGAATTCAGAAATGACCTGCATTGGATGAAGGCCTTGATTTGAATGTGATAAACACAAAGAATAGCAGAAATATAACAGAACAAAGCAAGTGGTCTCACATGACATCACTGTCAAGCGGAGAATCTGATGTAAGATCTGTCATGTATAGCCACACTGCCTGAGACCAGCACTTAAATGCTAGACATAAAACCAATGATACATATATGAGAAAAAATAAGCAAAAATAAGATGGTACTAGCAACAAGCTGGGTTATTTGAAATATACAGGCTCTTCCTTATATTTGATATTATCAATGCAAATAGCATGACATGTGTTTATCATCTCTTCCACCAATTTGGAGAGTTCGACGATGCACAGATCAACAGGTTAATATCCTACTTTTCTGTTAGTATGAATTAAATTGCCATATTGGCTCTGTAAATGAACAAACACTCTGATATGATGATGACCCTTCTGTTAGGCCAGATTAGAAACAACTAACCACATAGTACAGAAAAAATCCAGCTTAACTGACAAGGAAGGAAATTGGCACAAAGCAGCACTTTCTATAAAAAAAAAGTTTCACTCCCTAATCCAAAACGGATTACAAAAGTTTCACTGTACCATTTGCAAATATTGGTCGGTGTACATCCCGAACATTCCCAAGAATAGGCGACACCCTTGAAAGTACACCTTTCAGGCGTGGAGTGAACTGCAAAGCTTCAAAGGAAATATGAAAGTACTTCAAAATATCAGAGAACTGCCATTTCCATAAACTTTTCAATGAGAGAAACAAAAAAAAAAGGGAAACGCAGATGAGAGTTGGAAATTAACCATCAGATGAGGCAAAGTCAGCAAGAATTTGAACCATAGCAGGCGAAGCTGAAGCCGGACCAGACAGATGAAGAAATATTTCTTCCATCATCTGTCCATGTCAATTGAAAAAAGAACAAAAAATTACACTAAAGAACAAATAACTTAGACTTTATCAAAAGAGAAGAAAAATATAACAAATAACTTGGTGAAGGAAAATCGAGGCCAACATCTAATAGAATAGGGTGCCATCTACCTCATAAATAACAGTAGAGAGGCAATGGACCAGCTTTATTCATGACACCATCTAAATGCCTCAATTCAGAAGTTAACATGACAACAGATTAAAGTTTCTACTATGGTTTTCTCATCAGCAACTAAACTTGTGTCATGCAATCTAATCAAAGAAAACCACCTACTTCAGCATACTGATCATTCTTAAAAATTTGATTCACATATATGCCAAGTCCAAGAAGTAAATCCAGATCGTAGGGCATCTCACCACCGATCATGTTGTACATTTACCCTCTTACACAACAATACAGAAATGTACAGTCACGTGGAACTAAACAAACAGTTGTTTACTCAATGTTCAAAATCACCCTTTGAATTAGCAAAAAGGGAAAAAATAAATAATAAGACTTACAAGATCAGGAAAATGTGTTCCAATTGAGACGAGCAGCCCTGACGCTTGCCTTTGCCAATCAGCATTTAGTTCCTACATTATGATGAACCAATAAAAGATACTAAAATGATCAGGAAACCTATACGAACAATTGCGAGGAAGTTTGTAAGAACTGCAATGAGAATCTCAATCATCTATCCTGAATTCTGTACGTCAAATTTCTAGGTAACATCTACTACAAGAATGAGCAACATATGATTCATCTTCTCTCCAACGCATAAGAAAAATGCATAAACCATCTTAGCTTTAGGGACGTTAAAGCTGTCACATAGACGGTAGAAGGAAAAAAAAAATCCAAGAGTGAAAAGCCACAAAGTACCATTTATGCATCTCAAACAAGCTATTATATAATCAAAATTGCATACCAAGCTTCACAGTGTAAATCAGTCTAACTATACAAAGTAAAAAAAGGAAATCTTTAACAATGGTTCAGCTTTCACAACACACCTTGGAAGATATTATCTCAGCTGTAGCAATCTTAGCAAGTTTTCCCATGAAAACTGCATCACTCTCCCCTTTCTCTAATACACCAACACTGAATGCCATTACTTGAAAAACCCCAGCCATGTTACCAAACCGCTGCAACAGAGTAACGCCAAATTTATGGACCAATTCAAGGAAACAAAAGACGGATAAAAGAGTAAAAGAAAAACGAGCAACCAGAACGATACCCTTCGTCCTCCAGGTGACACAGCATAGCAACAATCAAGAACCAGAAGCGGATTCCTGGAAAAATCACACAACAGTTCAGTATTATCAAAGATCTTCCAATACTCATTGTGCATGTACAGGAGCTCTCATGTCTTGTGTATGAAGTAAAGGAGATAATTAGTACATACAGTGAGGCAATATCTCTCAGGGAAGCCATGGAAGCTTCTCTGACCACTGAGGAATCATCAGCTAGAGACGATACCAGGAGCTGAACAGCCTCTGCCAAAACAGAATTAAAAATGTAAAACTTCAGCTTTCCAAATCAGAAAAGAAAAAAAATAGCCATTGACACAACCAATGTTGACCCAATTACATAATTTAGAGTTGTCGATCAAACAATACTCAAAATCAATTGAGAACAAAAAAAAAACTGAAATGAGTAACAACAAAAAATATTGAAATTGAAAATTCAGGAAAAAAATTTGTTACCTGGCGCAGGGATTGAGCTCCCCAAGCTTGAAGAAGCCATTCAAAATCGATCAACTTCACAAGATTGAAAACCCCAGAATTTGGCCGTTGTGTTCGATCAATATTTTTCCGATGGAGAAGATTCCGACCGAGAAAGGAAGGAAGGATGGATGGAAGAAAGAACGCGCGAGCGAGCTCGGAAGTTTAGAAATTGCGATGCCTCTTGTCGGAGGACTTGAATGTTAAAAAGAAAAATGTTTGGGGGAAGAAAACAAATATATGAAACCAATTGAAAAACGATGGACCCATGCCCGACAATCCGGGTCGGGTAAAATATCGGGTTTAAAGCCCGTTGCTTTTGTATCATGCCCTTGTTCTATTGTTAATTATTAGAATGATAAGATTGAGAACATTATTGGCCCAATTATTTCGCGGTGCTCTCTCGCTATCACATTGATTTGTTTTTTTTTTAAATGATGTTTTCAATGAATCACATTTCTAGCTATGTATTTGATTAATTTATCCAAGTAAAATGAAATTATGGCAGAGTTGGAGTAGGGGGACTGAGTATTTTGAATTTGGATGAACAAAATGTAAGCAATGAATCATATATCTATGTTTTCGAGATTAAAATTTAAGCAATTATAGATGTGAAATGTGTTCAAATATGATAATAAGTAAAAGAAACATAAAATGATGCGGGAATGAATGAATTTTTTGGTAATACGAAAAAAAAAGGGTCAAAAATGATATAAGAAGTATTTTGTTTAATTAAAAAAATCAGAAAAAAACCCATATTACTAGAAAAAAACATTAGATGGATACCCAATATAAAACATCAAACAAAAGAAAAAAAGAAAAAGTAACTAACCTATGTTTTAAGTTTATAAGAATATAAGAATAAAGTTATATTTTCTCCTAAGATAGTCTGCAACAAATTTGAAATTACCACTTTGTTTCAAATCCGATAAAGGCTAGGTTGTTACCGTGAAATCACAAGTTCTCGTTAGCCAAAGCAAAGTTATCATTATTGAATTTATATCGACCAATTTAACGACTAGTATCTAAATAATAAACTATGAAAATAGTGTATTTTTTTTACTACATCTAAAGTATTTAGTGAGATAAAAATACTATAATGAATATTTTTGATGTATATAAATAAAAACCTAACATATATTATTAAATTATGAATTAAACAAACTAAAAAAAAATTATAAAATAATATAAGTAGTACTCGTATCTGAGAAAATTCATCTTCCTCTTTACTTAATGATATGAGTTTTGTCACGATGACGTAGATAAGACAATGGAAGAATAGGGTACAGCTTTTGTGCAATGTTTAATCATATAAGTTTCAAAAACAGCATTTATCAAATAGACAAAATCTCAATTTTTGGTTTGATTTGATGTATCATTTAGGTCTAGAGGTTCACAGGTCTTCGTAAGAATCCGATTGTATCTGAATTGTATACGTCCAACAAAAGTTTTAACAAACTATGTATAAATAATTGTTAAAATGTAAATTAACAACTACAAAAGTGAAAACCTTTTTAAAACAAAAAATAAAATAATTACTAGCTAACATGAGAAAATTTGTTGTCATCACTAGCTAATGACATAAGGCTACTCACCATGTAGTAAATGGATGAAAGCTCTGGTGTCTCTGAGCTAGGAGTGGTGTTATTGGTCTTTAAATGGTGATCAACATAGCGATGGGAATGGTCTTACTTGATTCACCAAAATGACTAGATGAGAAAGATCCAAAAGTTGCATCCGAAAACCAAAAGGAAAATATCAAACAAAATAAAATAAAAAATGTTTGAACCACTAACAAAATAAAATAAAAAGAAATCAACTAACCTTAACCTTGGGATATAGCCCCCTTTGCTCATTGAAAAATAAAATCTTTCGGATGAATTTCAAATAGTCATTGTCTTGAAGCTCTAGAATGTGTATTCGTTCATATAAAAGAGAATATAATGAGATCATGTTACCACAAATTCCAATACAATCATTGACAAACTTCTATGTGAGACATTTCCAAAGATAAGTGGTAATTATGAAAAGTGGTATTCCAAATAATGGTGTTTGACAAAATTTCTCATATTAAATAGTGGTTTAATTTATTACTGTTTCCAACTTCTCTTCACTTATTCCTACATCCAAACAATTTTTATATTTAATAAAAATAAATATGAAAATATTTTAATAATATGGAAACAAACACTAATTTTAAATTTCTTAAAAATTTTCTATCCAATTTAAACTAATATACTTTAAAAAATATATGAATCTCCTTACATCTTTATTTGATCTTATTTTAAAATTATTTTAAATTATTATATAATATATATAATTAATAAAAATTTAGATTTTTTTACATATGTTGTGACTCAAATTTTTAAAAACGGACATAAATTACTCAATCGATGAAGAAAACAATATGTTTGTTCACTATCCCACCTCGACTAAGAAATTTTATAAGAAGTTTCAAATATTATCTTTATACTATTAAATTGAAGTATAAATAATTATCCATGTATCCAAACAACAAGTAGTTATACATGTATCCAACCACTTCTATATTTAGTTTCTTTATTTTTCTTATTTCTAAATAAATAATAAATAATAAATTTATTCTCTATAATCATTTCCTTATCTAATATTGAGATTTTAATAGTATGAATTATGATTCTTCTATCATCTTTGTTTGATCTTATTTTCAAATTATTTTGAATTATTATATAATACATACAACTAATAAAATTTCAGATTTTTTTCTGCATATGTTGTGATTCAAATATTTATAAGCGGACATATATTATTCAATAGTGTGTGTCTAACATTCCACATCGGTAGAAGTATCAATCGGATCGGTGACCCTAGGGATAAATACAAGTAAATTCATATGGCGATGGATATAAAATTTTATGCCCGCTGGACAAGTCCATAATGCACCTGAGATTTAGCGAGATTTGTCTGCAGATTGGTGGGTCGGCCCGCAGACTACCAATTTTTAATAAAAATAAATAAATTATATATAAATATATAATTGTATATAGTTGATGAAATATAATCTATGATATATTTGAAAATAGAAAGAGTTTATATAAAAAAATTAGAATATTTAGAAAAAGAGAATATTAAAAATATTTCTATTTAAAAAGTTGTTAATTTTAGTTTTTAAAAATAATTTATTTATTTAAATTATAAGAATCAAATTTACTGGGCAGCTCACTAACCTGTTGAACATAGCAAAGTAGGTTTGGACATAAGAACTACTTACAATAACAACAAAATCGGTATATACATCAACTTACCAACAACCCTAACACTTTATAATTTAATGAAGTTAAATTACATATAACTAAAAAAAATTACAAAAACTAAACAAACAAATTCTAAAAATCTATAAATTATCTGAAAAACTAAACACAAAATATTAAATAGTGAAATATAAATATTTGTTATAATGGTTAAAAAAAAATTAACCCGCGGTAGTGTACCACGGGTTCGACTCTAGTATCTTTAAATTTTAAATACTATATGTGTGGAACAGGTAATTTCTTTTGGAATAGGAAATTACATTAGTTTGGAATTATATACCTTTACAATTTAAATGAATGTGGAACCTAAAAAAAAAGAAGGAAATTAACTACTTTTTCAGGCTCTGGTGATGTTGTCGTTCTTCAAATGCCATAGCCATATGTGTCTTCATGTGATAGATCATATAGAAAGGTCGTTTTTGATCCAGTAAAATGAGAAGTTGAGAGGGATCCAAAAGTTGAACCTGGATACTAATATAAAATATTAAACAAAAGAAAAAAATAATTTTTTTTTAAAAAAAGAAGAAGAAAGCAATGGATTCTTGAACCACCAACCATTTTTCTCTATAATTTTCTATATTCAACCGGATTATGAAAGAAAATTTTCTTGGTCTCACGTCTATCTATCAACCAGCCTTACACTTTCTTTTCACTCTGGTTTCAACTATATGACACAACATCATCCACACGTCGGCTAAATGTACAAGATTCTTGAACCGCTAACCACTTTTCTCTATATTTCTCTATTATTCTACTCTGTTTCATATTCTATAATGTTGTGATGAGGTAATCAGAAACTAAACAATATATTCATATGTACATATTTCAATTTCATCATCAATACTAATCTTGAAAAAACAAAAAAAAAAAAAAGCAACTAACATTGGGTTTATAACAATGTACTCCCTTTTCTCCTTGACTAATGTAATCGTACGAATGTAAAGCTCGAGTACGTGTACCTTCCCTTGCAAAGAAAGCACAAAGTGCGAAACGATGGAAACTGGATAGAAGCTGATCATTAATTCCTTGTCGGCAGGATCACCACAAAGTCGAAGGCCACGATATTTTGTATGTGTCCGAACATTACAAGCAATGAAACATCTGTCTTGTAAGTCGATATAGGTAGATAATGTCGATATCAAAGTTATTGATGGCGACTGGAACACAGTACTCAAAGCCAAGTCCGAAACATGTCATGTTGATTTCCCAACACTTTTCCCATTCCCAAGAATCACACTTGAGCCGCCATATACCCTAACATTGTAGGCCTTTTCATTGCTCGGCATCAATCCAGCTTCGATAAACACGAAAAAATCCTTGAGAGACGCCAAATATCCTCTTATAGCATGGAAATACGCAAGTTGAAAGACACCGTGCACGGAAAATGTGATCCCGATCATATTCTCGCATTATATCAGTTAACCGTATGGTTCTAGCTTGATCATCATCGGAGAAGAAATAATAAACAAGAATGCTGGGGCAATCAGTTGGCCAGTAAAGTTTCCCATTCAAAGAAATGGGAATTTCACAAATCACATGTTGGATAATCTTCAACATTAATTAAAAGTGTAAGATATCATTATCAAGTCGGATAAGGATAAGATAGACTTAAACAAAGTTCTATTGATATTAGGAGTTATCTAATTCAATTATTAATAGGAGAAGCAAAGTTGTGTTATCCCTATAAATACAATTGTCGAGGTATGATAATTGTATCACAAATATTGAGAGCTTTGAGTGTTAAGTTTTGAGTGAGTTTCTTAACATTAATAAAGAAAAGTCATTCTTTATAATCTATTCAGTGTTTGTGAAACTAGAATTGGTATCAGAGCGTTAGGATCAACCGATCAAGGAGCTTTGAAGAACTGAGGTAACGAAGATCAAGAAGAGCAATCACGAAGATCTTAACTTACCAAAGACGTGACCGAGATATGGGAGACGTCACCGGAACTTCGCAGACGAAGGAGGTAACACCATCATCGATTCAATGTCCCATGTTGACCGCAACAAATTACACGGTCTGGGGTATGAGGATGAAGGTTCTTCTTCGAATTCATAAAGTGTGGGAAGCCATTGAACCAGGTTCAAACGATTCTCACAAGAATGATATCGCCAGCAGTCTATTGTTTCAATCAATCCCGGAAAATCTTATATTACAAGTCGGTGATCTAGATTCTCCAAAAGATATGTGGGAAGCAATAAAGACTCGAAACCTCAGAGCAGAGAGGGTCAAAGAGGCGAGACTTCAGACTTTATTATCCGAGTTTGAGAGGATGAAGATGAAAGACTCGGATACTATTGATAGCTTCGCGGGGAAGCTATCCGAATTAGCGTCGAAATCAGCATCACTTGGACAAGCTATTGACGAATCCAAACTTGTGAAGAAACTTCTAAACAGTGTGCCAAGACTGAAGTACATCCACTTAATAGCATCTCTCGAGCAAGTTTTAGATTTAAAGACTACGGGATTTGAAGATATTATTGGAAGACTAAAGGCATATGAAGAAAGGATTTTCAACGAAGAAAATAATGAAAAAACACAAGGAAAGCTGCTCTACGCTAATTCAGATCAAAACTTCTCATCTGCAGGAGGCAGAGGACGAGGTCGAGGGGGACGCGGCAATAGAGGAAGAGGTAGAGGACGTTTTAATTCACAAAACAGATCAACAAATCAGAGCGAACAGGAAAAATCGAAAGCAAAGAAAGATATGTGGAAAATTACTTGTTATCGATGTGATAAACGTGGACACTACGCATCCTCTTGTCCCGAGAAAACTCAGCAAAATCAAGAAGCAAATAGAACCAAGTAAAAGGCGGATATCTTGACTAAGGCATTGGCGCGGATCAAGTTTAATGAAATGAGAAGTTTGATAGGAGTGCAAGATGTGTCTAGAGACAAGTTGAAGCTTAAGGGGATGAATGTTGGATAATCTTCAACATTAATTAAAAGTCTAAGATATCATTATCAAGTCGGATAAGGATAAGATAGACTTAAACAAAGTTCTATTGATATTAGGAGTTATCTAATTCAATTATTAATAGGAGAAGCAAAGTTGTGTTATCCCTATAAATACAATTGTCGAGCTATAATAATTGTATCACAAATATTGAGAGATTTGAGTGTTAAGTTTTGAGTGAGTTTCTTAATATTAATAAAGAAAAGTCGTTCTTTATAATCTTTTGAGTGTTTGTGAAACTAGATCACCAGGAAATCATCATCATAACCAGGAGATGAGACTTGTTTGCGACTCCATTCACCCGTATCCGAGGAATAGATCTCAAACCTCAAGGATTCGGTATCATAGTATCGTCCATTTTCATGTAGCCTAACCACCTTGTAACCTAAGATGACACCGTTGTGCATTCGTGTCACAAGTCCACAATCGCTGAAACAATCTCCATCTTGTGAAATCGAAAGAGGAGGACAAGGGAGTTCAATCCATTGTGATAACACCGGATTACCAACGTAGTAGTAACATGTGCTCTCGTCGGTGAACTCTAGACGCAGCAAAACCAACCCGTCAGCGCAGGATACAACCCTAACCTCCTTGATGTTTCTTTTGTGATCAATATGATGATGCTTGGGGAACACGTTTTCAAAAGACCAATTATTACCATGCGACTCGTGTGTAAAGCTGAATTCCAACTCCTCCAAACGAGAGTCAAACGATCGATAATCTGCGCGTAGGATCGACCAATAAGGAGAGGTTGAATTAGATTTACTTTTGAGGTACAGATTGAGGAAGAATGCAGATTCCATGAGCGATTTCCATTCTTTACACACCAACTTGAATCTAATGATACTTCCCAACGGCAATCTTGTGAGTACTTTTAGCAATATATCCTCCGGAACGTTCATATCTCTACTCAAATGGCTTTGCTCCTTCTTAGCTTTTTTATCTTTTCTTCTCACCATATCTCTAACTCACCTATACTATAACAGTTTCTTTTATATATAAAACAAAACTTGTTTCTTATTTAGATTTGGATTATAGAAGAAACAAATATTATATATATGTTAATAATAAGAAATAATGTTAAGTTTCTAGTTTAGATTTTGCGTTGACCATATCTTGTAAAATCCCTGATTCTTTGTAAATCAGATTGATTCGAACACCGACTCAAAATCAACATGCTTTACCTTTTTAATATATATTTCTTCCGTATTATAGGAAGATTGATTTTCTAGTTTTTTTTTTTTTAAAGATTGATTTTCTATACTTTTAAACATATTTTAGTAGTTAATGTTAGTAAATTGTAGTTTTCAAGAAACATTAATTAAGAATATTTTAATTGTTAAATTTTTATTAGTTTATAAATATGAAAAAGTGTTTAAAGTTAAAAGGTAATGTATTTATTATTAAATATTTATTATTTTTTAAACTGTGTGAAATATTTAAAAAATCAATAATTGATTACATGTAAAAAGGAATATACGTACGTGCGGAATAGGTAATTTTCTTGGAATGGAAAATTACATTGATTTGGAAATTAAATACCTTCTGCGGTACCAAAAAAAAAGGAAATTAACAACTTTTTCAGTTTTTGTTTTGGAATAGGTGAGGTTAATAAGCTTGTTAGCTTTAAATACGTAAGACTCTGCAAAACACGATTTAAGATTAGGTCAAAGATGAGATTACGTCAAGGCCGAGCGAAGCCAATAGACGTCCTTTACAAGTACTTGTATGGTTTCAAAGATGATATATGAATATCGAACTCAGTGAACCCCACATGGTTTTCAAGGGACTCGGTGTTAAAGATTTGGAAGAGCTTCATGATGATATCAAATTGTATCTAGATTTTGATCGGGAAAATCCAACACACGTTCAGTATTGGGCGGCGCTTAATGTGTTATGCGATTGGGAGTTAGCTGAAGCTCGTAAAAGAGATACCCTAGATCAAATACAGTTGCTTGCTGCTCAAGAAAGAGGACTACATGCTAGTATTGAAGCTGATGTGAGAAAACGTCTTGATGGGAAAACACACGAGGAGCTTGTAGAACTACAATTAGAAATCGAGTCGAAGCTACGATCTGGGGAAGCCAAAGTAGTAGAGTATTGGGAGGCTATTCTTAAACGTATCGATACATACAAGGCAAATGTTTTCTTTAAGGAAGCACACGCTGAGATGCTGAGAAGACATGTACATTCAGAGGGTGTACAAGTTAATCATAGCTTAGCAGAAGCAAGTGAGGAGGATACGAATGATATGAATTTTTCAGATGTGGTAGCAGAAGAGGCTGATCGTGATGAGGAAGAAGAATCAAGTGATCCCGAGGAAGACAGGCTAAGAAAACCTTAGTACATTAACCGAGTTCAAACCGGTTATGAGTGGAATAAGTATAACCAAACGCATTATGATCACGATAACCCGCCACCAAAGTTCGTTCAAGGGTATAAGTTTAACATCTGTTACCCTGATTTAGTAGACAAGAATGAGGCTCCTTCTTACGATTTTGTCAAAGATGGGACCAGCACTGAAACTATTTTGATACGTTTCAAAGCTGGTCCGCCTTATGAAGATATTGTGTTCCGGATTGTGGATAAAGAATGGGAGTTTTCTCATAAGAAAGGTTTCAAAAACACGTTTGACGGTGGGGTTCTGCGTTTGTACTTCAACTTTAAACGACTTCGGTACAGACAATAGACAACTGATCGGTGTTTGGCCGGAGAAAACGAAACTATAGCAGTTTTGTAAGGCTAGAGCAATAGTTTTTTTTTTTTTTTTTTTTTACAGCTTTTGATCTCATTGTGAACCAATTGAAGAGTAAGGATGATAGACCCATGCCCGGATAACATAGTCGGGGTAAATTTTCGGGTATCAAGCCCGTTGCTTTTGGTTCATGCCCTTGTTAAGATTCATAAGAATTCTCAAATTATTGGCCCAATAATTTAGCGGTACGCTCTGAATCACATTGGTCTTTTCCTTTTTTAACCTAATCTTTTCAATGAATCACATCTCCTCTATAGTATTGACTATTGAGTAATTTATGTAGTGGTCAAATTTCTGATATTTTATGCGACAGGGTACTATTTGTAAAATTAGTATGCACAGCACAACTGCATATGATGTTTTGGTCAAACACTGGGAAGAGTATGACTGTATGAGTTCCTTCAAATTATGATTTTGCCGTTTTCTTTTAATAACTAATCATGGTTATTCATGATTAAAAAAAAACTAATCATGGTTATTCAACCAAATGTTTTTTTTTTAGTAAAATGAATAAACCTGTGGTTAGATTAATTGTATTTCATAATTAGGGATCCGGTCACTATCTTGATATGTCAACGTGATTATATTATTTTCCACGTTACTATATAAGCCATTTAAATTAGTGCATATAATACTCTTTATCACGTTAAGAAATCATTTAAATTATTATTTAAGTCAACAATAATGATGTGATGTGAACTCTTTTTTTCTTAGTTCAGAAAAAAAAAAAGATTTTTTCTTATTGGCTTGACGGATGGATGGATACATTGGGCGGTGTGGATTGTTGTTCGCCGACTTTAAATATCATATTTAGAAATATTGTTGTTTTTTTTATCTCGTTTTCTTTCTTTTTCTTGGTCGTCAGTGTCTCTTTGATGTGTGTGTGAATTATTCTTTTGTGTTATGTGTTTTTTTTTTTTTTTTTTTTTGTTGATCACAAGCTTCTTCTCTCTTTTTTTTTGGTCAAAATGATTTTGAATACGTTGGTTCTATTTTGGGGTTTATGCAAGAATAAATTTTCATAGGCAAGTTTTGTAGGACAAAAATTTAGATCTCTTAATTCTGTCTTTGATTGATGAAGATAACTAAGGAACCAGACATGTTCTAGCACATATATAGACGCGAGTTATAACTAACAGAAACGGAAACTTAAATCATGTTTTTCTTTTAATAAATATTTCGGGTAACACAACCAGAGATTCGTTCTCTTATGTGTATATATAGTTTTAGATGAATGATAATAGAATGCTCTCGTCATTCACAATATGTTATAAGGCTCCCGTAGACTGTAGTCCCATAATCGAGGGTTAGATGCATTTACTAAATTATTATTATTTGACAAACATTTACTAAAATCTTTTGATATAAATAATTACTTAGGGATGCCAAAATAAAAAATTACTTAGCATTGTGTGTCGCCAATAAAAAATACGTCAGCGTTTTTAGTAGAGGAGTCACTGAGAAGAAAAAATTTATATTGATGACGAATATAATACATAATCTGAGAAATTATTTCCTCTTTTTTCATCAAAAATCTCTAGTATAAAATTTTCAATTTTAAGCGGTAGTATAGAAGAACAATACACAAAAAAAATTGTAGTTACTTATTATTATTTTTATTTGATGGAAGAAAAAATGATAACGATTTATTTTTTAGAATATAATACTACACCGACCACTGCCCCACAATTCACAAACTTGAGTGAAAGTGAGAGAGACAGAGACAGAGAGCAAATATGCCCAAGCTCAACAAATCTAATCATTTTCATAATTAAGGATAAAAAATAGTTTAGGTAAAGATGATGAACATCTAATGTCTTTGTTTTGATCACTTTTGTAAGCATTAAACAAGACAAAAGAAAAAGGAGATCGTTTTCAGTTCACATGTCCATATAAATACATTCAAATACGCATTTTAGTCCAATTTTTTTTAATCCTAACTTAGAAAATCTACTCCAAAAATCGAAAACAAACCATTATGCATCAGTTTTTTGTTTTCGTTTTTTGATGAAAATTTTTAATTCTTTAAAAAAATATTTTTGAAAAAAGCGTTTTGGAACAGTATGCGTGATTTACTGCATGCTATTTGACGTGCACCATCAATGTTCTTTAATGCGATCAACCCAAAAACAATGGATCCACCTAATCAACAATTTACCTCGATCTAAGTAATTCTATAACTGCATACATCGAAGAAAAAGTCTCACATGTTTATAAGAGATCACATGCTATTCGTTTGAATTAGATTATGATATATAATAGAGAAATAAATTCTCGAAAGAAACAACTTCATCCCGTGTTGGGTGAGAGGACTTTTCTACAGTTGGTTTCGTTTATCGTATTATACTTCTCTCTAAACACACACGACTCATGTTTCTTGTGTTAAAAATAAAGCAATCGTTTTAAACCCTTCTAATTTATATAAACCTTCGGGCTCTTTTTTACGTTAAGAAAGTTAGTTAAAAATTTTGAACTTCGAATATTATAAGAGTTCAAAATGTATGGTTTCAAACTATTTTTTCCAGGCTATTTAATTTGTAGAAATTAATTACACACTATAGTAAAAAACATTAACGCTTTATATATAGTTTTCAAATTTAACGACAAACATGATTAATTTTCTTAGTTTTTTTTTCAATTCTATTGGATTTCAAATTATTTTTAATGAAAATTTCACTTTTAGCAGTACCTCTCAGCCGAATAATAAACCTAAACCACCCAAAAGGACAGATTGCATCGTGGTAGGACATTAAAAAATAATTTTTTCCATAAGTGGAGGGCCGTCACACAATACTTTTTGCCCAAACGATTAGTGTCTACAAATATAAAAGTGCTAAAATTGTATTATCTATTTGTATGTTATGTCAAAAACTGCGAGATGGTTTGAATTTTAAATCGATGCCAGCAAAAACTATATTATCTATTTGTCTTTGATCATATAGCAAAATTGATGCCATAGACAAGATAACGGATCTTATACTTTTTTCGCATATGCGGAGGGCGAATTGGAAAAATTCAAATTCATTGAACTAGCCGTGACTTATCTACTCAGAATTCTTTATTTTCCACGTACAAGGACCCAAAGTATTTTATACTCTTACGTATTACCTAGTAAAACCTTTTTCGTTTGAAAACTGAGATAACCCAATACCAAAATTCTTATTACTTTGGGGGTGGTAAACCTTTAACAAAACAAAAAACAAACTTTTTGGGTGGTTAAATGTTGATTAATTATTTTGATAAAGAAAACGACAAAATAAAAATAAAAATAAACAATGAATAGTGTGAAATATCCAAAAAAAAAAAAAAATTGTATGCATATCAATAATGTCACTCATTGCATGTCGGATCTTTAAGTAATTCGAAAGACTAAATTCTAACATTTAGTTATGCAACTCTTAGCAAAGTATTTGGAGAAAATTAAATAAAACAAATAATGAGAACCTTTTTATTGTCACAAACAAAAAGAAACTTGTATTTTCAATCTCGAATGATCGAGAGAATATAAAAAAAAAAAAGACAAAAGCACCACTCATATAGAAACATGACAAGTCATTATCGCCACGTAGATAGGTCGGTTCCGCTTCGTTGGACTCACAGCGATATTACTTGTTTTAGCCTGTTCCCAAAATTATTTAAATCTCCACCGGCTCCAATCAAATTAATTACAACAAAATTAATACTTCATTTATCATTTCTAAATAATTTCTCAACCGGTAACAAGTCACCAGAATCACGCCACCTTAGATATAAGTAGGAGCAGAGACTAGACCACAAAAATCATCAATCCACCTCACTCTTCTTAATTCAGACAGATTAAATCTCAGCCGTCCTATCATGCCGATCAGAAACATCGCCGTTGGCCGTCCTGATGAAGCGACCCGTCCCGATGCCTTAAAGGCGGCATTGGCTGAGTTCATATCAACTTTGATCTTTGTCGTCGCCGGCTCAGGCTCTGGCATGGCCTTCAACAAGCTAACCGAAAACGGAGCCACCACTCCCTCCGGCCTCGTAGCCGCCGCACTAGCTCATGCCTTTGGACTCTTCGTCGCTGTCTCAGTAGGAGCCAACATCTCCGGCGGACACGTTAACCCCGCCGTCACTTTCGGCGCTTTCATTGGCGGTAACATCACTCTCCTCCGTGGTATCCTTTACTGGATTGCTCAGCTCCTCGGCTCCGTCGTCGCTTGTCTCATCCTCAAATTCGCCACCGGCGGTTTGGTATGCTAAACTATACCCTTTTGTTCTTAACTACCTCTTTTTGCCCTAACTTCTTCGTCAAGTAACTATTTTAGGTTTTTGTTATTTAACCCGTGACTGTTTATATTATTCAGGTGGTGCCGGCTTTTGGCCTCTCTGCCGGAGTAGGAGTCTTGAACGCTTTCGTTTTCGAGATCGTGATGACATTTGGATTGGTTTACACAGTCTACGCCACCGCCATAGATCCCAAAAATGGTAGTCTTGGAACAATCGCTCCGATCGCAATTGGTTTCATAGTTGGAGCCAACATATTAGCTGGAGGAGCTTTCTCCGGAGCCTCCATGAATCCCGCAGTGGCTTTTGGACCAGCGGTGGTTAGCTGGACGTGGACTAACCACTGGGTCTACTGGGCTGGACCTCTCGTCGGAGGTGGAATCGCCGGACTCATCTACGAGATTTTCTTCATCAACACTACCCATGAACAGCTCCCAACCACCGACTACTGAATTAATCTGTCTTTTCTATCTCATGTGTAATTTTATTTGTCTTTGAATTTTCATGTTTGTTTTTTTTTTCGGTTTGTGTAATATTTCGCATCATTATGGGGGTTTATGAACGTTGGATCTTTCTAGATGAATCTTTGTCCGTTGATTTCAAGAGTGGTAATTGCAACTATAATGTGAATTATGTATCTATATATATATATATATATATCATCTGTAGATTTTTAAGTGTCGCAATTTTCTGTGTCATTATATATGTCTGCTTGAATTTCAACATCAGTTTGATTAGACATTAACTTAAATCCATAAACTATGTAGATGGAGGAGTAGTTTATATTTTAAACTAATTATATATTAGATCGCATATTTGATTTATGACAGAATTTTTAACAAATGAGAAAATAAGTTATGAATACTAAAGTATAAAACATTTCCTTTTCACTAATTTCAGCTATATATAGCATGATAAATAACAATCTTATGGCATATATGGTTCTTCAATAATGAATTAATAATAGAACTTTTGTCCTATTATGTTGTGCTAGAGGTAAAGTGCCTCAAGAAACTTAATTTGCTACAAGTTTCGATCTATTAACGTCTAAAAAACTTCAGACACATGTAAAACTTTGAGAGTTGTGATTCTTGATTCTTGGCGTTTTGCAATAAGGGAGTACAATGAAATGGTAGGGTCAGGACTCAGAGAGGGTAGTAGTCAATATTTCAAATTTCAATAGTGACTACTGCTTTAATAAGAGCCAATGAGAACAAAAAAATTATGTTTACATAACGTATGCAGTTCCATGGTTTTACAAAACGAGATCTCAATTATACCGGAGAGGCGAGAGACGAGATCATCTTTTTTTCTTCTTCTTATAAACTGTTTTCTATTTAAAACATGATAAAGAACACGCTACATGCATATGTTACATATATATATAATTACTCGAAATGGCTCAAAGTATGTTGTAAAGTTCATACAAACCATAAGCGTAGAAACTTGTTGAAAATACCAAATTTATCTATATACCATTGTTGACAAAAAATAGAAATCTAGGAACTAAAGATTAACGGACAACGGTAGTGAATATCATCTTTTGTTGACTAAAAAAAACTAATGAAATATATAGAACACAACACCATGAACATTTTTTTTTTTCTGTTAGGAAAGATAACATCGAAACCGTTAACTCTAAAGATTAACCTATCATACACTTGTTTGGTTTGACATACTGGCTTCTGTTTCAAAACGGTGGATCCAAATCGCAATCCGCTCGTTGGTTAATGTTTCCGTTTTGTTCCAATGTTTCGGCGAGAAGAATATAATTGTAGGGATATTTCGATATTTGTAATTGCTACGTTCCAAAATTAGAATTCTTTTTGGTTTGACATTATTCAAAATCTTTGTCCAGATGATCAATATGAATGGACAGAAGCACGTGAAAACGCCTGCACCATTTCTAGCTCTGCCTCAGTACTATACACAGTACTATTTTTTCTACTAATTAAGAAAACTTTGAAATTTCGGTCCACAGATTAAATGTTTTTAAGTTCGAGCATATATTGATGCTATTGGAGACCTAGTATTTTCGGACTTGAGATATTAATTAGTCGTCGGACCACCCGAGTTTAAAACATCGTAATCAATAGTGCTCCAATGTGAGCACTATTTTCTATAATTCTACATTAAGAGATAATCAGAAGATCGTATACGCCATTTAGATTCATTTTGTTATATATTTTTGTTGTAAGCGTATGATAATTTGTGCCAAAAAGAGTAAATCATATTCTAATCTAGACTGTTTGATAAAATATTCATACCCATGTGCATATTTGGAAAGTTTAACCTAATTCTCTGTAGCTTTCTCTTTCCCTCTTCCCTAGAAATGTGTAATATAGCTTCTTGTGAGTGAATAGTATAATAAGAGCAGTAAAGTACACTCATGAGTCATGACTCATCCCGTACCTTATCAATCATCAATCATCTGGCTCTCACAGATCTAATTCTTCTTCTATTGATTAGAAGAGGTCGGCCACATGAGCTAAACACAAACTTTGCTTACACACAAAATCGGAATTTATAATTCAATCACAAGTGAATGTTGAACCGAATCAAATCGCTTATGACCGAAAGTTCCAAGTCTTTTTACGTTGTTTTAAATTTTACTTCTATTTACTTGTAGTTTTAACATTTTTTGGAATCAGAGTGTTACGTGTAAAGAAGTTGTAGCAACTACTGAAATAAATGATAAAAGATTATATCTATAAGGCAATTAGATCAAACTTTTTTGGCATTGAGAACATATACAAATAAACACCACCTTCTAGGCACTACTAATCAACCACGTTATGGCTACAATGAGGTCACAATTGTTAAATTTGTCATGATAAAATGATATGGGATTCAGATTCGCACGAGAGACAGTGCCAGAAAAAACTATCAAAAGTGATTGAAATAAGGACCGTAAAAGATGACAGGTGGTGGCTATCTGCTAAAAAGTAAAGTGACCTTTGCATAAATTATTGATGTTAGGTCCCACTTTCCACAGATCTTCATCATAGATTTTCTTCTAATTATATGACTTCTGTTTTTTTGTTTCCTTCCAATGATTTTCAGAATTAGTATTCTAACATTCTTGGTAATGATGGATTTGAACGTCCTTATAAATTTTGGTGAACTATATGATAATATGAGAGAATTTGTGTAGTGAGAAGAATACCACATGGTTTTATAAAAAAATTTAAGATATTAACCGTTCATGCTCATAGAATGGAGCTAGAATGAGGTTCTTGTCAGCATACATGTTCTTTCTTTTACTCAACACGAAGAGCAAACAAGGCTACCATCATTAAGGCTTTTGTGTGTGTTTTTTTCCCCCAAAGATGTGGTTTAATTTCATTTAAAAGTAAAACTCGTAGACACGTTGTTGGGGTTTGTGGAAAGATAATTGTGCACTTTTCGAGATCATATGGGCCGGTGCAGCGGTGCCTAACATTCTCCCTGTGATTATTTAAAGTTTTGCTTCTTTCTTTTACTCCAACGACAACCTCACTTCTGAATAATATATTTACATGTTATTAAACCAAATTTATTAGTTGAGGTTTGAGATATAATTTTTGGGGATGTTTTGTTTGTATGTGTGGATATTTATACATGGTTGTACATAGGGATAAAAACCATAAATCAGACCAACATGTTACCTATGAATTTGATACGATACACTTTTTTTTTTTTTGGAACTAGACATCCGGAGTTCGGACTCCTACCATTTTAGTGTTCAAAACCAACGATTTTTGTTAGAACACTTTTTGAACAATAACTTTAAAACGGAACAAGCAAAAGAAAGAAAAGAGAGATAACAACCATAAACCACAAGAGTTTTGATCGATGGGCTTGAAGTCTAAACCACAAGCTAACAAGCTCAATCAAGAATCATATAAACTATAAGCATGAAGTCTAAATTTGTGCGCTATACAAAAACAAAACGGTGTAATGTGTCAGCGATTTGGAGCAATCTCATTTTCACTATACAGAACCCTGAACATTAAAACCCATATGAGAGGATTGTCTAAGTAGTTGTGTTTGCGATTTCGAGTAATTTTATTGAGATTTATTATTTTTGCTTTCAGTCGATATAGCTCTTGTCTTCTGGACAATGAAAAGGAGAGAATGAAAGAGTCCCTCGAAAACCCTTTGAAATCCCGATTTCTCCAAACTGTTTAAATATTCTACACATCTAAAACAAGATTGTTGAACAAATTGATCATTCTGGCATGCTACATGGTATTTTGTTGGGGAAGAAGAATCAATGTTGAATGATGTATCTAACTGAAAACTTGAAGAATTTAAAGGCAATTCATGTGAAAGATGCTTTATTCTTGAGAGAATTTTATTATTTTCGGTAAAATATGATGTATCTAATGGAAAAGTTGAAGAACATAGGAAATAAGTCAATAACCTTTAAACTGTAATTGAAACCAATGATTCGATAGTATATAGATATTGTTACTCAAGCAGAAAATGCTCTATACAAACACACGCACCATATTCAACTTTGTTATGATCGGATCTAGGCCTCTAACAAGTTTCAGCGACTAGACAGATATCTTGCAATCCAAAACTCCAGGCGTGGGAACCTTGAAAAATTCATAACCTGTTTTTCAGGTGTGCTTAACGGTCGATGAAGGACTTATTCATCAGATCAACGGCATTGTCCATGAACTGCATTCTCAGAAACAACAGAGAGATCAATTGTTATTTTACAGACATAGATGATAGAAAACATCAATTATAACAAGTCTAACAACAAAGAAAAATTAGTACAAGTGCTTCTGTAACCAATGCATTCATACTATGTGCTGAGCACATTTCATTAATAATTACGATAAAGATTGATCCTTTTCTCAATCAAAATCCTGGTCTAACCCATATTTTCTGACATTAGCTGTTTGTACGAAGATTACCATCTATGCATCCTAATTGGACTTCAGGTTTCTCGGTAAGAACCAGGTGGCTAGACCAGAACCGCTCCGAGGTTTCAACTCCCACTAAGTCCCACTTGCTGAGCCACATGATAACTTTAGGCTTTGTCCAAAGTAACTAGCTTACCCAAAAAAAAGATGACCATCTATGGACTATGATCTTGATATACGAATGAGTTACAGAATACAAAAACCTAACACGCTCTTAGAATAACTTCACATCACACACTAGCCTCAGTCAAACAAGAGCTTTAAGAGTTCAAATAATTGCCTCAAACAAATACAGAGAATGAAACACGATCATTCAAGGTATTGGCTCATATTAACAACTGATCAGGTACAAGTGTATAGATTTGATTAAGGCACAAAGCAATAAGAAGAAGAAAATTTACCTTTCCAAGCATTTTCAGTTCTTTTCCCACTGGTTCCAAAAATTTAAGATCAACTTCAACTGGCCACACCTATCCAAACACACCAAACATAAAACTCTTAACAAATGAAATGAGTGAAAAAAAAAACCAATAGAACATAATAGAACGTAATCAAAACATCAGACTTGACAAAGATAATGTTCCTTTGTGATCCTATATAGCAACACTCAAAACATCATTCAAAATTCAAACTTTTTAAAGGAAATTTCATAAAGAAGCAAACCTTAACACCAAGTAACCGAAGAGGTGTAACTTGACCAGGAACAACACATTCAGGTCCTGCAGATTCAAGTATTGCATCCATAGCAAACCCACCTCCCACTGGATTCGGATGCTGCAAAGATATATAACACAAACCCATAATTCAAAACAATTGAAAATTGCCCAAAATCGAAATCAGCCAAATACGAAAAAAGCAAAAACCTTCATGACGGAAATGGCGTAATCAGTTTCAGGGCTTTGAGAGATAGAAAGAATCGGTGAGCGACTGATCTTAGGCACTGGTCTTACTGACGAAACTCGCCATGGTGCATCTTCAGCTAGCGTTGCTCCTCCTCCTCCTTTCTTCGCCATTTATAACCCTAAAGTTTTCGTTTTTATTATTCGCCGGAAAACACTGAAGCAAATTTTCGAAATTGAGAGCCTTTGAATTTGTTTTCTGGATAGAACGATTTGCAAAGTCGAAAACTTTGTGGTCAGCTTTAAGGATTGTCTTCGTGTGGCTTCTTAAAGACTGCCAATTTTATTTTCCGCCTCTCATCGGTTTCTCCTTCATTAATTACCCTTCATTGAATTATTTATTACGAAATCACCACTCTCCATTGGGCCTTTAACTCAACCCATTTAACCCAATGAGAAAAACTCAGCGCATTGGACCCAAGAGTTTGTATATAATAGCCCTGGATATCCGGATAATAAATTTTTGGATCCTCCAAATCTGGATATTAAAAAATTCCGGATCCAATATCTGAATCCGGCTAAAATAATTTTTTATGTATCCAGATCCGTTAAAAAAAATAAAAATAGATTTTTTGTTCCGGATATCTAGATCCGGCCAAAAAATCAAAATAATAATTATAATATAGATAATTATTAGAAAAAATAAATATGCATATCCGGTTTTTCAAACGGATATCCGGAGTTTACAGATCCGGATCCGGATAATGAAGTCACGGATCCGCCGGATCTGGATCCAGATCCAGATATCCTTAAAACACTCGGATATTCGGATCCGTTACACCTTTAGTTTATAACAATCATAAATAATTAGAATATTAAATACACCATTAATTGTCTTTGTACAAAACCACTCTCTGTCTGATCAAAAGTGTTGCCAAGGAATCAAATAAAGGAGTGATAACATTATTATAAAAAAAACAACCAAGGCGGATTATATTACAAGAAATCATAAATTAATAATTCCAAGGGAAATTAAGGAAAAACAAAAATAGTGTTACAAAGACATGAGAGTCTCGATGTGATTGGGAAAAGCTTGTAGTTCAGTTCCAACTACGTTTCCAAGTCCGTTACGGCGCATAAATTCCTCGTCCGCAATGCCTTGATATACGACTCTTCTAAAGCTGTTTCTAAGTGGATCGAAGTAAAGAACATGAAACAGACTCATCAATTTTGATGGTGAATAAACGAACTCACCAGCATGTGTCGCACCAACCAGATGTAAAGAGGTTTGCGAAATTGGATCATGGAGAGGAAAAGGCAAAGAAGAAAAACGTAAATTCGACCACTCATGTCTCTCTGCATCCTTCAAAACCCACAGTGAAATAAAGGCATCGTCGGTGCGGGAACGAAGACAAGCTAACTTTCCTTTGGTAAGTTAAGAGGGTACCACGGGCAATGGCTTTCTTCCATGGCTATTGTATCATACTGAACTTCTCAGATCTGACATGGAAGCTCATCACAAAGCAAGACTCACTCTCATCATGTATAAGATAAGATTTATAATATAGAACCCCGTTGATGCATGGTCCAACCTCTAAAGCTACATGTTCAAAGCTACCTTGGATGACTCTCCATTGTTCTTTTTTACCTCCTCTTCCCAATGTACGAAGATGAGGCTTAGGATTAGGAAACTTAGGCCAAAACAGAGCTTTGTATGTATCATCGATAGGGTCGTATCCTACAAAGCCTGTTGCGTATCTCCAGTTGCATCTTTTGGGTTTGGTTAAGATTGAGAAACGCCTCATGGTTGGGTTCCAAATTAAGAGCCCTGTTCCTAATCTCGGAAAGTAGTACAAGCCGTGTACTGAACTGAGTCTGCTATAGTCACAATCTTTGGGGTATTTTATTACATAACTGTCCACAGCAGAACAAGAAGAAGACTTGTCCCAAGTCCCATGTTGTGGTAAGGAGAACCCCACCAGATTGTCGCCTTGGATTGAGTAGATAAGAAGACGTGGACTTTTCAAGGACTGAGCTGTGAACGACTTTTTTGAACCATTCAGGTGTGGTGCAGGACGACCAGAGCTTCGACACGCCCCGAGACCTCACAATACTTTTTCCAGGCAGCCTTATGAGTATCTCCGTGGTAAGATCAAGATGAAGATCAAGATCAAGAACTATGGACGTCGCTTTCGAAGATGGATACAACATTCTTCTCACCTCTTCTTCTTCTTCATCTTCTTCTTACAATCCTTAAAGCTTTCAGCAATTGAGAGTACAATTCTATTGACCGTAATAATTATTTTCTCTCATGAGCTACATTATTTATAGAGTTATTCTTAACATAATTGCTGAAAGTAAATTACCTATTCTAATAAGTAAAAAAAACTAAATCAATTTCCAAATTAAAATAGTTTTCCATTTTATTAATGAAAACAAAAACCAATATCTTTTTCAAAATCTATTTAAACATTCGATGCCTTAGCTTAAGCTTCTTTCTCATAATCTCAGTTACAACATCCTTCTTACATACTTAACTATCTCATATCAACATTAGAGTACACCCAAAACCATATTTACACACTTAGAGAAAATACAGAAACTTACACATATAATCTTAATCTACATACACTTGATTAGTCTTGCTATGAGCCTGAGGTTAGTTGATGGTCCCTTGAATTCTGAAGCTTTTCATTCCCAACCCATCAAAGTATTCCACACTTGTTCCTCTATCTTGCTTCTCGAGACCGGTAAGCTATCTTCTTCGTTGATCAACACTTTGTACACTTCCCATTCTCTGTCTCCCATCACATGTCTTCCAATCTCAGCCTGTTAAAGACATCAAATTTAGTTGACGAAAACTTTATCTGTTTTTTTTTGGTATGAGTTCGAATGAATGATATATACCGAGAAAATGCATGTATTGATCTTCTTGAGAGCAAGTGCAATGTCATGGAAGACTTGTGGTCGTCCTTTCCCTGACAATTCAACAGGGTTTGTCACTAGAAGTTCAGTATCTGGACCTCGATTCATCATTACCACTCTCAAAGGTTGTTGTAGCTCTGCTCTTAGACGAGAGATCAATGCATTTTGCTTGCTTGAGTCAAGAATCTTCCTACCATCAGATTGCACGATGAACAAGTCGATCTCACAATTCCTTCCTCGTTTGATTGTAAAACGCCCATATGAGATCTGATCATAAACGAAGATTCAGTAAAAAAAAAAACCGAGTCCTATGTGAATAGAGAAGTCCCAATGTTTTAAGCAAAACCTGAATGTTGAAATCCTTGAAAGTTCTCATAATATCATAGAGAAGGCCTTTATGATCTTGACAAGTGATTTGAATCAAGGTATGAGCTGGGCTTAGCGAGTTGTCAACTGCAATAGAAACACTGCTTGAAGTATGCAACCCACTCGGATGCTCTCCCGACATATCATCCGAGGAGAACAATGTTTCTGTAACCAATGAGGAAGCTTGTGAGCGAACTGTGATTTCAGGGCCAACAAGTTCAATGTCATAACTCATCATTGAATCTCCTATAGCATCTCTCAGGTACTCATACACTTCTTCCCGCCTCTTCCCCGTTCCTAAAAGCTCTCTGACAAGTACAAAAACAGAGTACACCAAAACAATAAGGAATATCCAAAACAGAAACTTTTCGATTTTCGTTTTAAAACCGGTCTATGTTATATTATTATACCTAGTGTCTGTGACAAAGAACAAGTCCATAACTTTCCCATCAGGAGTAGTTGATATCTTCACTTTCTCAATGTTTATCTCAAGCTTGTAAAGAACCTCTGTGACATCTACCGATATAGAAACAGAGTGAGACCACAACTACCTCAAATTCAGAGAATCAAAAACCCAATAGAAAACTTAACTAAACTAACCAAATAGAAGGCCTGTGCGGTCAGAACAAGCAAGCTTCAATAGGAAAATATCAGGAAGCTTTGAAGGCAGTGAATCAGAGTCAGGGAGGTAAGTTCTTGAGATCCCAAAAGCCCAAGCAAAAGAAGGACTTGCCTCAACAAGTCTCATCTTCAACAGATTCCATCTCGTGTTTGGTTTGCCAATGACCCAGAAGACCAAGTAACACCATTTTCCATCAGTCGTTACATCTTCACAGAGGAATTTCATCGAACACATTCAGGTCACAAAACAGAGCAGAAGATATATCAAAAGAAGATAACTTTTCAATTGGATTTTCAAAACCCAAACAAATGAATAACAAATTGAAACATAATTACCCAAAAATTTGTCTCAAAGATACTCAAGCAAATAAACAAAAGCTTCAAAAAAAAAAAACGAAATTGACCTCCTCTGACAATGTTAAGGCCGAAGAGGAGAAGGATACGACAGAGATCACAACCAAGACCAGTTTTGTCAGGACAATTGATTGTTATAACACTCGGGTCGCCTTCT
Source organism: Cardamine occulta (assembly GCA_028015245.1). NCBI lineage: Eukaryota > Viridiplantae > Streptophyta > Magnoliopsida > Brassicales > Brassicaceae > Cardamine > Cardamine occulta. The sequence continues at coordinate 4,768,421 of CM051375.1, read as the reverse complement.
TTCTCCGCCTGTCTGATTATCACTACGTCATCCGACAAAATACCCATCTTTCTTCTTCTTCTTCAGTTCTTCTCCCTTATCCCTTAGAAAAGTTTTCGAATTTTTGCAGATTCTCTGATAGTTTAGCTGGATTTTATTGCAGATGAGAGAGAGAGAGAGAGAGTCAAAGATTCAAAAGTTGTTCAGCTTAAGTTCGTCGTGTAGTTGTAGTTGTACTTGAAGCCATGTTTTGTGTTTCCATAAAGCTCTGATTGTGATTTTCTTCCTTTAACTATCTTTTATTTGTCTTCTCTTTGGTTTTGGTTTATGATTTTTTCCCTCGTTTTAGAAAGAGAGAATCCACTAATAATAAATACACTTTTATATTGTAATTAAAAAATAAAATGATTAAAGTAAGAATAAGAATAAAGTATTGTTGATTGTTGAATATTTAGGCGAATACAGTATGTGCTTTTTGTTGTTCGATTTTAGAAATTTGGGTGAGGGGAATAGAAGTTAAAACAAGTTTGATTTTCTCCTCTTTCTTATTCTAATCAGAATTATGTACTGGTTTGTTATTCCTAAAAGTGAGGAATTTAGGCGATTAATAATTTATTACTAACAAAGTATAGTATTAATGACAAGTCCTTAATATTTTAGATGACAAAAACAAAAAAAATGACAAGTCCTTAGTCATACACTGTTCTTTTACCAGAAGTGAGCTGTGAGGTGTTTTTATTTTATTTTTATATTTCTTCTACAATTACTTTTCCAAACCTACGAAATTGTCATTCGAGAGTCGAGACAACGTCAAGCCGAGCTGCCGAGAAGATGTCTATAACTCTATATCATAACTTGTATTCATGTATTTGTAAAGATTTCACATAAGAAAATGTATATTTGTGGATTTGAATGATCAAAATTGTTAAATCAAGTTTCATAAGACAAGCCATATATAATGAATTGTGTGTGTGTGTGTGTATTTTTTTTGTGAACTAATACTATATTAGTATATTGATTATCCTAAATTCCTACAAGTTAATGGGAAGATATTTATGAAATATAGCAAGTAGGAGGAAAAGAAAAGTCATGTGCCTCGTGCTAATCCAAATGGTCCAAAATGCAAATGAAAAAAGTAAAACTTAAAATACTAAACTCTATAGTGTCCATAGGTTGTTCAATATTGGATAGACTATATTAGAGTCCATAGTTGCATGTTACTTTTACACTAACACATTTTGGAGACTTGCTTTCCAAATGGCCTCATTCGAATTTTCATTTGTTCAAGTATTTAATATTGGTCTGATACCAAACTAGTCCACGAAAAAGAACGGTAATATAATCAACTAAACCACACTTTTACTACTGGTCTATTTTAATAAATAATATATTTCCATGACTACTTTTTTTCTTACTTTCGTCCTAATCGGTTCTTATCACGCCGTCTCAAAAGACCAATAGTTACAATTTAAAATAGTTTCGAGCTGGTCCAAAGATTAACTGGTTAATGTTTTACACAACCATGAAATACGTGAAATCTGTAGAAGATCGAAGTGGTATTTTCTGAAAGCTTTTTGACGATGAAATTAACATTTTAATCACATGATTTGGTTGAGTCTACGAATATAGAGTAGAGTTGTAAGTGAAAATCACGGTTTTTTTAGTTGTTTAAAATAGAGTAGAGTTTTAAAATAAAATAAACCTGGCCTTTGGTCAGAGATCAATTTGTTGGTTTGATACGTGGAGTTTTCGGGTTGATTGAAGATAATCTAGCCTTAGTCCACGTCACATGGCTTTTGCAAACGCTATATCACATATGTCACATGCCATTCTTATTAACTTCACCGGAAAGGGTTTAATTCAATTTCATCCGTGAAGAAAGAAAAGACCGGAAATAAATATTTCACCGGATATGTTATGTTCCATGTAAAAGATACTAAAACTTGCACCGACTTAGTACTTATCTTTAGAAATCCTATAAGTAAATTACCGTAAATCAACACCCGAAGTTGAAACCTAAAATTTTGACCAAAACCTAAAAAGTATGTTAATCAATATGTTAAAGTCCTACTATGGGCAAATTTTATTTAGCGAATCAACACACTACTTGAATTCCACATGAAAATAATAATTAATATGAGACAGTGATGTTCATCTGTCTATTTTTTGTGTACGTCTTACAAGCAATCGGATCACTCCTCTGAGTCTCCGGACAAATAATCAAATATGATGACTGTTACTCAGATATTATAATAATAGTATACAATAACTGTTTTTGGTTAGTGGCGGATTACATAATTCTTGAGCTATGACTTCCAAGTTCAAGTACCGTTTAAATTAGTCCTAGTCATTCGGATCGGTTTAATCGGATCAGTTCGGACCGAATTAAAATTTTTGGATTCGGATCTCATTCGGTTTGACATTGTAAACTGATTGGCATTTACCAATATAATGATGTTTTGGTCCATTTAGCAATAATTTAAAGAACCAAACAAACCGAACAAATCGAAACAAACCGAAATTATATATATTTTTACTCTTTCAGATATTTTTATCCGATTAAAAGTTCTTTCGGATTTTATTCGAAATTGTTTTTTTTTTCTTGTATCCGAACCGAACAAAATTGAACTCAAACCGTTTAAATCGAATTTCTTTTTCGGATCAATTCGACAATTTTTCAAAATCAAAAATAATCCAAATTCTGATTAAACCAAACCGTTAAAACCGAATGCCCCAGGGCTAGTTTAAACCAAGCAAAAGTAACTCATTGGCACAAATTAAAGTAGAGCACCACCATATCAGACCCACTGACCAATTTGATATTCCAATTTAATACTTAGACAGGAACTCGGAGGAACTCGGAAGAGTCTCTCAACCAAAGATTAAAGATTTTTTTTTAGTCAGCCAAAAAGATTAAGTTATCAAATATAGTCAAGCAATGAAAGTAAATAATAAACACTAGGGGTCTGATCACTGATGTGTGAAAAAATCATAGATAACACAAAAGTATAAGATTACAAACAGATTAAAATCCAAGTCAATGAGCTTTTTTCCAATGGCGTTCTACAAAGCCCATTTACATGCCAAGAAACAAAATGTCTAATAATTTGCAACATTCCCAGAAATACTGTAGAAACTTTTCGCAGCCAAATCTATAGTGCTCAACTTTAAAATGACCAACACACATGGATGCCATTCATAACCGCTTTGCGCATTAATGTGAGGTTAGTTTCTTAGTGATATAAAGGAAATCACATGTTTATCAGCAAAGTGATAATGAACACCGTCTCTCTCCATAGACCTTGGAGATGGAGTTGACGGAAACTCCTTCATAAGCATTGATATAAGTGTTCCTTTTTCCAACTCCAGAAGGACCGCTTGCTTATAACAATAGGCTTGTCAGCATTGCCTCTTACACCTTAACTCCAAGGAACAGCCTCTTTCCCTAGTAGTTTCTTCTGTTCTCGCACATAAGGACTATCTACCTATCAATGGTCCACCACATTAGAACTCCAAGACAATACTCTCTAAAACATTCTAAAGTAATGCAACAAATAACTAACCTCGAGGAACCAGATAGAGTCATTAGGAGGTGAACCTTTATTAATAACCAAAATCCGACCTTGTTTAAAAACAAATACGGAGTACCCCTTGCTAGGACTAGGACCTGTCCCAAGCACAATAGGACCTGTCTATTTTTTTTGTGTACGTCTTACAAGCAATCGGATCACTCCCTCCGAGTCTCTGGACAATAATAAATCAAATATATGATGACTGTTACTCAGATATTATAATAACACACAATAACTGTTTTTGGTTAGTGGCGGATTACATAATTCTTGAGCTATGAATTATGTAATCCAAGCAAAAGTAACTCATTGGCACAAACTAAAGTAGAGCACCACCTTATCACACCCACTGACCAATTTGATATTCCAATTTAATAGTTAGAAAGACATGAACTCGAAAGAGTCTCTCAATCAGATATCAAAGATTTTTTTAGTCGGCCAAAAAGATTAAGTTATCAAATATATAGTCAAGCAGTGAAAGTAAATAATAAATACTAGTGGTCTGATGTGTGAAAAATCATATAGATAACACAAGATAAACAAAAGTATAAGATTACAAACAGATTAAAATCCAAAACAATGAGCTTTTTTTCAATGATGTTCTACAAATTCTACAAAGCCCATTTACATGCCAACAACAAAATGTCTAATAGTAATCATTCTCTTCTACTTCCACACTAAACCTCTCTCTATTTCATCAGGTCTCAACATTAGCTCTGTTTCCGGCAAGGATAATGGAGATCTCGAGTCCACGACTGAAGGCTTGGTTGAAAAGGAGACGAGACTGGAACGTGGAGATGAAAGGGAACCACGAAAGGAGAGCAACCGGACTAAATATGAGCATACCCATTGCAGCATCATAGATACGTCCAAACTCACGGACAGTTTCCCACAAGCCCAGGATCTTAAGCACCCGTTTCCATGTGATGGCTAGTGACAGTATTGCCCAACCGGTCGGGATAAAGCCGAGGACACATGCAAACATGTCTGGAATCGATAGATCTGTTAGTGCAATGGCTAAGGAGATGAGGGCGATGAATGCCAGTGAAACCACACCCTGAAGAAAACGCAGTGCCAGCAGAATGTTGCTCGACTTCCTCGGGCTATACCAGAAAAGCTGAAGTAACAAGGAGGTATGATCAAATGTTAGTGGGATGGGTTGCCAAAAACATTAAATCTGCAGAAGAGACTAATGAAAATCTTTAGTACACACCTTAAACAAGAGCACGATTGCAACCAATACAATCCAGGAGTAGCCATAGATCTGCAAAACAGAAAAAGTGAATTCAGTCAACAACTATCTTGCAATAATAGCAAGGTAAACAACACAATTTTCAAATATCCGTTATTGACTGTATTAAACGTGGATACAAATTCGAAAAAGCTAGCATTACCACAAGTGAGGTGCTTTTCCCAGTGAGATTGAGCTTGTACACAATGCCATATTGAAACATGAAAAATCTCAAGCTCAAAATGGTCTCCAAAATCCTTCCTCTTAATGTTTGGATATGCGCCTGTAAAGGAACACAAACATTTAACAAGAGAAAAAACTAACCAATACAGAATACGATAATACATCAAACACACAAAATATTGGACAAACCTGTTCTTCCTCCCACCACGACTCCCAACTGAGCTCTCCCTTTACTCCAACTCCACCTTTGTACATAAGCCAACTGACCCAGTCATCAAAATCCTCGACAGTCCTATATTAAGCATGAGAAAAAAAAGGTCAGTATCCAAAACAATTTAAGATATATGGCCACCTGTAGCACCACAGAAAATCAATTGAATAAGGAAACAGAATGAAGACCAAGTAACAGGCACAATACTAACTTTTGCCATTCGAATCCAGAAGGATTGAAGATATAGGGTGCAAACAACCAGGAGATTACAAGGAACCAACTGCTGATAGTTAGCAAAATGAATGAAGAGGCACCTCCGTCCGTATACCCATAGGCAATGTAAACTATCAGCAGTAGAGCTACTTCGAAACTGCGCAAAGAATGAGGTTCACATAAGTCAGTACTGAGCATCCTCATGATAAATGTTATTTGAGTTTAAACGCTCTTATCCCATAGAATAATAACAACTGATTAACATCTGTGCTTACGCTTTAACAAAATGACTTCTAGAATAAAGTCTGTAATTATCGGCAAACTTGATGTGCTGAACCACAAAGCCTCTGCCAGTTGCTCGATACTGTTGATAAAATACAGAACGAGCACACATTTGAAAAAGTTTAAAAGATAAAAGACGGAAAAGAACAATAATGTTCATAGACATGTAGACAATCAAGTACCTTTGCACCACCATGAAGGATAGTACGTCCAAAGTAATGAGTCCTTGTCCCGAGCGAAAATGTGAAAAAGACGGAACACAACTGAAATTGCATCGTAATAAAGCTGAAAATAGCCTGGGATATAAGGAAAAAAATTATGCTTCAGGAAACTTCAGCAGAAGAGCACGCATTCTCAAGGGACCAGAAAGAGAATACGTATCAAGAGAGTAAATAAACAACATACACAGTAAGGGTAATTATTTGCTCCAAAAGGAAACAGAGAATAGATCAACCAACCTTCAGCAACCCAAGTTCAAGTATGAACCCCATAACCATAGGGACGGCGGTAAAGACTCCAATCTGAACCAAAAACTGTGCATTTAGTGCAGCATCCAATGCAGTGTTACCAGACAGTTTGGCTACTCTTGAGATTGCACGATCAGCACCAGAAAAGGCCTGAAAAAGACCAAGAAGTAAATGATATCAAAAGAGGCAGAGGAAGTGACTTAACAAATAAAGACAATAGATGAAAAAGGAAAGAAGTGCATAGTTTAACCAAGTTGCAAGAATAAAGTAACAATGCCTTTTTCCAAGAATGTTGTCCATATAAATTGTCAATCAACCAAAGTTGAAAGTCCAATTGTATGTAAAAAGTGCAATATGCCTTTGATATTAAAAAAGCTGGCTCAAGTACTATGATGGAGTACTACACATCCACTAAAGATTAATACATAGAGAAATACACTCTAGGATTACAGAATTATAGTATATCAATCTTAAATAGCTAATACTCTTTAAAAACTGCAGCAAGCAACATTAATTTCTGAGAGTAAACATTCACTAATCTACATTTCTCAGAGAGTAATTACTACACATCATTTTATGATGAAGATAAAGTTGAAAAACAAAAGAAAAGATAAGCATCCATAATAACATACCAGATAAACTCTTCCATATAAAAAGACGTACACAGTGAGGACGGTCATCTGCATCAAAAAAATTTTTTACTACATGTGATCATGGGGGAAACAGACTTACAGAAACTAGAGAAGGAAAAGTACCATTGTGCAGACATAGAATCCAACAGTTGTGAAGTAGAAAGACATCATTCTAAAGAAGTCAAAAAGCTGTCCAATCCTGTAGACATCCCTGCTAAGAACTTGTTCTCCATTTCCACCTGCTACCTTCCCTTCAAAGAGGGCAATCTGGTTGAGTCCTACATCTCTTCCTTTACCAACCTACATGAAAGAACATGTATGGATCATGTATTCAGATCGACAGGAGGTACAAGCAGAGTGAAGAGACATTAAATGCAAGCAAGACGTTAACCTGAATATACTCATGGTGGGTGATATTTCCCTGCCTGAGCGTCGAGTTAAACCCTGCAATATATTTGTCATTGGTTATAGTTAAAATGCTCAGCCTTTTTAAGAACATATCATGTCCAAAGATATTACAGAGTTAAGATCAGTTAAAAATGGGAACACTGAGAATATTACACCATTATGCACACAGCAATATATATATTGCAGCAAGTGCATACGTTAACTCAATGAATAAATAAACCCATCTACTAAGCATACCAGCATATATATCTTCACTAATGTTAATAACACGGGATGCTTTGCTGATTCCACCGCGAGTTATATGAAACATTCTATCGAACACATCTGGATGCCCATAGTGCATTCGAACTCTGCAAGATTAGTTTTGCACAAATTAAAACTAAGCTATCACTAGAAAGTAGTGATAGATGGAGTAAAAACAATCCAATGAACTGGAAAACGAGTGATAAAAAAAAAATTACCAAGCAAATGCAAGCAGATGAAGTAAAAGATCAAACAAGCTCCACAAATAAAAAAATTCAGAATGAAACATAGTCTGAGGCTAGCATACTCACTTAAGTGGATATGCTAAGACACGTTGACCCAAAGTCACAAAACTGGTTTCTTGATTGGACATAAACCACGCCAATGATGAAACACTGCAATATCAATTTGCCACCAATGTAAAGGAGATTAAAGATATAACAGATACTAAATAAGTTTTCAAGGAGATGACCACAAACCTTCCAGTGAAAACATGCTCTCTAACTCCCAAAATAGTAGGACGTCGAATTCCATGTTTTCCATGAAACTCCTCAAGTAGATTTCTCATTTTAATTGCCTCCTCTAGGTAATTGTCCTGAAAAAACAAGAGAAACATAATGGATGAAGGAAAACATTTGGTGAAGTGCCACGACATGGAAGGCGCCAGCATGTTGCTGCTACTTTAATTTGTTCATACATTTCCTGGTACCAATCCTTTATAAATGAGGAGAAGAAAAGTGACATTTGGCACTTGATGATGGCCAAAAGTGGACCATAGGAATCTAAGACAATCAATATCCAACACATGCATGACAGGTCTAACTTAATTGCAGTATGACTGTCTCACTCAAACACAACTTTTAGCACACCAAGTCTTTTTAATGGCAAGATCGAAATTAGCTAAAACCTGACAAAGAAATGGTGAAAACCTGATTCATATCTATGGTCTGGATAGCTTCTCCACGCGTAAAAACAATCGCATGATTTTGATTCTCAGGCTTTCCTTCTCCAAGTTTTGGATCTCCAGGAAGTTTAATTGAAAAAATTTCCTGCAGCAGAAGTGAAACTTATTGTGTGATATCCATCAATCCAGATGGGGAAAATGAGAACTATTTAGACCAAGGGAAATATTTTCCACCATTCTATTTTGGAGCATTTCAACATCTAAAACCAATTTGACATATTAAACATTGCAAGAGTCAACAAAAATATAATGTACCTGATCTTTTCCGTGAATGTCAGCTTTTACTAGCTTAGAATAAAATTCTTTTTTCCCTTCAACTCCAACATCCTCGGAGTGAATGAAAGCAACTCGAAGTGCCTCGTATCTAGTTGCAATAGCAAAAATTGGTACACAGGATTTGTGTGAGATATTTTTAATAAAAGATGTTCCTTTGATGAGTATTAAGCGACAACACCGACACCAATACATAAAACAAACTAATGTAAATAAAATTTTCGAAATATATTTGCAGGTTTTTTACATCTGGTTGTACTAATGCACAGGGTAGAAACCTACTATTTCAACCAATAAAATGGAACAACCGCAAGGTTCCACTTCAGCCAAGTATCTAGACAACTGAAGAACAATTAACAAACAAATAGGACGAACTGAAATACCATTTAGCCATTCCTATAAGATACTAAAAGAACGACTACATCCTCATACTTTAGAAGCATAAATGAATGATGGGCAAAAAGAGAAGAAAAAATTAATGCACACCTTTGCAATAAAAGAGCGATATCAGTAGCCTCTGGTTTCTTTTGCTGTTTCTGTTGCCCATATATTTGGCATGACACAACATACGTAAATTTCAGGTCTGCTTGAGCTCGTGCTTCAGGTGACAATTCAAACCCTCGTGGCATATTGGTCAGAGAGACATCATCCACTAATAAAACAAAAAATTGCTCTTAAAGATCATGCCTTTCTCTTGAAGGATATATACTGCAAAAAAAAAATTGGAAAACAAGTACCTCCCAAGCCTCTTCTTTCTAAGAAACTCTGGAGCATCAAAGCCCTCCGGTAATACATCATACCTCGCACTTTATGTCCACGAACAAATTAAATCAGGTATTCAAAAACACCAACTTTCCACATTAAAACCCAAACCTAATGAATGTAAACGTATTATAAGAAACAATTTAGGAGTGATAATCAATATAGACTGTTTCTAACCAGTCCTTGCTAGAGTCTGTCCTCGATAAGATACCCAAAACCGAAGCTCCAAAGCATCAGTTGAACTTTCTTGAAGATCTGCATCCCCCGTTGTATCAGACCTACCAATCCTCTCCAAGAAGTTCTCCCATTCGTCTAAGTCCAAAAATAGATAGATATCAGCTAATGACTATATTGACACAGGAACAACCTCACACGCCTAGAAGTAGAAGATACATACCAGGAAATATCTTCTGAAGATAAAAAAGAATAGAAATCCCATCCTCATTCTCACTTCGCAGTTCTGAGGAACTATAGAGCACCGTCTCACTGTAGTATGGGGTGAAGACACTGTCCACAGAAACATTTGAAAAAATATATATTAATTCGGATGAAAGGATAAGTTAAATGTCAGGCAAGTGCAACCACACATACCTGAATGGTACCATTTCAGCAACGGTCCTTGCTTGGGGCATATCCATAAATAAAGAATTTGTAAAAAATTCCAATCTTCTTCTTGCTTCAAGATTTTTTGGGACATTAGCAGCGGCATCCTTCACAGTGAGAAGAAGGTGTAGCCGCTTGACCTGCTCTATCTGCAATTATAAACATTAATATTATCTGCATAAGACCACAAAACCAGCATTTGGAATCAATTTCCTTCTTGTTTCTTCTAGAAGGGCTTACAATTTCTGGGTCCCTAGGCCACACTATCCTGGAAAAGAGACGTCCTTCATTTCGAGCCTGTGCTACAATATTCCATGTATCAAGCTGCTCCCTGATACATACAAGTGAAACCATAAGATATTTTCTCCAAGACAGTAACCAATACAAGTTGAGATTTGTGTGGGCAAGTAAACCTAACAATATACCTCAAATCATGTGAAAGAAGTTCATTTGTGACCACATCGTAAAAATCAAACATAGCTTTTGCAGCACCTTTTGCAAGATCTGGAGTTTCTTGTCGAATCTGGGACATATCATTTTGTCATTGATAATGTTCAGCGAACCAAAGCAAAGAAGATGAAACAACTGAGATTCTAAGTCTTAACAATCAATAGCGGAAAATTCAGTTACTTAAAAGTACTGAAAGATGTCCAGTTACAGTCTGAGTATCAGATGTAAAGCGACTTCTAAGAAAAGAGATAATATAAATCAAGTAATAAATTGCAGTCCTTATTGACATAATAAGACTACTCTTACCCCTATATTTAAGCCACCTAAAATCAATATCAGAAGAAAAAATATACTTTAGAAGCTAGTTGGGATTCAAAGCTACCCACTAGAGTAAGAAACTAAACAACCTAACATTTTTGGAAGAAAGATTCATAGCATTAGAAAAATGCACAAAATGCACTGAAAAATGTACAAGGGCACAAACGTGAGAAAGATGGAAAAGGAGGGTCTTAAGCATCACACAGGACCAAACGGGGAAAATCTTGCTCCCCCATTTTTAGGCTTATAAAGCCAAAGTCAGAAAATGAAAAACAGTTCCCAAAATAAGTAGCAAGAAAATAATAATTTTCCATAGATATTTCTATAAATTTTTGAAAGCAGCATTAATTCACAGAAGAACATTTGTGTTGACAACAACAAAAAAAAATAGAGGGTTTGGCATTATTGGTTTGGGACATCCAATTTGTTTAAAACTACCCAAAAAAACAAATAATAGTCACATATTTAGGGCAGAGAAGGCGTACCAAAAGCCCAGTTAATGCAGTAAATCTGGAAACCACTAACTGAAGCTTCTTCAGATTTAGAGTAATAGCAAGGGAGCCCAGTTGTATACTGTTGCTGATCTCCAGAAAAATTCTTTCCACCCTATTACCAGAGTGAAAAGGAAGCATAAATATAAAATAAATTCCAAAAACAGCAATCTATGGTAAACAAACATGACATTGGCTTTTTAAACAACATTGAGAATCAAACAAATTGAAATACTGTACCAACGTCGCCCTACACCATCAACCATGGAATTCAATATTTTTTCAACGCTATAATAGCACTCCTGAACTGCATACGCCATATATTCATCATCACATATTTGTCTCCATAGTACTTCCTGTGTTTCTTTGCACTCCATGGCTAAATCAATGGCTACCAAAATCTGAAAAGCAAAAGGAAGCCAGAATAATTCACACCTGAGCTCCCAACATTAAAGAGAGGAAATTATTTAACAAGCTGCACCTTGCTGCAGAGAAGAAACAAGGGCCACTGAACTAGTCTAAGACTCCCCGTGTTACTGGGAATAGAAAGCAAATCCATCTCCCTACAATCAACAAACTTAAATGTATGACTAAGAACCGTTGTACAAAATGGCAAAAAACGAAAGAACACGAAAGCAGATATTAATTATTAACCTGTTACTGATATAATCTTCCTCTCTCAAGCTTTTTATTATCTCATTCCAAAACGGTGAAAACATTGCAGCATAGGCCTTGTTCATATCCTGACCATCCTGCACAAACAGTCGGAAATATTGCTAAGAATAAATCATTACCCTGAAAAGAAAAGTTTTACAATAACCAACGACTGACAGTATATAAAAATTCCACAGCATAAAGGAAGCAATGGACAGAGTGAAACAGTAAGACAGTCAGTGTAATGCACAACCATCGATGAAGTGGAAAAGAGGAGTACGCTGAGGCCCCAAAAGACAACATATAATTGATTAATTGTTGAATTAGATCACTGTGCCATTTTTTGACAAGGAACTAATAATGGAAGGCAATATTGCAAGAATAGCTCTAAAAACACCGAGTGATGAGACAAAGTTTAAACTTATTACTAACCTGAGAAGCATGTTGGTCAAGTGGCACTCTGAAATATATCATTACAACAGAGATTAGGTGACAAAGGAAGCCCCAAAAAAGAAAAACTTTAGGCACACCAATAATCATAGCGGTGCAATATTTTTTCTGTCCCCAGAAATGTAGAAAAAAATATCCAAATTATAACCTTTTCACAACAGGAGAGACTAGGTTCTGGGCAAAAGCTTCTGGAAAACTCTCAAAACGCTTATGAACCATCTCGATGGAGCGTATCTAAAATAGACAGATAATTGAACACGGATAGTAAGGGTACCAGCAATACTAAATAGATCACAACATGGTTAAAAACAGTAGAACATTCTAGTACTCAGCAGTACCTCGCCTAGACGAGCTTTTGCACCCATCACACCACCAATGATTGCAGACAAGAGTGTGTACCATATATGAATATCCATAAGATATATCTAGACATAAATACCAAAAGCCATGATTAGTAACACGTAAAAGACACAAGTTAATGATAAGTAATTACGAAAGAAGATCAGACTTGAAAGAAACATGTTAGACTATTGATATCTAAAATGAAAAGGACGAATGAGAAAAATACTCACCGCCACAACTGGAGCCCACAAGCTAACAATGGTCAACGCATGATTGTTACCTACCATTTTTTAATGTAGCAGAGCCACAGATGTCAGCAACATTTTCAAAGACAATCAGTTACAAGTTCTAGTCTGTATTATGGTTGATCAGATACAAATATTATATTCTTCAGTTGAAGTTCCACAGATCTTCTAGCCAATGAAGCAGGTCAAACGAGTCAAATACAAATACTGAGTTATTTGTTAAGTAATGTGGTCACATCATATTTATTTTAAGCCAATTAGCAGCCACCCAATTATTTCGATTCGAGTACCTAAGCATAAATGGACTTACTATTTGAGACAATATCATGCCATGAATATTGAAAGGAAGGAAGATCAATGATAGTGTTGGTGGGTTTAACGAGTGGTTTGATCTGCAAGATAAAGAGATTTAACCATTAGTGAAATATCATCCATACGCTTAGTTAGTCACTTAATATACCAGAGATATTACTACCAGGCTGCACGAGAACTAAGGTACTATTTTACAGAAAAAAATACAAGTTATACAATGGAGAAAGACCAAGCCTTCAACATAGAAGTTGCGTAAATACAGCCTTACACAGAGCCCCTTTGTTTTTTCAATGAGTACACCACAGGTCGATTTAGAGATGAGTCATTACACAATTCTATAAATATGTACAGTAGCAAACAATTACAGCTATAGAAACACCCTTGCCTGGAGAAAGTATGCAAACGTGAACTTGGAGGCCAGGACAACCAACCAAAACGCCACATACCTGAATATTAGAGGGAAAAGTTTAGATAAACTAACTCTGGGACCAAGGTTTTTACCAAATTCTAGTAAGATCCTAAATCAATTGTAACCATCTAAAACAGCCACTTCAAACAGTTTTTGTGCAAACTGACATTTTGACAAGAAAGATGTCTACTCTCTACAATCATATCTCCCTAACAACATAATTGATTATATGTTGATAGTTCATCCATGTTTCAAAACTTTTTTCGATTAAGCAAATATATTTCAATAAGCCAACCAATGCAAGTAGGGTACATATATTCAATACAATGAACTTTTTCTGGTAATCATCTGTATAGTTCGAAAAAGTAGGTAGACAAAACCTGCAATAGTCGCTCAATTTCTCAAAGAGGCCACGTCCAACGAAGTATCGTTCCTGAAATAGAAAACAAGATCAATAATGACCAGTGTGCTTCACAATGCTACTTTTTCTATTATCTAAAGTCTTACTAAATGAATACCTCATAAATCCACTTAAAAAACTGAAAGAAAGATTGATCTGACATTTCTGACAGAGCATGGCATGCTGGAAGTTTGACTAGAAATCCAAAGATGAGGCGAACAGCGGCATAAGAACCCAAAACAAGAATGTATAAGCGGAAGAAAACCTCATTTTCGTTTGGTTTATTTCTTTCCTGCAGTACCCTCCTGCAATATTTGTTTCAGAAAAAGGTGAGCTGTTTTGCCGAAAAACTTTATCAAGAAAAAATAGCTGTCGTGATGGATACGTACACATAAGCATATACCACGAATACTGAGACCAATCCCCACCAGAAAAACCTGATAACCAGCCTGGATATAGCCATTCCTCTTGCCATGGTGTAGGCGCCATACATAAGCACAACATCAAGAAAACCTGAATAAATGAAAAAAATTGTGATGCTCAACAAGAAGGTACACGTACAAATTTACAGATTGACTCTGGGATTTCTAATAGCAAGTCCAACAGAGTCAATCAAAGAAATTTACATTCAATGAAGTTCATAACAGCATATGTAGGCCCAGCACTGAGTAAGATCTTGAAAGTATCAGTATCAAGATTCTCTTTCCTGAAGGCTATAATCGTCAAAGTCTGTGGAGAGAGAAGAAGAATAATAATAAAAATAATTAGGAAATTTTCCAAATTTGAGCAGAAAACTGTTCAGAAAAACCACACCAACCTGGAACATAATAACCATGAAGATCCAAAGTCGGATAAAACTTCGGAAAAGGTGAAGGTATGTCCGATGCTCAACAAAGCTACTTTTAGCAGTCTAACATTGCATTCAGGAAAATAGATCAGTCAAAGACGTTGCAGAGACATGGAAATATAACAAGAAGACAAGTCGAGACATTGTTGATGGTGAAAATGAATATGATTCTGATGACACGTTTTATGCAGTGCTTTACAGCCATCTTCTTTCAAGGAGTTGACATTGGTATATAATCAAAATGGTTAGCAATAATTCTCATTGGAGTAATTCCCCATATAGACATAGGAAAGAAAAATAACTCCTAGATTATAATAACATACAACACCCGAAACTGGACAAGACCCATCAGGCGCAATTTTTTATCATGAATGTAAGAGTTTAACCAGATAACATC
The DNA here is from genome assembly GCA_028015245.1 of Cardamine occulta. Lineage (NCBI taxonomy): Eukaryota > Viridiplantae > Streptophyta > Magnoliopsida > Brassicales > Brassicaceae > Cardamine > Cardamine occulta. Next base: position 4,753,086 of record CM051375.1, on the reverse strand, counting down.
CCAAATAAAATGATAAACACAACAACAACGGATAGTTCCTGAAGGATAACTCATGAAATTTGAAGCCAAGGAGAACTAAGTGGCGAAGTTATAGTTCAGATGATTAGTGGGCTAAACCAAGAAGGAATGAAACATAAATTCATGAAATATTATCCATATGAAACAAACTCACCCTTTTCCTCCCTTTAGGTTTGCTTAAGAATCGTGATTCTGTTTTCATAGGCCAGCTTAAGTCAAAGCAAGCAGGTGTCCTAAACATAACACACAGTTAATAGAGACTCCTTGAATTGTGCTTATACTAGCAAATGTATTAGTATTAGCAAACTACAAACCAAAAGTATTCATTGAAGTCATCATAATTCCGCCATTCAGAATGTGCAGCTTTGCCATTATTGTTTCGAAGAGTTTCCTGCAAGAGTATCAATTTCAATACCAAATTAAGAGCTTGCATGGCCATATAACAAAAACCTGAATAGAAAATCCACATTGGAACTTTCAAAGATAGCATGCCGAAAATTCCTCACAAATATAGAAAACAAATCTGATGCGATGTCAAGAAACTGCTTGGAAGATCTTGAAGGTTTTTCTCAAATTCACTTAACATTATGAGACTTTCCAAATGACAACTACTAATTTAAGTAATAGGGAGATTTCAGGCAGAAAATCATAACAAGAGTTTAGATCCTCTAAATATACAGAACTATCTTTCCAAAAGCTCTGGTTGAGTGAAAGAAGTAACTTTCAAACTATCATTTTTGCCTAGCATTCGAAATATATATTAATATACCAATAATCGGAGGAGAAATAGCTACATTTAACTGTCAAATGGAAAGCTTAAGTTTTCAACGAGGAATACTAAGAAGCACATAAAAAATAGTAATAGTGGGGACGCACCGATGACATAACATCATATATAGGGCAGATAATTCGCTCAAGAAATGATACAGAACCCATCTCAGTTAAGCAACTGTCAGCACGGACAGCTTCTCCATGATCCAACTTTGCATCCAATTCCTTGGCCATCTAACAAACATAGGCAACCGAGTATGAAATGATAGCACTTTGCATTGGATGTAAGACTCGAGATCACAACAGCATTCCAGATTAAAAGTCCTTGCTAAATTATACTAAGACAGGCTGGTTGTTTAACAGAAACTAAGTGCCAAGACGCAGAGGCAATCAGATGTTACAGCAATTCTGACAAGTCTCTTCTTGGATTGGTTGTGTCGTTTACAAGAGGAGAAAAGATATAAATAGAAGGAAAAAAACCTAACAAAAAAACTATAAAACCTAGACATTTAAATTTTTCGTCAGCAAATAATACGAAACACATATTCACTTAGCAAACTGAAAGACAAAACATAAATGCGCTGATAGTGAAAATGGGTGTATAATCAACAACAAGATGGTATCTTACTTGGTGAAAAATATAGCAGAGACACTCTGGAAGAAACCGCACATTGGCAGCTTCACCCCATATTAGGAAGTACAAAGAAACAAGGAACAGCTTCCTGTCCCGGTTAATGGCTTCTAACCTAATAGAAATTTTCAAAGTTAATAAATTCACATGAACTAAGCCAGCATTTCCATATCAGAACTTGACCAAAAAAATTTACTTGTTGTACACAAAGCGTATCCTCAAGTATTTACACCACTTGATGTAGTTCTCCAAAACCTTCAAGAAAACCTCATTGACCGCTTTTTCATCAATTTTCTACATGAGAAATTAAAAAAAGGTGAAGGTGTTAAGATAACATTCGCTTAACCAACGAGTCAATCATCTATGTTGTTTAGTAAAGGAGTATGCCACAATAGAATATCACTGTCAAAAGGAAGAACTCACTGGGTCATTCTGGCCAGGTATACTAAGCTGAGATTGTGCATTTGAAAGCGTGAGAACCAGATGCTCCCGTTGGTTCCTTACATTGTCTCTCTGAGACAATGCTCAAGACAAAAAAAAGTGTAAGCGAGAAGAATAAAAAAAAAATCAGGGAAGCGTTGGATCCAAGAACTATTAGTACACCTGAAACCCAAACATGTACTCCAATAAATCAAACATATCTGCATCACGTTGTCCGGAGATCTCAAAATTATCAGGAAGTGTAGGGAAATGTTCAGTATATCTGATCGCCTGGACTGCACCACGTACCTATATAGAGAAAATTGTCTTTTCTAAGTGAGAAAAACTTGAAAAGCTAAAAGTACTAATAAAAATGAAAGAATTTCAGTTCTTGTTTGACTCACTTCAGGGAAAACCCCAATTGCATTGGTCATGGACTGCGCTTCTAGAGGGACAATGTTGTAGGGAGTTAGTTCCGCAGACAAAGTTGCATCAGCCTGTTTAATTCGCCTGAGCTGAAAACGCAAAAAAAAACAAATATCAATTAGCTTATAAAAGATAAAGAGTATAAAATGACAACCTTAATGTTTGATATAATGATCTTAGGAAAAAATTATAATCCACTCATTAAGAGAAAAGCACCTCCTCCCTGATAGGCCTCCCAACACCATCTGGATCTGCATCTCTGCTTAGCACCTCTAAGACTTCAACCAAGGCCCTCAATGTGGCAAAGACCTTCCTCATCTTCAAGATTCTATGAAAAGCAAGGAAAAAAACACTGGTCAACAATCAAAAAGAAAAAGTGAGACAATGGTACATCTCAGAAATCATCTCCATTATACAGAATCCCATCCGTATAAGTGAACAGAGGCAATAATAGTTTATATGTATCAAGATCACTTAAAAGGACGAAAATACCAAACAAACTAATTTACATTCGGAAAACCACTCCATATGAAAGAACATGCATCAACAAAATTTATCTGAGACATGCGCCTCGGATAAACAGAATTTCAGCTATTTTATAGGGATAGAATCAAAACATTGTCCAAAAAGAAGAAAACAACAAGGATTAACGATGCACATACTCCCCCACATTTGACGAAAAATTTGTTCCTGATTCCCTCCATTTCTGCTCTTCCCTTTGGATATCATCTACTCTATGCCGTCTTTTGTAAAGTTCGTAAAACTGCCATAGGCGTTCAATATCACGATTGCGGTCTATTGAAGCACCATCTCTCTTGGCCAGTTTTTGCTGCAAAAGTAATTAAACCCCTTCGATTCAGAATGAGTAAACATACCATTTCACATAAGCTAAAAGCAAAACATGAGAGACTGATTTTGCGCTTAAAATCTCACATCAAATGGGAACCAGAGGGCAACAGATGCATTTTACACAGGTATTATATGCATGTGATTAAACCAATACACAGATATAACATGGTGAGACAGCTGTACTTTTTTGTTTTTGAAACAAGAACAACTGACATATTAATTCAACATATACTCATCAAGATAATGAAAAATACCTTAATCACAGACATCAAACCAGTTTTGAATTGAAGAACACCTCTACCATCACTGTTAGGGTCCAAGTTCTGTGCCATAGAATACGCTTGCTCACATACTACACCATACAAAAACAGTGTCAATAGAAGAAAAAAAAGAGCAAACGAGGAAACAGGGAATGTCCTCAAGTTAGCTAATTAAGCATTTCAAAAGATTAAACTAATCTTAGATAAAAGAGGAAAAACACTCTTAGAAAATAATATCAGATTTGCTAGAGCAAAAGCTCAAACGAAGACACAAATTTCAAAACCTCAAAGAAATAAAAAAACTTACGAATTCTGGCGACGTTAGGATCCTCAGATTGAATCTCATCAGCAGCTTGTAAAATAGCATCGATGTTGGTAGCTCGACCAAGTGATGGAGGAACTGCTCCGGCAAGTCCGCTATTAACACGCTCATGACCTTGACCTGTGTTTATCAGCTGCTCTCTTCTTAAGGTGGCTCGAACAAGCCTATCCCAATTACTATAAACCCTAGCCATATTTCAAATCCTAGAAGAAGGATTCAAAATTTCCCAAATCAAAGCTTAATGACCTAAACAAGCATGAAACAGCATGGCAAAAGGAGAGAAAGAAGAAGCTGCGAATCACGAAAAACTCGAGCTGGAACGATTCGAACCCGGATGTGGCGGTGTAGTGTCGGGATCTATGGCGGATTTACGAAATACGAGTCGATTTGATTCCTTCGTAAAGTGGGTTTTTCAAAGGAAAGAACAAAAAAAAAGTGGATTTGGAAGAAGAAAAAAGGTGGAGCGTAGTGTTGCGAAGTTACGGTATTAACCCTCCAGTTTCGATCAGTTCCAACTACGGGATATAACCGTCGGGGTCAAAACACGGCTTGACTATTAAAACGCAGACGTATTAACTTAGCGAAACCGCGTGATTTTGCTTTCGGTAAGTTACGCGCTACTTTCAAAATTTGACTTATCAGCCCATGCATTATAGGCCCAAGGCCTGTTTTGTGATCAATAAGATTTGATACTTCTACGTTTTCTGACCAAGGCCTGTTTTGTTAAGCAAACCAAAAATTAAAAGCATATTTATCCGACCTGCCGGAATCGAACCAGCGACCTAAAGATTACAGCAACCACTACAGTCTTCCGCTCTACCAACTGAGCTAAGGTCGGTATTGATTACACTTAGGTTTTATTTTTATATATCGTAATGTATTATCTTGATATTTATCCTACATAGGGACAACGAAACATTAGGTAATTCGGGTATATTTTATAAGTAATAAGTTAAGTATATGCAATAATACAAAATTGTTTAATTGTTTTAAGTATCATACTAACTTGAATGAAAAAGTGATGTAAGGATTTAACCACATACATTATAAAATGTCTTCATTTTTGTTAAGACCAATCCATAATATGATGAAAATTGTAAGCAAACTGGAACGGAATTTTCAACGTACACAATGATTAACTATAACCAAATTACATTGGCAAAAACTTAAATTTTATCCTCTCGGATCATGAGATGAAACATTCAATAATTAGTAAGGTAGATTAACTAAAACAGTTGAAAAAAAAAACAATATACTTTAAAAATAAATTGATTAATCATTTTTTAAAAAATTAATTAATAAGAACTAAGCGGTGATTGGTTATCTAGTTTCAAAATTTTTGTTGGAAGTGAGATAGAGTTTTGTTCCCAAGTTCGAGTTTTTTTTTTTTTGAGAGAGATAATTTTTGGGTTTGTGTACATTAGATCCCTCTAAAAATGAAAAGTCTGACATCGCAAATGTGAAAAAGTAAACATTTATAAAATTGATAATTCGACAAGAAAGATTATGAGTCTTAATTCAAAAAAAAAATTATTTAAAAAAATCGCGTTAAAAATCAACAAGAATACAAAAAAAAAAACATAGAAAGAGAAAGAAAAGGGGAAAATGACAATAGATGAAAAGGAGACAATGTCTGTCGAAACTCAAAGACAAGGGCCAAAGGCTATTTATCTGCAGATCTCATAATCTCATCAATCTCCAATGAAATCGTTTCGACGTGGAAGCTCAAAAGCCCTTAGCTTTTTGTTTGTTCCCCCCCCCCCCCTATATTTATTGCACATTTGCAGTATTGTCCATAATATTCCCCTTTTCCTCTTCTTAAATCTTTCATTTCCATACGATGGAGTATTTTGTTCAAACTATCAAACGTTGACTAAGTATGAATGAAAAAAAAAATACTTTAGAACTCACAATTTTACATTTTCACATGGTTATTCTGTCACTCGCATAAATGTCCATGATCATATAAGTAAGTGCACACCACTGATCCTTTCAAGATATTTCGAGAAATAATCGGGTTCGAGTTGCGAAGCTGATTTAGTTTTTTTTTTTTCCCTAACAATCACAATGTATATAACTATAAGAAAAGTTTACAACAAACAATTCAGTTAAATTTACAACCAATCATATTAGTTTTATAAAATGATGATACATAATTTACAAAGACTTCGTTTGTCTCAAATCAAAATTGAAAAGATAGTGTATTTATTTCTGTACAATAAAAAGGAAACTAAATTCATAAACAATGAAACTTAAGTTATAAATTTATAATTGATCTCCAGTCACATCGGCAACTATATTTGTACATAATGAGACATTATCGTAAAATTTGTAAAAATATCCATATCAAGCAAGTTTAGAGTAACATGTTTTTTTAGTAACCTATCTGTATATTGACTAAAGTTAAGAATAAATAATTGAATGTCAACATGCAGATGCTCATAAAACACCAAATGAGGAAATGAGAAGAATGGGTCAGTTAGTAATACTTTGTGGGCTATCTTATAAACGAATGTCTCGTGTTTTCAATCGTCTTGTACGTATCTACCAAATTCGGATCGAATACTGTTTCTCACTATTTAGTCGTATTCCTCGATTTATTTATTAAAAAAACCAGGGATCATGCATTTCGCTTTATATATTGTTGTTTATCTGCTTTGATTAGAGAAAAAAAAATCATGGTGACATCAAAAATTTCGACTATAATTCTATATTAAAACCTTACAATTAAACTGGCCTCATAAGTATTTTATTTATGTAAATATCTGAATTCCTATATAGAAAAATAGAAACACCCTGAGCTGATCTATTAATTATCAATTGTCTTGAGATGAATCACATGAATTTTCATTTATTAAAAGATAAGTGGCTACAAATAAATATCTCCATCGATCCTTAGCCGATCCTTTTTATTCGTGTTTGGTTGATTTAGTGGATGGTTTGGAATTATACCAAAACATTTAGATACTACATGCTAGGATCATGACCATAAAATATACAACATGATTTATTTTCGTTGTCTATAATCTCACTGAACGTTCCTCAATATCCCTTCAACTTCCATTGTCAAATCAAATAATATACGTTTTAGCAAAAATAATATGTGTATATAAATAATAAATAGGCGTTAATGAGTGGGACTGAGTTGATGTTACCTACTTTTAGTTCTCTTAAGAGTTTAGAGGCCTATGTATGGTATGTAATGTGTCATCGTGTTAACAAAACTGTGATTTGATAACAGTTACTACCAGTCGGTCACATCCAAAATTAGATTTGGCGAACACACACATTATAAAATGTATTTGATCATTAATTTTGAATTTAGCAATTTCAGCTTGAAAAGAATTAGAGTTAATGTTATGCATTTAATATATTCATACTGATCGGTTGCAATCTTTGACTTGTAACTTTCGGTCCTGACATTTTTTTCTATCAGATGCATTTGAAAATATGTCGATTGTTTTCACTAAATGTACATGTTATTTGCAATTTGTTGTTTTTGGAAAATATTGCCACGCCTGGCTTCGTGATCAATTTTTTTTGCTTACAACTTTCATCAGGACGGGAAAAAATACAGTCCTCAAAAGATTACTAAAAAGGCCAAAAAAGAAAGAAAACAAAAAAAAATCGAGAAGGTACTATTTTTTTTTCTCTGAATAAAAGATGATCAAGAAATATATTATAATTATTTTCATGAGTATACTATGAAAATATGAAAATACAAATGCTTATTTGTTGATTTGAATGTCACAGTATCATATAATATATTCGAACTTCGAGTTGGTGATGGCTTTAGCTAAAAACGTAATTGGATGACCTTAAGCTGGTTAATATACATTAGAAGAAATCTGCAAATTGAAAACAGATTTTGCGATTGACAGACAACACACAACACAAACCCAACAAAAAGTTATAAATCCCGTACCTTCAAATTTGAAAGCATATGCTTGAAATTTCTTGTCAATTTGATAATGATTTGGTAACTGAATATATATGTTACGAAAAAGTTATAAAATACGTAAAAAAAAAGTTATAAAATAGAGATTAAAGTTGGTTGTCGTCAAATAGCGACATAATAAATTTATATCATTTGTTGTCACATCATTTGTTGCCATATCATTTGTTGCCACATCTTGGTTATCCATCTTAAATCTGATAAAATATTAATGGCTATTAACGTATCATGAAAAATTGGCGATGACACAAATGCAAAAAAAATCGTCAATGATTTAGAGACTGTCTAGTAAATAACCCATTCATCCAAATTTCATCGAAAAAATAAAATAAATAACTCATTCATCATATCATATGTAATAATTGACTGCTATTAATTACATGTTCATTGCATTTAGTGTGATGACATTCATCTCCTTTTTGATATATAAATTAATATACTATTTATTTATGGTAAATATTATTATAAGGTACTAAATCAATTAATTATAACTATTTTGTACATGTTTTTAACAATGGGGATAAATTCTCTAAACCAAAGGTTACATTTGTACCAATATATAAATTGTTTTCGATAACTTTTTTTTAAGTTTTCGATATATCCACTTCTGTCATCGATGCAGTGGCCTTTAAGGCTTTAACACTCCATTTTAGTGATGACTGGTAACAAACTGCTGAGATAAGTACTGTGGTAATGGTATGGAATAACAGAACAACATTACAAACAATTTTGTTTATGAGCCAATGTTGACAAACAATATGATATTGGAAACATTTACATTTGACAAATTGAAAATTTTATTTTTGTGAAACAAACAACCACATATATAGTAATAGTGAAACAAAATAAAAATCCCAAAAAAAATTCAAATTTTTTCGTGGTAAATTTTGGATGTAATTAAAATTCTCAAATTTTGGGATGTTCCTTAATTTTTTCCTAACGCCAACATTCCGGCGTTAGAGAATGGTCTCGTTTATAATCTTTGCAATAGTTGTATACCAGACTATGAGTTTGAACCCATCTCATGGCTTGGTATTGTTGCCGAGTTAGTCCACCTGAACGGTATGGCGAAGCCGTTAATGGATGGCATCGTAATGACGAGTAGGCGGTGCAACCGATGGCTTTAAAGTTAGTGTATTTGGCAGTAAAAGGTTGATAATTATAATCGGCTTTATATTTTCCATCTTCTGTTGCCCAAGAAGAAGCATCCCATATGGAACCATACAGCCACATTGGTCTTAAAGGAAACGTAGACGCACTCTTCTTCGGATATCTTCTTATGGGAATATCATCCACCAAAAATCTGAAATTACATGTGAAGAAAATTGAGATAGTGTACTATAAATAAGGAATATGCCCATATGACAAAAGTATGTTTTATAGTAGCATTCGGAGAAAAGTGTGAGATTTTTAAATAAGATAATTGGATAGCCTTTTCTATATTTAAATAAATGCTTAAAATGGTAGATAGATTCTGTATGTCCCATTGATGCGGTCGCACCTCATAAGCTTGAAGGACTACTCATACTTAGTTTAAGAAAATTAATTTTAGTAAAACTGACACTTTTGGTTAGGCCCAGAAAAAAATAACATGAGTAAATCATTAATTAATTATAAAACAACAAAAATGTCAAGCATATAATTGTTCACCGTCGTACGGTCATTGTCTCTTTCTTGTTCGTGTCTCTAATTATCAAATAATGCAACCCAAGGGGAAGATCTTTTCTCATTTATAAAATAATATTTATGATTTTTATTTTTTTAACTATATGGCTCTAGATGCATCCACTTAGATCCGCGGCCAGAAACTAAATTTATAGTATTTTTCTCTCTTAAGAACACAGATCTTATATAACTACAACACTAGTTTATAAGGGAGTAGATTCATTCAACTAAAAAAAAGTTCTAAAAATTATTTTGTATGAGACAGTTAAGTAGAAGAAGGCTTACACGATTTCTCTAGGGTTCCAAATAATAGCATAATGGTGAAAACTTGAAGTGGGATCAAACCACAAGCGAAACTTCATCTCACGACCAATGATTTTGCCATCACCACTTCCTCTAATGTACACATTTGTCTGAAGTGTGTAAGGCTTCCCAAATGTTGTCCCCAAAAATTCTATGTCCACCTCGTCATGGAATCCAGGATGTGCCTCATTATTTGATAGCTGCATAATATTTAATTTAATTAATATCACTAAATGTAATATAAAAAAAGACATAATCAAGAGTCTCTAGCTCTCACATATAGAGATGTGATGACTCCAGCAGTGTAGCCAGGTTGGAGCTTGATGGATGCTCCAAAGTAGCCTGATCTGAATGGCTTCACTGACTTGAACCCACTTCCTATATATTCAATTAAACACCAATTAATACATTATTAATAAAAAGAAATAAACTTCACATCAAATGTGAGAAGAGTGGAATTAGTACCTGAGTTTCTATCAAGCCAAATGGTGAGGTCATTTTGGTCCATTCTCTGATGCTGAGGACCCCAAAGATTCCTAAAACCTTGGTAAAAGTTGAGGGAACTAACCTTGGAGCTTGGCCAATAACCAGGTGATGGTGGCCAATAAGCATTCACTGAGGAACTCAATAACACCAACAAGTGGAAGATTGGGAGAAGAGAGATCACAGAGTTACCCATTTTTTCTTTTTTTTTTAACTCTTTTGTGTGAAGTGGAAAGAAGAGGAGTGGAGTACTATATAAATGCAAAGAGAGAGAGAGAGAGATGATGGTGGGATGAATGGACATGAGTATGGCATCTATAATAAGTCTTTATGATGGAAATTGGAAATGAAATGGGTCCTCACTATTTGGACCCACTCACAAAATTACATTATGAAAATGGGTGGTCCACTCACCTAAAGACTCAAACGGTCTAAAAATATAAAACATCAATAGCATTGTTACGTTTCTGTAGTGAAAATATACTTACGTGCTATGAATTTATGGAAAATCTTAGGTTAAGATTACATTCACACAAATAGACAGATCGATAAGATCACATTCACACAAATTGACCGATACAAGGACAAGTGGTTTCAACAGTAGAGGCGGATCCAGATTTTTTTCCACCGGGGACAAAAAAAAACTAGTAAATAAATTTAGATCATTAATGCTATTTCCCTTTTTCCTTTTATATATCTATTTGTTGTCTTATTGATATTATACTAAATAGAAATGAATAGATTTTATAATAGAATTGTATACTATTTGTAGTTTCAAACGAGTATAATTTTTTTTTTTTTAAATGAGTAGAAACTTAAAACTTTAAAATAAAGTAAAGAACAAATTATATTCTTGTAAAAACCAAAAAAAAAAAAAAAAAATCAATAACTATTTTCTTTTGAAACTTTTACATATTTAATTAGTGTGATTTGGTTGAAAAAAATAGGAATGTAACAAATTGTGAACTATGAAAAAAACAGTTTGCAAAGAGAAACATGTATACCTTAGAAAACAAAAGTGAACCGACTTGAACATAGAAATTGGATTGATAGTTTTTTTTTTTTTTGGGGTGCAAATTTGTTGGATTGGTAGATTAAATCCAGTTTATGTAAAAGAAATTTAAGTCAGATAGAAAAAAAAAGAAAAAGAAAAAAACACAATGGCGGCAAAATAGATTTAGAAAAAGGCAATATGTATTATCTCTTGCAATTTACGTACGTTAAGTAAAAACCAAAGTCGTCGACATCCACCCATCGTTTCAAGACCTATTGACATGGCCTACTACAACTATAAAGTTAAGTAGTACAGATACAACATGAAGTGATATTGTTGCCATTCAAAATAATAATTATGAAAGGTGTTATTTTCTAATGTTATTCATGTTACGCAGGTTAATCCACTCTTAACCAAAATATATACATTTCGTCACTTAAAATATTATAAAAATTTAATCAAAATTTAAATAATTAATTACCATTTTCATTCTGCTTTACACAAGACGTCTTGCTCTACGCCATTCTATTCGGATGTCACATTAGTACCCATAATAATGAAAATATATGAACGATTAGTTTCAAATTAATAGTGTACGTACGCCTGATCGTAATGATTAATGAACTTATTAAATTAAATTTCCATTGCTTTAGTTATTGATTAATCACATCAATCTATATATATTTTAAAAAGTTGTGACTCCAAATAACTCGAACGTGATAAACTTACGCAAAAGAGTGTGATTTAGGGAAATAAACAGTTGGATTATATTATTAGTTTTTTTTCAAACTCTGATCATCATTGTGAGAATCCTATACCTCCGCTTTATCGACATAAACGCAAGGCCTTTTTCCCATTTATTTTTGTTGCATGAAATATAAATCAAACCTTAAACATCGTCTTTAGACCTCCAAATATCGAATTCGATTAATTGGCCGTGCAAGTTTCTAAAGGCGAATGCTTTTTCGGTGAAGTGGTGACATATCTATTTTCTTAACATCTATTATCATTGTAGCTGTTATCAAAATTATTTATATTCAATTAACCTAAACTAATGATTACATTTATTGTAAATTTTTAGTCTACATGCTCGTTGCTTATTGTTAAGGAATTTTATGTCGACATATAAATAATGTTTTACTCTAATATATAAAAGTAACGTATGCCACTATGCTCGTAATATATTTTAGACACTAACTCATGTACCAAATGCTTTTACAAATGGAAACGTAAATTCATTAGGGGCTATATTTTTTTTTTTTTTAAATAATTCTTGTTGACTTGTGATCATGATAAATCAGAGTGAAACTCAAATACTTTTTAGAATGTATAGGCTATAGCTGTTGTTTAAAATTTATTGTAACAAAAGAAAATGTATATGAATATGGAACTTAATACATTTTCTATTGTTATATACATAGTATGCATATGTCCATTTCCATGAAAATATAGTGGCTTCAATATTTCAAACAATATTAGCTTTAAGATACATACTATCATTAAAATTTAATTAATGGTCTCAAAGACATTAAATAAATTGATGGTCTTAAACGGTTGTTAAACTCATTTGTCCTCTAGACCATACCGGAGTAAACATTAAACTACTATCGATTTTTTATATAGTTATAACTTGTTTTTTGAAAGAAGAGAAATCTATATTCCGTTATTTTTTGGGAGATTGTATTGTGTTACGTTTAGTTTAAATTATGGAGTACTTCCGAACCTCTTATGTCCCACGGTCCTCCTACCTAGGGTAAAGTACTTGATAGAAAATTAGTTTTTGTTTTGCATTTATTTATGATCAAATAAAATTGATCAGATGTCCCCGAAAGGACGATGCAAAAATTCAGTAAAATTCGATATTTTTACATGAATGAATATATCATTCAAAATAAAATAAAATTAGAAGCTTTCAGTCTTCACTCTTCACTATATTTGTCGGTAACGGTGATAGGCGTCTTGATTATCGACGGTTGCGGGCCCATCTTACCGACAAAAAAATTTCATTAATTCATTAGACTACATTTATCGCATGCTATATAATTATACATATATATATATATATATATATTGTAAAATATTAATCGTTTGCTTCTTTGATTTTAATCGTTTCGTATGCTAGATAATTCTGTAGATGAGCTGTATGCTAAGATAATTTAACATACATTTTAAGTTTATCAATAATTATACTGTCTGCTATTTTGATTTTAGTATTTTATTATTCGTATGCAGAAATCTTTCAAATGATTTTAATGATTAGCAAGAGTGATCAAAACTGGTGAAGTGAATATCAAAAAAAAAAAAAAGGTTTAATCACTTTATCAGTTTTGATTGGTAAATAACGAAACATGCGTTTGTGTTTTAGAGTTAAAAAAATCCATTTTTTACTTGTACCAATTTTTTAAACCACTCCAAGTTAAGAAAATAATTGACTGAACCATTAAGTTTTCGTGCATGCACATAACATAAACGGTCTACCTATTAAATGTTCATTGGAATGAAGATTATATTACATTCTGTCGGCTACCAAAAAGCTAATGTAAACATAAAATTATCGGTTGTATTTGAAAATTCATTTTAAAATAACTACATATAGTAAATAAGTAAAAAGAAGAAGATGAACTATAGTAACAAAAGCAGTAGTTCTTCATTCAGCTGTGACCAAGATCCAAAAAAATAAACAATCAGCATATGTAATTCTGTAAATTAATTTAGATAAGCTCATATTGAACTCGATGAAAAAAAAATAAGAGGATTATATTGTATTATTTGTCAGTTAGATAAGTTATAATTTAACTAACACCAAATTAAAAATTTATCTAACTCCAACTAGAATAAATTATAACTAACTTTAATTTAAAGATCATTGATCTACCTCTACCTAATTTCAGTAGCTCCACTAGTACATTAGGGGACTTTCTAAATAAAGTGTGTTTTAAGATTTCAGATTTGAATATTGTCAGAGGAGAAAAAAAAACAATTAACTTGTTTTGGGCTCTGACTTGAATGAATAAGGACATGAGACATCTACTCCATTTTACTGTTGTTTAGCTATTTAACCGAGCTGATTGAGTTTTCCGGTTCATTTTGATGACATCAAACCGAGAACAATTGGATCATAAAACCAAATGTAAACATTATGTAAATAGTGGAACAATAAGGGTATGTGGATGTGTGATGGTATATATGTATATTATACTTACAGAACTATTACAAGGTATTTATTAAAATGACAAAGAAGTATTTATCAAACTATGGTGTGTAGTGTATACGTGGGACTCTGAGAGTGTCTTTATTTTTTTTTATTTTTTTCTTCAGAGTTTCATATAAAATAACACATATATAGAAGAATCATGTCATACATAATTGAAGAACGTTATGTCATGTTAGCGTTGATAATAATTTATTAGATTTTGGATGCTTGCACCACAATACATGCCACACGACAAAAGTTATGAGTTGAGTGATCGAAGGCTTTCAAATAAAATCTACTTCGTATTATTATTATTGTTATTATCGCTGTCACAATTATTATTATTATTATTATTATTTTATTATTATTATTATTATTATTATATGTTCTCAGAATCGCTGGGAAGTGCTGATGCTCTGCCGTCAACTAAAAAAGCTGCCGCAGAGAAAAGACGACGGCGTGGATAGATAGTTTTGGCCAGATTGTTAAACCTCTTCATTCTAGCGTTGTTGTTTTGAAAAGTTTCTCAAGTTGAATGGTGGTGGTTTCTTTTCTGGTCACTATAACTAATTTCTAGAGAAACTTACGTCTTTCAACAAAAAAAAAAACCTTATCATCCAACCTGTTGAGCCTTGCCGGAATAGTGCTAGGAGCTCTCTTCCCTATATTTTTTAAAAAAGGAATGCAAAAATGGAAATGTTGGGGAAATGGAATTTTAGGAAAATAGAAAATTGGAGGATTATATGAAGAAGGTAGGTTAGGTGGTTATTGTTAGCCGCGTGCTTAGCCAAGATTCCAATAGTTTCAAGAATGTCTCAGATGTTGGAGAAAATCTTCAAGCTCTCATCTTCAGTTCGGAATCGTGGCCGCTGTTTGAGGAGGAGTCAGTGACCATAGGATGTGTTCATAATCATGGACAAAGGTGTCTCAAATTAAACATTGACCATCAATATAAACTACAAACATATAATTAAACAATTTTAATTGCGCAACATATGTTTACCAACGGTGGATGGAACACTGAAATAACTATATGCTAAATCTATGTATTTGTGAGATGAGAGAGCATAGTGAGTGTAACAGGTATAAAGTAAAGAGACGACACAGAGATTTGTTAACAGAGTTTGGTTAACCTACATCTCCGAGACCAAACCCAGAAACCATTCACTAGAAAAGACAACAACCTACAATTGTCAAATGGATACAACACCAAGCTTATCTAGAATTACAATGGAAGAACACTACCACTCATTTTCTTGTCCGACGAGTGTAGCTTCTCAACAAAACCACCTACATCTCCGGGACCAAACCCAGAAACCATTCACTAGAAAAGACAGCAACCTACAATTGTCAAATGGATACAATACCACGCTTATCTAGAATTACAATGGAAGAACACTACCACTCATTTTTTTGTCCGACGAGTGTAGCTTCTCAACAAAGCCACCAACATATCTTTCAATCTTGTTCGGTGGAACGACGTCACACACACATGTGTGCATGTCTCAATAAACCCTAGACGTGCAACCTTTCTCTGTTGTAGCTGCACTCTATTTATATGCTCCTCAATAGCAAGAACCCTCGGCTCCTCAAGCTTGGGCTTCTCTTTGAAATAGGGTTCACGTGGCTTTTCTAATGATCTCAATGCCCACGTGACACTTTCTTTATCGGATCTTCTTTATGTTACCAATTTTCAATATCAGCTCGTGTGCAGACGGCTGTGTCACATACATTCACCTATTGCAACGCTATCTGTATCATCATCGCTTGTACCATACACACTTTTATGACAAAAGCACACTCGCCCATGTTCTGTATCATCTGTTGATGTGTCTAATCATCTTGAGTCTAACAACCAGTTACAAATATGTTTTCAATTAGCTTTGATTTTGTCTACTTACCTCGGTTTTGTGAAGATTTTGTTTGCAGTTAAAGCATATAAAAGAATACTCTTGAAGATATTCGGTTGTTCATTGTGTTCTCTCTTATAAAATGTTTAGAAGCCATATAATGCTTATAAAATGTTTTCTTAAAATGCCTCAATGACAAATCTAAGCCAACTTTTACTACTTCAAACAAAACGTTGAAACTTTCAGGTCTCTTACTTGTCAGGTCTGTAGCCAGATTAATCTCTCTGTCTCAGTTTTGTTTACACGAGTTCCTCTCGAGGCTCCATGACTGGCTCATGAATATATTCTCATATACTTGCTCTGCTTTCATTTCTGTTTGTCTACTTTACTAGTTCAAAGATTGCTCACTTGCATGAAATGGTATTTTTTTAACATCACAATGATGGATTTTTTAGTTACACAATCAAAATTACAATACGCGAGATTAAGAAAAAGAAAAAAACCAAAAAAACAAAGAGAAATTCAAAACATAAAACCAAATCTTCCATCTGCGGATGATAACCAGATATTTGAACCACTGGCTTTGCGTTGGCGAAATCAAATGTGAACTGTGTGGATTATAGAGATCTGATGAAAATGCAGAAGCTTTCTTTATTCAATCTTGTTGCAATAATAATGGTATAATGATAAGTTCCCAGAAGGGGGAAGAAACTGTCTCAAACTCTCTTTAGGCCTTTGGCTTGAGCGGCTTGATGACCTCCCAAGTGAAGTCAGGGTCTTCACGTCCGAAATGGCCATACGCAGCGGTTTTCTGGAACCTGAAGTTACCTCCCCTCTTAAGGTCAAGGTTAATAGCCATCATTCCTGGCCTGAAGTCAAAAGCTTCCTTGATCAACACAAGGATCTCCTTGTCTGGGATGGTCCCAGTCTTGTAAGTGTCAACAAACACTGAGAGCGGCTCAGGGACACCAATAGCGTATGACACCTGCACGATACAGCGACGTGCGAGTCCTGCTGCTACCACACTCTTAGCAGCCTGCCTCACGATGTAAGCACCGCTTCTGTCAACCTTAGTTGGGTCTTTCCCTGAGAAAGCACCTCCACCATGAGCACCCCAACCACCATAAGTGTCAATGATGATCTTCCTCCCTGTGAGTCCAGCATCACCGTGAGGTCCTCCAATGACAAAACGACCAGATGGGTTCAGGTGAAAGATGGTGTTTTCATCAAGATACTTAGCTGGAATAACAGGCTTGATCACATGCTGTTTCAAGTCAGCAGCAATCTCATCATTGGTAACAGTTTCATCATGTTGAGTTGAGATGAGAACTGTGTGGACTCTAATCGGAATCATAGCTCCACCATCATTCTTGTACTCCACAGTGACTTGAGTCTTACCATCAGGCCTCAACCAAGGACAAGTCTTGTTCTTTCTCACTTCAGTAAGCTTAGCACCAAGCTTGGTAGCTAAGACATGAGTCAAAGGCATAAGCTCAGGTGTCTCATCAGTAGCATAACCAAACATATGTCCCTGGTCACCAGCTCCAATATCTTCAGGCTTTTTAGTCAAATGACCATGAACTCCTTGAGCAATGTCAGGACTTTGTTGCTCAATGTTAACCAAGACATTACATTTATCAGCATCAAGACCAACATCAGCAGAGATGAAACCAATCTCTCTGCAAGTAGATCTAACAATCTTCTCGTAGTCTACTCTAGCAGAGGTTGTGATCTCACCAAACACCATCACCATGTTAGTCTTGGTACAAGTCTCACAAGCCACTTTGCTTTCAGGGTCTTGCTCTAAACAAGCATCGAGGATCGCATCAGAAACTTGATCGCAAAGCTTGTCTGGGTGACCTTCATTGACGGATTCAGAGGTGAATAGGAACGTTTCCATTTCTACATATATACACAAAACAAGAAAAGCACAAATCTTTATTTTTATAATTCCACCGACACAATTCAAAACAAATTTTCTGCAGCATAAACTTCGAAATCATCAGATCTATAACCAAAGACTATGGATTTCAAATTGCGAACGATTGATTAACATTAAACTAGGCGAAATGAATAGATCTAACGAAGAAAGAGCAAAGAAAACAAACCTGATGAAGAAGTAGAGAGAGTAGAGAGGATTCGAGATCTGGAGGAGAAAATGACAGCGAGAGAGAGAAGAGAGAAGAGTTTTTATGGAGATGAAGTGAGAAGAGGAGTAAAACTCGGCGCGTAACTCGGAGTTAGACTTGCTTTGTGTTTGTTTATATGGTTGGTGATGCTATGATCACGTGTTTTGGGTGTACAGTGGGTATAGTGATTTTACACTGTTGATCTTGAATGAAGAAAATATGGACGGTTAGGATGTAATTAACTATAATCTCACCAACCTCGTTGTCGTAGGTGTGGGTGTGGTTGGTGAGATTACAAGAGTACCCGATATGACCCGACCCGGCATCGACATCATCGATGGATGATAAGAAACGTAAACTATTCGGATCCTCCGGATACAACACATGGAGCATGATTAGGAGTGGTTAATATTTGTTTAAACAAATCTGTAATATGAATTTTTATTTTTATTTCAAATTTAGGTGTTAGTTGGTGACGGTGTTTATTTCTAATTTTTGGTTTTGAAAATCATTATTTGATTCGACTCTTTTTTTTTTGAAGATTTTGTTTTCAAAGTCTAATAATTATTTAACTATGGTTTTTTCACATGAGTTTAATAGTTTTTTTGCCTCTATATATTATCTTCTTTTATTAAAATTTTAAGAAGTTATAATTAAAGGAAACAAAAAAAGGTAAAGATAAATGGTTGAGAAGAGATGAGTAAAGAATAGTCAGTAGCTGAGACCAAGCTGAAGACCGAAAGCAGCATGGACGAGGAAAAGCGCCATAATCCCGCTCCCGAGGACCCCGTGAACGTTCCTCAGTTCAGGTTTGTCCTGCACAATTTCAAAACACTGAGTTTCTTGATCCTAAAACTAAGGTTTACAATCATAAAATCCTGCATTGTACATTACCTTAAACAAAGATGGTAAGATTGTTTGAATAGTCAAGAGGGCAAGACCTATGGATCCTGTAACAGCGTGCGGGCTATACATTGCACAAATTCCTCAACCATATCAATCCGTATATTTGAAAACTCAACACTTAATTCAAAGAGTTTCATCATCATGTTACCATTGAAACAGTGTTTTGTTTCTTCAAGTTTGGAATCAGAAAATGAGAGTTTTAGTATATAAGGCAAAACAATACCTTTCAAAGATGGGTTTGTCAGAGGTAAGAAGAGATATGATACCACCAGTTGCTCCAAGAGAGAAGAAGAAAAACATTCCGGCTAGAAGCTTCGGATGCAGGTCTTTGGCCTTTGCCTTCTCCTCCTGAAGAAAGCAGAACGCTATTTAAACAAGAACAGTTCTTGTAGTACTATAGCCAGATTATTTAGTTAAGCGTATCTTACAATGTCATCTGAATAACGAATCCGGAAGCCTAAGTATGTTCCATAGCCACCCATAGCAAAAAGAACTACTGCCTAAGAGGAAACACATGACAAATCCAACCCATCACATACAAAATTATAGATCAATACTCATAACAAAAGCAAGACATTGTCATGGAGAAGGAAGATAGTGACTAATCATATTTATACCATGTTCCCTGGATGGCCCCAATGAATAAGCCAATCAGGTAGATTCAATGATTTTACAATCTCCGCAAAGGGTCCAAAAACAGATGTTACACTTGCAGCTGCCACAAGAGATTATTAGAGCATAATCATCTAAGTTTACAAAACAGAGTTCTTGATACACAACACACAACATTCTTGGCAAAACTGTTGACTTTGGGAATATCTGAGAAAATGATTTGGGATTTAGCATTCACAAAACTAAGGAATACACAAATTACACTGATTTTTTACTAATGGCGACTTAAAGCTTATAAATTTTGAGCTGAGAAGTTGTGTGAGTTAACTTACCTCCAGGGAGAGAAGCAACGAGGAGGAGAGGCAGAGGAGAGACTGATAACATCAATGTCTCTTTAATCTCGCTATCACCTCTAGATGCAAATGATTCGTCTCCGTCGCCTAACGAAGAACACGCTGGAATCAATGGGATCCTTCTCCGACGAGAGGTAGAGAGCGCGGCAAAAGGAGATGCATTTGGTGATCTGGAGAGACATTGAAGGGAGATGTGTAAAGGAGACGCAGGAAGTGATGGTGGAGGAGAAGTAGGAGTTAAGAGAGTGGAGAATCCGGTGATGATGGCTGCCATTGGAGAAGAGAAGAGAGCTTAGTGTGTGTGTTGGTAAGTGAGAGGAGTGGTGGGGAAGGAAGGAGATAGTCTCTGGGAATTCGAAGAAAGGCGAAGAAAGTGACACGACGTTCAGTTAAAACGTTGCCGTTTTCTGCTTTTCTTTATGGTAAAACGCTGTCGTTTTGTCATCTTTCGCGTGGACTCAACACGCTCCTATGCTCCTCGTTTTTATTTTTGATAAAGCTTTATTTATTTACTCTATCAAAAAAATCTTATTCGAGAAAATTTTAGATAAGAATATACATCTTTTCTTTTCTTTTTTTTTTTGATATAAAATGAATATACATCTTCTCTAAATGTAATCCACAAATCGATGGCTAAAAAATCAAAATCAAAGTTGTGAAATGACTTTGAACGGTATATATTTATTTTTTGGTTAAAAAAGCTTAGAGCGATAGATGTTATTGTCAAAGTTACTTCACAAACAAAAAAAAAACAAAGAAAAGTTACTTCACAAACTACATAGCTTCGCTCTAAGGGGTAAACCAACACGTAACCTATTACTTTTACTTGGCTACTGTATTACTGTATAGTTGCAGTCATAATAATTGTTTTTTTGAAAGAAAAGATCATCAAAAATTTACGTTTTTTTATATATTGGTCATTCCTCCAAATATAGTACGCATCGGGTACTACTACTAGTATATTATATTATAAAGTTACATGTCAATAATTCATAATCGCTACGGTTAACATCTCAAGGAGATTTTTCCATTATTAAACGTCTACTACATTCATTCACAAGATGGGTATGTTTGAGTGGGAAACTACGACAGAGGCATATTATTGTATGTCACTAAAAGATCCACCTTTATCAATTATTAGATCTATTTGATTAAATATTAAAGTAGATAGATTTCGACCTCTCGGTATAACCTTGAAGTCATTAAGAAAAAAAGAAAAAACATTTTGAGGTAGGGACTCCATCCCAATAATTATAAAGGTTAATAATTAGTAGTATACAATTCATGAAAATGTAACAATATATAAGAATTCGTTGCAACGCTCTTTTTTTGTTAACTTTTATTTCATATTTGATTCATTGTAATTGGAGCAGTCTCCTGTTTACATAAGCGTGTCATGTGCAAAATTTCAATTTTCCAATTCTTACCTTCTACATATTAAGCTAGTGTTTGTTTGTCCTTCAAGTGAAACCCTTTTATAAGTTATAAACGAAAATGTCAAAACAAATTATACTTTTACAAAAGTATAGTTTTAGGAACAATATAATCCATTTTGTGACCGTTCAGCAATGTGTTTGGTATATGAAGTGTGCTGCGACAAAGGTAAAGGATGTGATAAGTCTTAAGAGTTTACTGATTTGAAAAGTGTTAATATAAGTTTAACTCTATAATTAAGAAACGAATGTAACTAAGTTATATTTTCATTTTCGGAACCCTCTTAAAAATTGTTTTGAAAAGTGCCGCACCAACTTACCAACTTGAACCGCTACACCACAAAAATTCAAATTTCTTTTGCCATCGTACACATAAATGCCTATGTCGTATATGCATATACATATTCTTCCCATGAGAATATATGAATGCGTGGTGGCCTCGGGATCAATCACTTTGACAATGTCTTGTGGGAAATGACTTAGTCAAACCTTTCACTTGGTTTTTTGGAAAAATAAGTACACGTCATTTTCATGCTTTCTCTAATTTTGGTGTAATGTCAACTTTTCATTATTATTTTTTCTCTTATCAAATTACCTTCAGGCAGCCCATAAACTATTTCCTTTTTTATTGGTAGTGAACGAAGAAAAACATTACAATGTTTGACTCTGCATGCACCATTTGTTTCAATTATTATATTTCTCACAGTATCGTTTCCTTTCTTATACCATATAAATTTGTTTACTTTCTTTTGAATATATATGTATTTAATTCTGACTTCTGAGAATTTTAGACCAAAAAGGCAAAAACTATTACTAATCCTAAACATGCAGAAATAAATCCGAAATTTATCTTGGTTAAATTCGGTTTAGTTCAATGCAGACCAAAAACCGGTGAGACTGGTCGATAAAACGGTTGTTTTATCTCTTCAAGAGATAAACACGTATGTTCAATCGTAATGGGGACATCAAAGAAAACTTTAAACCATTTGTCCAATTTGATTTCTTTCGACAAACCATTTGTCCAGTTTCTTAAAATAAAAGAGCATTAATTAAAGGACTTGATTAATTATTAATATCGTCTTCATGCATTCGTTTTTTTCCTTTAATTGTTTTCTCTCCACAATTCACAACTTAGACCAGCTCTTCTTGTTTTGCTTTGGTGACCAAAAACACATCTATATTTTATATATACACTCTCTCTCCCTCTATATAAACTTATAATATCGAAGTTAATCCACATGGGACGAAGAGAAAAAAAGCATAATGGAAGGAAAATATAGAAAATAGGTTTTTCATTGACTTGGGCGTTTCCAATTCATATAGCAATAAATAGATGTCTTTATCTTTGATAATTACAGAACCAGAGAATAATTTTTCTTTCTCTTCTTCTCTTTCAAAAAACAAAACAAAGATTCTCAAGCAAAACACAGAGAGAGAGAGATGGGTAGGGCTCCATGTTGTGACAAGGCAAATGTAAAGAGAGGTCCATGGTCTCCTGAAGAAGATGCAAAGCTTAAAGATTACATAGAGAAACAAGGCACTGGTGGCAATTGGATTTCTCTACCTCATAAAGCTGGTATTTATACATCTCATGATTTAAATGGGTTCATTTCTTAGATATTTAAATGTGTTAATTTCTTGGGATTAGTTTTCTCCTTTCATGGGTCTTGGTTGATTTTTGTTTTTCTTAATTTGATATGATGTATAAAGGTTTAAGGAGATGTGGAAAGAGTTGCAGACTGAGGTGGTTGAACTATTTGAGACCAAACATAAGACATGGAGACTTCACTGAGGAAGAAGACAAGATTATATGCAGCCTCTTTGCCTCAATTGGAAGCAGGTAAAGATAGTCTAGCTTCACCTTCTAATACTTATAATTAATCCAATATTGATAATCTTGGTCTTGGTCTATATGATCTTAAAGATGTAAAAAGATTTCTCTTGTTTAAATCATGGGTAAGAACTGGAGAAAGTGGGTATCAAAAAGGAAGAGACTTTGCATGTTCCAAGGAAGATTCAATCTCTTTTTTTTTTCAAAAAAAAAATAAAAAATAATTTATTTCATTGATATTTAGCTTTTAAATATCCACCTTTTGTGCAATATAATTGCCTCCTTTTGTGGGTATATTCTTTAGTTCATAAATTAGCTAAAAAAAGTGGAAGCAAAATCATTTTGACAATTACTCAAAAGTAAATTATTGTGGTAACATAAAGAAAATTATGTTGAAAATGCAGGTGGTCAGTAATAGCAGCTCACTTGCATGGTAGGACTGATAATGACATCAAGAACTATTGGAACACTAAGCTCAAGAAGAAGCTCATTGCCACCATGACTCCTCCTCCACCTCATCACCTCCAAGCCTTTGCTTCATCTCCATCATCACCATCATCATCATCACAATACAACATGATCAATAGTCTTCTTCCGTATAACCCATCAATATCAACAAATCAGCTGCTTACACCTCATCAGGGGATGATGATGACAATGATGGGCCAACAACAACAACTATTATATCAAGAAGACATGGGCAGTTTGGTAAATTCTCCAAACAGCAACAAGGTTATAATGAGCCATCAAGAAGACAGCCATAAGCAAAGTACAAATAAGGGAATAATGTTGTTGAGTGATGCAAGAAGTGGGTCGAGTACAACAAGTACAGTAACAATGGAACATAATGATCATCATCATCACCATCATGAAGAGGATGAGAGATCATTGAGTTCGGTAGTGATTGAAGATTATGGAATGGAGGAGATCAAGCAATTAATAAGTAGTATTTGTACGAGTAGTAGCAATAGCTTGTGGTTTGATGAAAACAAGCCAGAGGATAAGTTCATGTCGTACTATTGATATTTCTTACTGTTAAATAACTTGTTATGTAAGAGGAGTTTAAATGTGATTCATGAGTTTAGTTTGATACTTTTATAATGAATGAGAACTCTATATATTATGTTGAACCTCTTTTATGTAAATATTTTAGTGATCAAGAAAAAATTGTGCCTAACAAATCGATTTCTGTCTACAACTATTCAGATACCATTACCTCTTGTTAAACTAAAAATATATTGTTTTACGTCTACCATGAAAAAGTGATACAAAAGTCTATCATATCACAATAATGTCGCATCGTTTGCTAATTATTTCTTCATCTTTTTTTTTCTTTTCTCGCGTTTGTACTATTTTTTCTTTGAAAAATTCAAAAATCTGATTTGAATTTTTTTACAAAATTAAACTGTTAATGAGCCCAAAAAAAAAACGAAAAACAAAACAACTGATACAACTGATTGTTTTATCATTGTGCTTTGGTTCATCACCACGACAACACTATTATCTCAAGGTTGGTTCCAATATGACGACAACGTTTTTATTGACAATGTTTATTTTTATTAATACTATTAAGTGCATAAACATGCAAAAAAAAAAATTCATGAAAAAAAAACATTCTTCAAGAAATATACTATTAGATTAATAGAATAACTGGATGAAAATTAAGTAGTGACAATGCATGGTGAAAAACAAAATTACACTGAAAAAATGCCAAACAAGTATACCAAATATTATGCATACATTGTTAGCTCAGCCTAAACTAAGTCCTTATAATTTGTAAATCAAACTTGAAATATAAATAAATCCAGTGAAATTTGATTAAAACATGCATTCTTGTTAATATGACCATTAATACAAAAAATATATTAATTGGTTAATAAAAACAAATGTTAATTGAAACTATTATGTTTGATTTACAAGAAGGGAGATTTATTAAAATACAAGCTAAATATTTTATTATTATTATTATAAATATCATTGGTTGTGGCAAACATAAAAGATTTGTGGGTTGTCGGCATACTTATGCAAGCTAACAAGTTAAAACTGAAAGCTTGAAAGCTTGAAAGAACACTTGAAAGAGATGAACTCCTAATTTTTATTTTTCAAAAATTAAACTTTACAATTTTCTGTTTTTGCTATTTATATTAGAGACATTAGGTTTTGATAGGAGAAGATAGGAGACGTGGCCTCATTAGCAACACATGATTTGGAGTGCATCATATCGACTCTGAAGAGAGATTGGTTTGATTGTACAACTGTGTTGAGCTGGCTTGTATATACAAAGATCACGCTTTGTTTGCTCAGTTTTACTTTTGCAGAGAATTGGCGGAAGCTGCTGTTTCAGAGTGAGTTGAGTATTTTGGGCCTGAAGTGTTGGACTGAGATCCACTTTGGCTTTGACAGCCAAAATCTCTGATTGGCCTAGTGTCTTTTTCTCAATACACCCCCTCAAACTTGTGTCGGGTGCAAAATCGACACCAAGTTTGTACTGTAAGTCAAAAAAAGGTACCTGAGGAAGTGACTTTCTAAATATATTAGCCAGTTGATGAGATGCAGGAATATATTTCACAACCAATGCTCCAAGAGCTATCTTTTCCCGAACATAATGAAAATCAACATCAAAGTGCTTTGATCTTGAATGCAGCCCGGGTTCGCAGTAAGGTAGACTGCAGAAAGATTGTCACAATACATCACCGGAGTAGTAGACTGTGAAAACCAACTTCAAATAGCAGAGAGTTGATCCACTGTAGTTCTGAAACAGCAATTGACAAAGATCTGTATTCTGCTTCAGTGGAGGATCTTGAAACTGTTGGATGTCTTTTTGCAAACCAAGATATGATGTTAGTGCCAAAAAATGTACAAAACCCTCTTGTTGAACATCTTGTGTCTTTGCATCCTGCCCAATCACTATCCTATAGGCGTGAAGTGTGGAATCTGTATCAGCATTGAGATTGATTCCCATCTGGATTGTTCTTTTCAAGTATCGCAGTATTCTTTTAAGAATACTGAAATCTGAGACAGTTAGAGAGCATTTTTTGACACACAAAGTTAACAGCAAACTGTATATCAGACCTTATTAATGTGGGTACTGCAGTTTTCCAGCTAAGCTCCTAAAATATGTTGGATCAGGTAAGTACTCATATTATCCAATGACCTTATCAAGCTGTAATAGCAAGGGTGTGGGCATTGGGGCACAATCAGCCATGCTTGTGTTTACAAGAAGATCCATAATATACTTTTTTTTGGCTGAAGAATAGACCATCCTTATGAATGAATCCCCAGAAAATAATGTAAAGGACCTAAGTCTTTCATTCTGAACTTTGTATTGAGACTATCCAACAGTTTCTGGATCAAATCATCATTGTTACTTGCCAAAACCATGTCATCCACATAGAGTAAAAGATACGACATGTCCTTGCCTTTCATATAAACAAAGAGTGATGGATCAGACAAGCTGCAAATAAAACCAAATTCAAGCAAAAAAAATGCTGAATTTATCAAACCAATCCCGAGGAGCTTGTTTAAGTCCAAAATTGCCTTTTTGAGTTTGCAAACATAGTCTGGTCTCTGTGGATCTTTGAAACCAGGTGGTTGTATCATATAAACTGTTTCTTTCAAATCACCATGTAAGAAAGTACTTTGTATATCAAGTTGCTTTATGTTCCATTGTTTCGTAACTATTACATGAATGAATAGTCTCACTATTACAGTTCTAACTATAGGGCTGAAAGTTTCTATAAAATCAACTCCTTCTTCTTGAGCATAGCCTTTTGTAACAAGTCTTGCCATAAGTCTGTCAAGTGTACCATCTGAACGTAGTTTTGTTTTAAAAATCCATCTGCATCCCAATATATTTTTCAGCCATTTCAGGTGGAACTAAATTCCATGCATATACTTCATGCATTGTATCCACTTTTTTTGCTATTGCATTATTCTATCTGGGATCATTGAGTGCAGATTTTACAGTTTTTGGCTCTAGATAATTATTTTTGACTGTAAACAAAGCATATTTAGGATTTGGCTTAACAATACCAGTTTTTCCTCTAGTTATCATCTGATAGTTATCATCTGATGTGTTGATACCACTGGACCTTGATTTATTTATGGTTGTACGTTTAAAGGAGATTCTTCTCCATTAGTTCCTAAGGCTGACATAGAAGGAGACACTGCTTTAGGTATTTGTCTTGACTCTGAGA
This sequence comes from Cardamine occulta, assembly GCA_028015245.1. NCBI lineage: Eukaryota > Viridiplantae > Streptophyta > Magnoliopsida > Brassicales > Brassicaceae > Cardamine > Cardamine occulta. The sequence continues at coordinate 4,725,486 of CM051375.1, read as the reverse complement.
TATCTGTTATGCACATTGAAAGATAGGAGTTGTTGCCTATAGGAATAAAATCAAGGTCTGCCGTACACCCAGAACTCTCTCCTTCAGTTGCAGTCGACATCATAGGTTGTAATGCAACATATTCATTTGTGTCATTCAACTGAGCTTCAATGGTATCAGACAACTGTGATGTTGAGGCTGTATCTTCAGGTGGATTCTCTAATGATACTATCATGAAACTAGATTGCCAAGCCGATAACAATGGTGAGGATGAAGATGTGTGGAACTCTCTGTAAATATCTCCAAAAGGAAATCTCTTTTCATCAAAGAGAACATGCCTATTTATGTACACTTTTCCAGTGGGCGGATGCAAGTATCTGTATCCCTTATATTTCTCATTATATCCTAAGAACACACATTGAAGTAATTTAGGATCAAACTTGTTGTTAGCATAAGGTCGAAGATAAGGGTAACAACCACAACCAAATACTCTTAGAGACGTGTAAACTGGTGGCTTTCCATGAAACATTTCATATAGACTCTTGTGGTGTGAAGTAACTGACGATGGCAACAGATTTCCTAGAAAATTGGCTGTGAAAAAAGCTTCAACCCACAGCTTATAAGGAATTCGGCTTTGAAACATCATAGAGATACCCAATTCGGTAATATATCTGTGTTTTCGCTCAGAACGACCATTTTGTTGAGGTGTATATGGACAGGAGATCAGCTGTTTAATGCCACAATTTGCTAAATGAGTAACAAACTTTATACTTATGAACTCACCCCCTCCATCACACTGATACATTTGAATCTTTTGATGAAGTTGATTCTCTACCCGTTGTTGAAGCAAGAGAAACACTGAGCAGAAATCAGATTTCTTCTTTAATGGATAAAACCATGTGAATCTTGTAAGATTATCAAGAAAATGACAAAGTATTTGAATCTCTGAGCTGACACAACAGGGGGTGGTCCTCCTAAATCACAGTGAATGCGTTCAGGAGGTTTAGAGGCTACAAATTCAGAAAAAATAAAAGATAGTCTGCAGATTTTTCCCAATTGACATGCATCACACAAACGAGTGCTTATCTTATTCATTACTATGGTTTTAGTTTTTGAGGGATGTTGGAGAATTTCTTGATGAGGATGACGAAGCTTTTGATGCCATACTTCATCACTTGTAATATGCTGCCTATTTGAGTAGAAAGCCATGAACTGGGAGTTCTCCAACACATAGAGGTCTTTATGTCTGCTTCCTTGAGTGAGGAGCTGTTTTGTACTCTTGTCCTTCACACGCACAGAGTCAGAATCAAATGTAAAAGAACATGGATAGTTAGCTGTAAGCTTTGAGACAGACAACAAAGATTTTGTAATTTTAGGACAAACCAAAACATCTTCTAAAGGTAATATACCTTGAAGAGTTGCAGATTCAATGTGAGTAATAGCAAAAAGTCACCATTTCTAACTATGACATAATCATCACCTAAGTAAAGTTGAGAAGTTTAGAGGTTATTTGTGGAATTGGTGATGTGTGCAGTAGCTCATGTATCCAGATACCATTCATTTCCTTGTGCTTGTTTCTGATCTGACAGCTTCATTGCAGAAAAAACATTTGGAAGTTCATTACTTTGATAGTTTGAATCAAATCTGTTGTAGCACTTTGCATCAAAATGACCAAACTTTCCACAAATTTGACATGTTGGCCTTGTAGTTGATCCAAAGTTTGAGCCAGAACTGAACTGCTGGTGAAAACCTCTACCACGAGTACTGTATGAACCTCTGCCTTTGTATATACCTTTGTTCTGACCCCTACCTTGGTTCAAATATCCACCTCTGTTGTATGAGTTTGAGTATCTAGTCTTATCAGTATAAAAGGCCAAATGAAGAGTAACATCAGCAGATGTTTCATACGCTTGAAGTTTGTCATCAAAGCCAGTTAGTTTGTAGCACACATCTTCAAAACAAGGACATCTTGAGATTCCTCAATCACAGTAGTAATAGACTCATAATCTCTCCCTAATCCACTCAAAGCTCCATGAATCTTTTTCATTCTCAGTTATTGGAGAATCTATTAACTCTAACTGATCACATAATGACTTGATTTCAGCTAGATACTCAGTCATAGATTTCTGCATCTTAGTTTTGGTTCGTATTTTCCTTTGCAAATCTAGCTTCCTAGTTGCAGACACACGATTATACTTTTTAGCAAGAGAAAGCCAAACCTCTTGTGAAAATTTGAGGTCGTAGACACATTTGAGAGCATTTTATCATAGAGATCCAAAGAGCCAAGCCATTATAAGTTGATCTGCACGCGTTCACTTTCCAAACTCTGGATTGCTTGCTTCTATTGTTTGTTCTCCATTCTAAACCGTGATAGTTGAAGGAGGACATGGAATAACCCCTGTAATGAACCCAAGAAGGTCTTGACTAGACAGAAATTGTTCAAACTGCAGTTTCCAAAGAAAGTAATTTTTTTCATTGAGTTTAAGAGTGACACACTGAGATATTGTCAGTGTTGGTGTTGAAAATGTTTCAGAAGAGCCTTCCATGGCTATGATACCATCAAAGCTTGAAAGAACACTTGAAAGAGATGAACTCTGAATTTTTATTTCTCAAAAACTGAACTTTACAATTTTCTGTTTTTGTTATTTATATTAGAGACATTAGGTTTTGATAGGAGAAGATAGGAGACGTGGCCTCATTTAGCAACACATGATTTGGAGTGCATCATATCGATTCTGGAGAGAGATTGGTTTGATTTTATAACTGTGTTGAGCTGGCTTGTACGTACAAAGATCACGCTTTGTTTGCTCCGTTTTATTTTTGCAGAAAATTAGCGAAAACTGCTGTTTCAGAGTGGGCTGAGTATTTTGGGCCTGATGTGTTAGACTGAGATCTACTTTGGATTTGACAGCCAAAACCTCTGTTTGGCCTAGTGTCTTCTTCTCAATAAAAACAGGCTACTAAAATTATGAAATTATAATTAGTTTGCCAAACTATCAAATTTTTAGTCAGTTGACATGTTAAAACAGGCTACTAAAATTGTGGAATTATAATTAGTTTGCCAAACAATCAGTAGACTGCAAATTGATGAATGACAATCTTAAGTTTAATATGCTGTTAATTGGCATATTGGAAAAGCCTACCCAAAATTGTGGCAGACTTAACAACAAATTTAGATTTTGTTTGTCAAATCTTTAGCAGACTAGCAAGTAGCAAGAGATTTTACAAAATATTTAGGATATTGTCTGCTAGTTTGTCATAATATTCTGACAAACTATACATGTAATGAAACAGATTTCAGAAAAAAACTTAGATGTTGTAGTATGCTACTAATTTCGGCATATTGGATTAGTCTGCAATAACTCGAGCATACGTACTAACCATATTGGAATTTAATAATACGTATTAATATAACGTACATTAGAATGATCTATCGTAACACTCTTGTGATTCTGCTTTATCAAAAAATTCGAAGTATATGGTTTGCTAATTTGGATTGTTCCCCTCACCCTCATTAGGGAATCTCAAAACCTTATCAATAAACACAAATTAAAACACATGCACAGATACTTTGTATCTTATCATTTAAATGCGAAAAGCCGATACCTATTCCCCCACTTGCATTTCGTTAATGCATTCCTTTTTTTTATTCCATGCTCTTTGCTTATACTTAATCAACCAATCGTTGATCAAAGACGACCAATAACATAAAATATATATATAGTGTATAATCATCTATTATATGAAATGGAGATTTCAAAATAATAAGTTTGACAAAAAATAATACTCTCGGCTTTATAATTATAATATTTGTATGGCTGTTCTAAATTGGACGGAGTTCATCAATATAAGTTATAACCGATAAAAAAACTTGTACTCTAACTCTTAAATGTCTTTTGCTACATGTTAAGAGAGTGGGACCAAGATTTGGCTTCAATATTTTACCAGTATTAATTACTTCTCCGTCAAAATAGGAATTAGAAGGGAAAAAAAAGAATCGTACCAAGTTTATTTACTTAAAATAATCACTAAAATTTGACCCCAAAAAAACAAATCACTAACATATAATGTGTAGTTTAAATAGTATGCATTATTAGAGAATGGGGAAAGATGGCGTTAAGAGAATGTCTTCTTTGAGTGGAGAAATTTTGACAAAAGGTGTGACATTGCATCTCTGTCAAAGATGCCTATCATTGTACTATAAATTAATAAATTATTGAAACACTATTTAGTTAAAGTGATCAATACTAGGACAAGAATAAATTTTGGATCTACAATTAAATTACTAAGAAAGAATTTGGAACATCTACTATGACTATTGGCTTTTATTGCTATCAGAGTATTTTTCTGTGTTTGTTTTTCTTGGTCAAGCAATCTTATATTACTCATACAACGCGAATACAATCTAAGAAAATTGCTTTGTAATAAAGAAATACAAAGCAATAAAAGTATTAAATAAGATATTACAATCATAAATAATAACCAGAATTTCCTTCGAAAGGGTTAATTCTTCTACCAATAAAATCGAGCGAACGAACCATTTAGCTCGTAGTACCTTCATGGTGGAACGTTTTAAGACATTATCTATGTAGAAGAAGGATAGTGAAATTATTTTCTTTAAACCGAAAAAAAAATGATAAATCCAAAATCAAACAAACCAGCAAAACACCGGTACTTAATAATCAGCTTATAGAACTAAGTAGACTGAAATGAGGCCTGGTGAAATTTATTGGGCTCCCCAGGCCCAATAAGTGTAGAATGTATCTTATCAGCTAGCAGCTATTAGGATGTTGTGTAGACATGGAAGCTAGGCTGCGGCGGTTGATAGGAGCAACGAGGACCATTGCAAAAGTTCTCTAGACTGGCGAGGCAGGTGTCAGGACGCAGCGGAGAAGGAGGAGGAGCTACTCCTCTAACGAAACTCGAAATTTCTAGTTAACAAGAGATGATATTGATCACACAGTGTAATAGATTTTGAAGTCTTGAATATAAGCTACATTTTTATTCAATTGATGAAAGAAAGATCCACATGAACAAAACCATAAACTAAAACCAGATTCTCCTGACCGAATCTGTAAATGAATATAATTAAGTGATTTAGGAGGAATTTATTTATACCATAATGTAATGGTTCTGTACAATGAATGATATGATAATATGAACACTTAAGAGGTAGTGAGTTAGAGAAGCCATGTTTTTTGATTCATTCACAAGAAATGCCATTGCCAATAAACTTTATCAACAATGCCTCCGCCTGTTCGAACCGCAAGATGAAGCCTTTCTGCAGCTGGAGGAACACCCCAAAGATATGGAACAGCCACAGTCATTGTTAGCTTCTCTTGTAAACCACCTTTGCTCTCTTTCTCTGTAGCAACAACTTCTCCACCATATTCTAATACAGTGTCTTCAACAACATCACTAAGCATCTCAACAGAACGACAGAATCCAAAGATACATAGTCTTCTTCCCATGTCTAGTCCCTAACACATATAAACAGATCACTAAATAACTCTGTTTCTCTACTTTAAACAAAAGGAAAGAGTTTGCATACATTTGTAGCTGCAATGTCAAAAAGAGCTCCAAGACATAGACCTTGTGTTGGATCCATGTATGCACTTTCTTGAAACTTTTGAGGTTTGGTTCTCTTATGTTTCTTCTATTCCACAAAAACACATATGATTCATTAAGACATAACATAATAACACAGAGTTTTACCCTAAAAAACTTCAAACCTGTTCTACAAGGAAACGAAAATTTGCATACATGAGATGATGATTTGATGCGACGAGGAACCATATTGCCACCAATTTGAATTAGTCCATCAGATGTGAAAAGTGTAATTCTCTCTTCATGAACCCATTCAATATCTGTTAAAAATGAAATCAGAAAAATCAGATCAGATAAAAACAGAGAGATCATACTAATTCCGATCCTAATTTGACTTTTTTCGAATTGTATTCAACGATCTAAGGTTTTACCGTTATGTCCATCGGACCAAGGGAAGAAGCTGAAAGCATCGTCTTCATCGGAGAAGCTGCCGTAATGTGATGATGCCTTAGTGGTGAAGCGAGACGAACGAGACGGCCGAGAGCGAGAAATAAGAGAGAAACGAGAAGATGTAACGGATGAATGAGAGTGATCGCGAAGAGGAGAGATGGAGAGATGAGAGGAGAAGGTGGAGAAGAGAAGCGCAGAGCTCTCCGCCATAATCAGAAGAAGAAGAAATCAGAGAAACAGAGAGAGAGGCGTGAAGAGGTGGAAGAAGGGAAAGGAGAAGAAGAAGAAGAGAGCGAGTTTACGCCACATGCTTTTTAACCGGATCCTGCCACGTGTCTTTGCCTTAAACACTTAAACTGATTTTTTTCTTTTCTAAAACAGTATAAGATACTAAAGATTATATGATGGATAAATTTATTTATTTATGATTTATAAATATGTAAACATATGTAAACATTAGAATTTGTTAAGATATATGTTTTTATGATCATCACAATAATACAATAACATTTGAACATTGAAATAATATTTATGATAAATACTTTATATACATGAATAGCAAAAATTGAATGGAAATGTTAAATAAAAATTAAAATAATTGAAAAACAATGCACGCTTTTTTTCTTTCTTTCTTCTACAAATCTCCTATTGTTTATCACTTATTGATGCTACAAAACCGTATTGTTACAAACATAAACATCCAGAATCATTGTACAGAATAGATCAACAACTTTTCTAATAACAAGAGTCTTCTCGATTTGTCTTCTCCTCCTAAGGACTAAGGAACAGTATAATAATTATTGATCGACATTTGAGAAATCAAAATCTTCAAGCACTGAAGATTTGGGTTTTGCAGTAGACATGAGGGATGATAGAATCAGCAAAACATGGTAAATATAACAGTCGATTTTAGTCATAAAATCATCCCCACACACATATTGTATTAGCAAATATAGAAGTTCTAACTTATTGTATTAGCAAAAAACCACATACACAAAGGACAAAAACAAAGTAGTCCAAACGGACAAAATAGCTTAGTTTTAGTTCAAATAAATCATTCGTGCCCTTTTATGACGCCGGATTTCTACTTGTTTTTCAAGACAGAGTCTAACACCACCAAAAAGCTCACTCAGGAGACTCAAGCGTTCTCCATTCAGATTGAGGACTCTTCTAACTACAGCTTTGCATTCAGCAGGCTTACCATTGACCAAGCCCATAAAGGTTATGTAGACAATAGCACTTTTGGCATTGACTCTCTCATCGTTATCTTCACCAGTTTCTATCGCCACTTTAACAATCTGCACACATGCAGTTTTGAAACAAAAACAAAACGTGTTAGTTATTATTACCAACAACAACTCATGGTATGTATATGTGCGAAAAAACTTACATCGTCAACAAACCTATTCTTTGCACAAATTACAAGTTGCAAATATAGAAAAATCCAATCAGAGTCTTCAATCTCCTGTCTCGTCAACTGCAAGAAAAAGACATATATCACTGCTCAATCGATATGATCAAGAGGATGGATGATTGATGATATAATAGTAATTAATCTTACCATGTAAAATCGTTTTGTATTACTCAAATCAAGATCAGACGGCCAATCAGGCAAACCACCTTTGAAGATAACATTCTTCGCTAATGCACCACCATGATAGTGACCTGAGAAAGGCTTCTTCTTCTTAGTAAAGTCACCTTTTTCATCTTTAGGTCTAGCAACAGAGCACGTCATATCCAAATTCCCACGTGTTTTTTCATCAATTCGAACCTAATAAATAATTTTGTCAAAATTATTTTTTTTTAAACATGAACTAAATGATACATTTTTGTTTTTGAAATTTTAGAAAAAATGATATATATGCAGTATGTACGACCTAAGGGCATTCTTATCGGAGACCCCTACACACGAGGTCTTCCCGATTTTTTTTTTAATTTTTAAAAAAATGATTTTTTATTGCCGCGACGAATCACGTCGCGACACGTGGCGTTTTTGGGAAGACTGACACAGAAAATACTGGGAAAACACAAAATAGTGGGTTCCACACAGAAAGACCCCCAAAAAAGTGACCGATGAGGATGGCCTAACAAAAGCACTATATAACTAAAATATAATGTATTTTTTATTGTACATCATACGTATATGATATATCATATATAATATGGTTTGAAAGGGTAAACGTGATTTAAAATCAGATTAGTACATAAACGTTAATCCTAATAGTTTTTAAAACAATAAAAAGATAATTACCTAAATCATTTCCGATGACTTGCATACAAGATGGTTTATCAAAAATGTATATTTTTAACATAGTTATCAGACATTATAAGGTATCTAACATTAAACTCAAAATGGAATTCTCATACCCTTGAAGCCAAGAGTTTGTCCAAAGCATGATCATGTTGTTATGAAGGTCAGCAAAACGTTTTACATTTGATAAATATAAATTAAACCAACATGAAAACATTTTTAAGCAATTTGTGATTGATTTTTTTTTGCCTAAGGTTTATAAAATAATTAATATTTATTTACATTAAGATAATTTCAGGAACTATGGTAGTATTCTTTTAAATTTTTATGTAAACTTTACCAGAAATAAGAGACACTAACACCAAATTGTTATTATATAATCTGATGCTATCATTAGCCAAGTAATTTTTGAATGCACAAAATATGTCTTTTACTTTTATAAATAATGTGAGACTTATACGAAGCAATTTCATGAGATCATTTTTAGTACCAACCTAATCATTACTTCATTCATTGATCATATTTAAAAATCTATAACTATAATCGTAAATTAATTACAAGACTTAAGAATTGTTTGTCTCATATTTCCACCACATTGATTGCTTATTTGTCATTGATTATACAAGTTTTGAGGGATAGAAGGATGTAAACGAGAAAGTAGCTCATCATAAGGAAGAAAGAGCTCGGCATAAGGAAGAAGTAGCTCGGCGTAAGGAACGAAGTGTTCAGATTAAATGAGACAGACGTGTTAGACAGTTCAAAGTAAAGACAAATTAATTGGACAGAAAGGCTAAAGCGGTGGCATGGAACAGTGATGCTGATGTTTGTATCATATGTTACCTTGACGACGAATATGACAACAAAAAGTTGACTGTTAAGCCCACCGGAATGTCTACCACTGTTTGTATGTACTTGATAAATGCAATGTTCTCCAAACTTCTCTGAGCAATATGAGCGGGACTCTGAAATCTTTTCGCATTCGAAAATTTGAGTCAAGTGAACTTGCATTCTTGAAGGAGGTCACGGAGCAAATGTATAAAGCTGTAATGAGGCGTGTAACTAAAGCTGATAAGAGGAAAATTAAAGCTAAGAGGAGGATTGAGAGTGGAGATTTAACTTAAAAAAAAAAACGCATGACATAACATAACTCTTTACATACAACAATATTTGTAAGTAACTAAGCCATTTCACTTTTCTTCAGTTTAACGTGTCCATCTTATGAACAGATACAATACCACAACCGTAGCAATCATGCCAGCATATTTGATCCATGTATCAACACGATTACGCCTCTCAATAAGCCTCAACACAGAGTTGGAGAGCCCCACAGTGTTCAAAACATCCAAAGCTTTACGTTGTGCGCTCTAAAGAATCCAACAAAAAAAAAAACCAATGTTAGAAAACGTTAATCACATTAAAAAAAATTGTTAAAATCTGATTTAACTTTGTGATTACCTTCAAACGATCCCTTTGTTCAGCATATTTGGATAAAATAGCAACTCCACTTGAAAAAGAATCTTCAAGCATTCTCTTTGAATTCTTAACAGAGTTCATGGCTTGAGCTTCTTCATCAAATATCTGCAAAATGTGAGCTCCTTCTCCACTAGCTCTCCCTAACAAATCAGCTCTCTCTTTAGCTTCCATCATCTTTCTCTGATTCCTCGACATGTATTTTTCTAGACTTTGATTCAAATACTCTGCTTCTTCTCCAACTTGCTCAGTCTTTCTATAGTATACAAAAACTAGATTCAGAAACTATGTAAATTCAGAGATTTTATGATCTATGAAAATATTTAGATAAAAGAACCTTCTCCAGAGATCGCGTTGAGATTTAACATGAATTGAGCGCCAAAGATAATCCATATTGGAGCAGAGAGATTGAACTTCAGTAATGTCTCGTTTAACGGAGGAAGCGAGATCAGGAGAATCCATTGAAGATGATTCAAACCTCTCTAACCTCTCGATTCCGTCGCGAGCCTTCAGTAGAATCCTTCTCGCACTGCTATATACCTCCGATAAGCCTCCACCTCCTCCGACGTTTCCAGACGCCATTGTCTCACTCAGATCAAATCGGATCAGGTCTTCTCGTCTCTGAATCAGAGATGTGTAGAAATCGATACGATTTGAGTAATAAATAACAAGCAGACGTAGAAAAGAAGAACAAAGATCGAAAGGAGAAATCAAATTCACCTGAGAAGGAGAGACGGAAGAAGATGATTCTAGAGATTCGTGGCGACGCCGTGGAAATAACTAGCCGGAGGAATTGCAATCGGTGATGTTGTAGAGAGGGATCGAGATTTGATCGGTGTAATAGAAAACAATAAAAACCGCTAAAATGCTTTATTAGGCCCATTTAATGCTTTATTAGGCCCATTTAATGCTTTCTGGGCCTGAAATGACTCTTTTTTTAGCCAAATATTTATCTTTTCCCAATCAATTTACGATTGTATCATAATCAAAAGTCAAAACACAAAATCCACCAAAATATACAATTCTATTTCCACCATATGACAGATACTCTAAATGACAATCATAAGTTACGATTGTGGTGTGGTAAGTGTCCTTATATCCTTGTACCTTACTTTTGTATAAAAGTTACATCATACAGTACAAAATTTTTATATAGATGCTTTTGAAACGATTGACCGAGAACTTTCAGTTTCTAAAGGAAAATTTATGGGTATATTGAGATCTCTGTTGGGCACACCTTAATTAGTTTTAGAACTTGATTGGTTCACTCATAACCACCCACAAATGCTGCGTTTGCGGACATATGTCAATAATACAAATTGCAACATACCGCTCCGAATCGCTTGAAATCCCTCTATTTCAAAAGCATATTCCATCTAGTGTTTGCGGCTGCAAGCGATTGCGGTTGGTTAAAAAATAATTATTTTTAAATTTTTAATTAATAATATTAATAAAATTTTACAAAAAAAATCAAAACAAATTTTTTCGAAAAATAAAATTTTATTACAATAAATTCTTAAATTATTTATATATCTACTAACTAAACTAAAGTATATTTATAAGTATAAAAATATTTTCTAAATAAAAAAAATGTTTCAAACCTCTTGAAATCAACAATTTTAATTAGTTATTATAAAATTTGTTTAAAACTTCACTTTTAAATTTTGATTATGGTAATATCAATTTTTTTTATAAAAATGATATATTTTAAATATATTAAACAGCATCCACAACCGCAATTAATCAATCAGTAATTTTCCGCAAACGCACCCATTTATATTTATTAAACTAGTCGTACAAACCGCTTAATAATGTTTATAATCGCAACTACCCGCTTTCGCAAATTTCCGCACCCACAAACGCAACAGCCGTGTTTAAACGAGTCAAGCCCTTAGTCAAGCCCTATTGGTTATCAAAAAACTGATAATTTCTTCTAACTTGGGTTCATTATAAATTATCTATATATATATAGCTATTCATTTCTGTAATAGAATAACATCGAGGAAAGTTATGATGATGATGCGGAATCCACACTACAATTTTTCCCCTTTCATTTCCATTGTCTAAAAGATATGTTCATTTTTTCGCATATTTACTTAGTGGAAACTGAAGAATCCTATTTAAAATGTGTACCAACAGGGGGACAAACTAATAGAATTATTCATTATTCTATATGCTTAAGAATATTTTTGTATAGACTTAACTTTCTTGCATCATGCCGGTATTTATATATTCAGATAGGTTTATATCATTGTGTAACGTTCTTATTAATGTAATCCTGTAAATATATTTTTATCATTTCACTTATAAATTTAGCGCAGTCTAATTTTATAACTTAGAATGAAAGAGACAGAAAAGAAAAAGAAAAAAAAACCATCTTGTAATATTACCAACTCCTCTTTTCTCTCTTCGCAAAAAAAAATTAGTTGCCGATAAAGTTTTCTTTTCATTGTCATCATAGTCGACATTAATTTGGACCTATAACTAAAATTTTAATATAGCCAGAAACTGGCGGTTGTAGACTTGTAGTTAGGATGCTGAAACAAGGCCTATAAAACGAACGTTAAGTGAAGTCGCCGAACAAAGCATGTATTGCACTTATAGTTATAGATATTACATCATATATGAATGATTGAGTTTCACTAATCTCTAGTCATGTTATTCTTGTTTACACTTATTTACCTGAAATATATATAGGAAATAAACGTTGAAGTTTGAATGATTCACGTGTGCACTTGTTTACATGATAGATAAGTGATAAACTGAAGAAATTTAAATGATTATTTTTTTTGCGTGAAATTTCAATTGTCACTAGTTAGGTACAAGGTTGTTTCATAAGAATAGTAAGATTGGAAATTTAGTGGTCCAAGATGTTTCATCTTATTGGGTGCATTTCCCCCGTTAATCATTTTTTTCTTTTTGTTTGATTTTTATTTATTTTTAAAAATGCAATTATCTCAAGAATTCACATGCAGTTAAAAGTTTCAAAAGTACTATATATAGGAAAAATTCTTCAAAATGGACCCTTTACAAAGTTAATTATTTTCATACATGGACAACTTAAATCTAATTTTACACCCTAAAATCGTCAAAGCTGAAATAATATTCTGGACACAATTTCATATGCAGCTCTCACACTTCTTCTTGTTGTTCTTCCAAGATTCACAAAAACAGGCAATCATTTTTCTTGGTAACGTGATTTTTCGAATAAGTCATACTATTTTGTAACAGTGAAATGTTTTCTGTACAAGCTATATACTGAAGTTGAAGTCTTTCGATTTTTGTTCAGTGTTATCTTTCCTATGACTTATATCACACAAAAAAAAAAACGCAAGCCCTACCACATTTCACAATCACAAAAGTCATCTTCACATGCATGTGCGGATCGATAATTCACATAGAGTCAATTATAAAGTTCTAAAAAATCCAGGTAGTGCGATATATTCTTCAAAATTAGTTGAGCTCATAACTAGTTACATTTGTTTCACCTAGTCGACCATCTACAAGACTAGAAGTGAATCATGTTATCGCGTACGTACATATATAGACGGATCTGAATTTTTTTAAAGAACACGTAACTAAGTACGTAAAATAATGCAAATCAATGATTAAAAAAATGCATGTAAAAGATTTATAACAGTTTTATCAAAAAAAAAAAAAGACGTCCGTGAACTATAAAAATGAAGGTACGAATTCAAATAAAATGATTCTACTTATTAAAAAAAAAACTATTGAATGAATAGAATTAAAACCGTCTTGGGGATGGTAATTTGGCCAATCAATCAGTGCAGGAAACAATTCTGATATGGACTTATACATAGACACTTATGTCTTCACCAAAAACAATAAGGTCGTTTCATACACTTTCTAGGCACTCACTAGATGTCATTGAGACATGAATGAGATGGACCCTTGAAATTCTAGCTACTACCATATTGCATTTTTTTTTTAGGTTAAATATTAATTCAGAGTAAAAAGTACAAAATTATAGAATAGAAGAGAAGGTGGGAAAAAGATATATAGTATGATAATGGAGGAGGAATAAGGCACATGTTCTCCATTTGCCAAAGGGCCAATCTTTGTTTCTGTATATATGGTGTTTCATATGATAATAGATGTTTCGGAAGGAGCTTATCGCTAATCAAATGTCTAAACTATGTTTTTACTGATTTTTTTTTGTGACGTTTTCTTTTAGTTTATATACTAATAAGATATTTCATTTCAACATCTAACCAATTAAGTAGACATCTAGCTGGCTAATTACGTTTGATGTTTTGAAAAAAATCGACATGTTTTACCTCCGGTTGTAACTTGTACGCTTATATTTACATCCAATCAATTGATTAAACCTTGAACTTTTAGAAGAATTTTGTTTTCCCATTTGTAAAAGAAATTATAATACTCGTGAGAAAATATCAATGTTGATTTTATAAGTTATAAACGTCATAGTTGTTAACTGATTATTAGATTACTTTTCATGTGCTTTACTTTTTAATGTCTTCGGGGAAATGATTAAATCGCTTATTATGGGAGGATTAATCCTACAAATCCGAACCACCTTATGAATCAGTCTTCATATAGGATGAATAATAACATTTGAGTAAACTTCGTATTCAATGTTTAAAACATATAAAAGTGTTGGGTGTATTTTGGGAATAAAGATAGCTTTTGCGTACATTGGTATGACTTATGAGTGGTCTAATAAATGGATAAAATCATGAAAGCATCAGCAAACAAACAAAAAATGCCATCTCACGGCCGTACACCCATACAATTAGAGATTTAACATGCAAATGGTAAGCTTTCACAAAAAGAAAAAGATCTAATCATTGATTGGAAAGACAGTTTACTAAAAATAAAGTCTTATTATATATAAAAATGAAAATATAGACATCGAGCAAAGCTACTCCTAGAAAAAAAATGAATAATACAATAATCACTATAAAATAAATTATAAGACTGGAAGATATTTTCTATTGGATCACATAAGTGTATATCAGTGTTTCTAATTTTTTTTACGGAAATTCTAATTTTATCATATATATAGGAAATTTTACCATATAGGCAATTGGATGATAAAATCAGTTATCATATTGTATATACAATAAACTACTATACAAGAAAATGTTTTATTTGTTTCATTGCTATTTACCTAGTTAGAACTTAGAAGTCCACAAATGGGATCGCCATTTACTTCATGTCTCTTCCATGTTTGTCATTTACCGAATTAAAAAAAAATGTTTGCCAATATATATATTACCATGATATGAGTAATTAATCCGATGCAGCAAATGTTATATATAAAAAAACAAATGTAATTCAAGCAGCAATTGATTTTGGTAAAATATTACTAATTCTGTAACATCTGACAGATGGAAACATGGAATATTAACATTTTGCAATTATTTATACATGTTTTAAGAGATACTACTATATCATTTAGAGGAGATCACTTGCTATATAATTTAATTTGAACCTAGGAGAGAAAGCAGGGAATTAATAGAAAATTATAAAAGAAAAAGAACATTTGAGGAGCATAAAGCAAGTGGTGTGACACATATGAACAAACCAAACACAGATGAATTTTGAACTAACATGCTCACACATGCATCTCCACCCTAATATGTGAGTCTATATATATTAATCTAAACACTGAAAATAAATAAATTAAAATTTCTTGAAAGAAATTGTATATTAAAATATTTAACAGCATAATTTTTATAACAAATCTTTATAAGTTAATGCCTTATCATAAATATAATTGTTTTTTTTTTTGGGTAGTCATATGAATCCATTGATCTCTCTCTGTCTGATAAGTTAAGTTTTTCTTTTATTATTGTCTGAAAAATATAATTTCAGGAATCTGAACTTCAGTTATCAAAACGATTTGTACACCTTTAAAAAAGAACTACCTCATAATTCTCCAAAAATATGTACGAACCTGACAGTTAATATGGAGATTCACAAAACCAAGATTCCTTAACCTTTACAATAATAGAAACAGTCGTGAAGGCACTTACGAAATTTCCAGCCCATTCATTTGGCATATACTAATTCGTAGATTAAACATTTGAACTTGGAAAAGAAAAGAAAAAAAAAGCCAATTATTAAGAGCAAAAGCATAATATTAAATTACGAAAAATATTAAACAAAAAAATTACCAGAAAAATTACATATAAATAAAGACGAAGAAAAAAAAAGGAAAGGGCACGTGTGGAGTTTCGCTGTGATTTTGGCTTTCGATTTTGGTGGAGAGCACCAAACTAAACTTCTTCTTTCTCAATTATTTTGCCTCATTTCATAATTCCACTATGACTCATTTAGACTGTACCATTTTGTTTTAGCAAATAAGTACGATTGATTCGTTTGTCGTGATATTGCTTTATTTTTATGCCCATCATTCATTTTAATGCCGATTAAATCCACTAAATCAAAATCTTAGTGCCGTTACAAAAAGTAAGAAATTGTTAGGAAAAAGAAAAAAAAAGAAGAAGATCAAAATCTCAGTAGATGAGATTCGCCACTTGTAAGATATGTCGAACCCTATAGCTCTATAAGACGAGGCTGTCTCCATTGTACTATCTCGAAAGTAAATAATGCAATATCTCAACTGTACCATCTAGATAATCAATAATGCAATCTAGGAAATAATTTCATTTCTTAAAAACTTATAAACTGTATTTAAATTTATTAAATATTTAAACTTGTAAAATTTAGAAAATAACACGAATTTTTCATGTTGGGGGGAGTGTAATAAGATATTGATTAAAATTTAATAAGTGACATTACAAAAAAAAAATAGTATAAAATTTTAAATTTGTTAGCTATTAATTTGAAGTTTAATAACAGAGATATAGTCCAGTATTAACGAAATGCAAAATTTCTACCACCCGTTTTTTTTTCCTATAATAAATCTCAAAGTTGAAATCCACAAGTGGAGAATGAACTAACACGAGCAAATTTGTAGAAACTGACCAAATTTTTTTAAAAATGCGGTGTCCCAAATTTTGACTTGCCTCTCTTTTTATGTGTTGGTTACAATATGGCATGAAAAAAAAAATGAAAAGATCCTATAGCAACATCATTAATGTTTTTGCATTGTCCTCGTCTCCAGATCAACAAAGCAATGTGAGGATTGGTCTAGTTTACACTTAGTTAAAATCGGACTACTTCCCAATGCGTTTTCCATAGTTTTTGTGGTTTTATAGATTTGTAAACTTTGTTAACCGAGTGCTAACTTTGACTAAGGCTCAATACTAATTTTAAAGTGTTTTTTTTGGGGTTAAATTGTATAGTTGGAGATTTTGTGTCCAAGACATGTAATTCAAAAATACTTGTTCCCCTAAAAAAGGTCAATCGATAAATGTATAAATGAGCAAAATCAACGAATGCGACTTTTGGTAGATTTCTAATTGTTAATTTGCTGGTCCTCGAAACATTAAATTTTGTAAGAAATTGTTCCTTTTTTATATGCCAAAGACAAATATTAATCTCCACCTCATTTATTTTATTAGACTACTAAATTTTTTTATTTTGATGGATTGGACTACTTGGAATCATTTGAGTTCTGAAGAATCTGTTGACTTCATGATTGTTCTTCCTTTCAAATATTGGTAATTCTAAGCATACTAATTAACTTCTCCTTCTTCTTCTTCTTTTTGTGTGTAAACCAGTTATGTGCGTAATCAAACATTTGATTAAGCCTAAATTAATGCAAAATTCATCAAGAGGAACTAATGAGCGTCTCGTCGACCACTTTTCAATAGAGGTACTTGAGTGGGCATTCGAATATTTTTTGTTTGTCTCTAATTCAAATCTTACAATAAAATACTATACATTTTTTTGTTGCAAATATCACATTCATGTATGTGTTTGTTTATAAATTTAAGAGTGTGTGATATCACATCGCTTTTTTAAATATAAAGATGCGAATAATAAAAATTTATAATCCCTTTGTTTGGGGAGGGAATTTTGGACCACACAACTTTATATTATCATATAGTTATGAATTGTTTACTTTAATAATAGCTCTTCCTGACTAAAGATGGACTACGCAAGAGCACATGACCTCTGATTAATATTATGCTGTGTTTAAAGGGAAAAATAAGGTTAAAATTTATAAATGACATTTGACTAATACTATGCTATATTATTATGACCAAAATAAAATATCATTATTTTAAAACGTCAAATAAAATTTGATGAAATCGAGAATCTGAAGAATGGAACATCCATACCATAATTTTATTGGATATAATATTTTTGTGTTCTTTGAGCTTTTTCGTAGTCGATCGTTGCCTCGTTTGATCCGAAATTGGCTTATTGTCTGCCTTTATTAAAACTATAAAAATTCATCTTATTTGATAGTAAATGCTTCTGGGGGTACTTGAATTCAACTGTTTTATTGCAGTGTCATAAGTTATCTTGTGTGTATTCAAATTTAACTTTTTACATACCACCCGAATTCTTAACAATTTATGGATATGCATATATAATCTTCCTTTTTACAACTAGCTGGTTTGAGCTCTGTCCGCTTCAGTATTCGTTTCCAAACAATGCAAATTAGGAAATAAAAGTTTACAAAATCATGTTTAATTTTTAAAATAAATTTAGCTTTTATCAAACAAATGGTGGGTTCAGTGGCATTTAGGAAAGATCCCTCCAAAAAATAACTCGACCCGTTTGAGAAGAAAAGGCTTTAAAATGAAATATTATTTAAGCTTTTCCATCATCTAAAAAGACTGAACATCTGATTTCCCTAACAACATTTGAAGACTTGGGTTTATGTGACTATCCACCTTTGCCAAAAAAAAAGGGTTTATGTGACTAAGAATAAGGTTCCAAACAATCTCTCTCGGTTATGTGCCACGATCGGAATCTCAATATTTCATCATCTATATCTTGAGAGAATATATATACATCCACTACTTGTAGTTTGAAACTTTTTTTTACTTCCTTCACAAAGAATACATTGTGTTGACACATTTCACACAAATTTAATTTTTTAATTTAATTATTTAATAAGTGATCATGATTTAAATTTTAAGAAAAATAGGTTTAAAGTAAGAGTAAATTAAGAACTTGATTTGAAAGTTACATTGAAAATATAAAAATATAGTGTTTGTGATGGACTGATAGTATTTTTGAAACAAAACTAAAACTTGAAAACATTACTCATAAAAAGGAATAGAGTAAAAACTTGTTTCGAGTATGGAAGAAAATTATGGACCAGAAGTCTAAACTCCCATAGTTTATAAAAAAAAATGAGGGTGTATACATTTTCTATGACTAATCAACTGTATTTTGGGAATATAATACACGCCAACTTCTTTCAAAAGTTTTACAGTTTTAAAATAGTATAAGTAGAAGAAAAACAATTCCAAGATAAAATAATCATCAATTATATGTGGTGAAGTCAATCTCAGCAGGTAAAGATAAGTCAATGTATGCATAGAGATAGATGTTTGTAAAATAGAAATCAATATTTGCATTTATATTCACACGAACACGATATCGATATCTGTGTTTGGGATGTAAATGCAGAAGTGACCGAATCCGAATGCAAAAGGATGAATTGGAAATTAGTACTTACTTTTTACAGAAAGTTAGGTTCTACTACAATTTATTACCACTTTCCATTTACGTGAGTGTCCTATGTACCAATTCGAGTCTCCCTGAGGTTAATGTTAGTGTATTGTCATTTTAACCTTTTTTATTTTATTTGACACGACGTACGTAACATATTCATATATTCCTATGGCTACAATACAATAGTTCATTTTTTTTGTAGAGAAATAGTTTTCTGAATATATATATATATATATATATATATATTTTTTTTTTTTGTCGTCTAAATAGTTTTCTGAATAATTAAATTTTAATATGTTTGAATTTTAGGAAAAATAAAATTTCTCGTAGAGCAGTTTCACATTCCCCCAAAAAATTGTGATATAACTTAACTACTTAAGGTGTATTTTAAAGCTCAACATAATGAAAAAAATGCAAATATACACTAATCAGTATCCTCACATTGTTTTTTTCGGTAATTGATCCATTTCCTTTTCTGTGGATTTAAAAATAAAGATTGAAGCGGGATTTTTGGCATCCGAAAATATTAAAGTGAATTAAGTTTTCTACTTTAATAATGATTCAGGTGCTTGAAAAAAAATGATGCAGGTGATTGAAGTAACATATGAAAATCATATTTAATTTATATATACAGCACTATCTTTTAATGTAATCCGTCGTGAATTTTGTTTACGTCAGTGACTTTTGTGTGCGTGAAGATAAAAGTATGCATCAGAGTCAGAAGACATGCGTTGATCTCGTGGATAAATCGAGTAATTCTCTTGAATAAGTTCTTTGAAATATTACAGTACCATTTATTTACAAAGTCAAATTTTTTTAAAAAAATTGGTAGTTGTTTTCAACGGGACAAAGTTATAGAGGTTGTAGCTAAGTAACTGCAGTCTGTGCATATTGTCTTCATTCACTGTTAAGGAAAAAACCCAGTAGGGACAATGACTGTAGTAACTTTTTAAAGCAAAGGATTTTTCATTACTCAACCAATTAATCCTATTCGATTATATATGTTCATAAATGATTAAATTAGTTGGAAATAATTGATTAAATTCGGTGAAAAAGTAGGGTAGGCTTGTTTTCAACAACGGACAACACCGACGTGACTTTCGGTTAAAAAAGGGATTTGATTATAGGAATTAGTTTAGATGAAAATATATACTATATTTTTAAAAATCTTCTCCAGCTTATGAAGAATTTTAGCAAAGAAAATAATAGAAAATTATTACAGTTCAGAAAACTATTGTTTAGTCAAAATGTCAGAGTGAGAAAAAAGAGGAGAAATTACTATAAATCAACCCTCATTGTTAGTGCCTGTTCCCATGTTGGATCTTCTTTGTCCGGATTTTGACTATCACTCAGATTCTAACTCGTTAACTATTTTTGTTAGATTAATATGCAATCTAAAATTTTAGAAAAATATTATCAAAGTTTTAAATTAGGATCGCTAGAGCGCGTGAATAAAGCAGCTAAACTTCTTTTCCCATAAAATATGGCTTTTATTATATTATTTATTTTTCCGTACCACAGTGTCTTACTCTACTCTGATTTTTCCTATTTCTTTTTATTAAATAATCTGGAAAATAATTCACTATCACGACTTTCGTTTTTTTTTTTTTCCATATACATTAAACTAAACCGGTTAGATTCGTATTTGATTACCAGGTGTCTGTTAATGTGAACCCCATTATCTTCTTATTTTGTTAATGATGATTAATAATTGTGATTAAAATAGTTTGAACGAATTGAATTATAAAAATAAAAATAAAAGCGGACACCGTAATTAAAGGAAATGAGACATGACAAATAGAAGATGTGTGAACAGATATATTTTCTTACACACTCCAAACCCTTTTTCACTTAGACTCATTTATCCCAAAAAAAAAAAAATGCTAGTACTAGTAAAAATAGTATTATCAGTTAAAAATACAATTGTACTTTCTCATTATTCAATGTCCAACAAAACTCAACCACCAAAATTTGCTTATTACACCCATAGAAAGAAAGGACTGATTTGAAATAGCAATATAGATTTGATCTTTTGGAAAACAATCGTTTTCTATAACTTTTTATATGATTAGTTGCAAATGTAGCTGTACCATTATTATTATTATTTTGGTTAACTTCCGTTGAAGCAAGACCTGTAAATAAGACAAGGAAGATGTTACTGCTAATCTTCAAATATGAGCTTAATATTTGCTTTGTAGGAGTTCTCTTTTAATTCTAACGATATTTTAAAACCTTAAGACTTTCAGATAATTGTTTAAAGAACCGAACAAAAGTTGCAGGTAAAACTCTGAATTTGTGTGTGAATCCTTCCACAGTTTGTAAACGTTGACTGTTTGATACTATTTTGAATGCAATTATTGTTTAAGATTCTAAACAACAAAAATCACATCTATGATATGCTAATAGCTTCTATATATATATTAGTACAAAACTACATACAAGGAAATGAAATTCGGTAATTTTCTGTAGTTGGTGATGTGGATTATGACTAATTGACTACTGCTTACACATTTCCAAGATCTAAAGAACAATCATAATAGATAATAATTGCACCCACCACATTTGGTCAATAAAAAAACTGAAGTAAATATTTTTATATTCACAAATTTGGTAGGTATATATTTTGAATTTAAAAAAATATATTTTTATTTAAACAGAAAATTATTATTATTTTAATATTTTAAACAGTAAATTTTATTTTATTATATAAATTTAATAGAAGTTATATATGGAGATATTTGAAACCAATGAAGAGCAGGAACTGTTGGGAGTCAAAAACTTATCTCAATATATAAACAGTGTTCTGTGTCGGATTCCATCAGTCTCATCTCTCTCTCTCTTCCATCATCTGTCACTTTCTTTGTTTTCTACGCAATAAGAAACCGAAAAAAAAAACAATTTACACAAATTAAATTAACGAAATAAAAACCCACTAAGCAAACGGATCCAAGATAAGAACATGGAAACAAATATGGAAAAGGAAATAAAAACATCAAGCGTGGGCTGAAAAATCACTACACGAAAATCAAATATGGTAATCTTATATACTTCATCTACTTAAATAGAAAATAAATACACATATTGACTGACCAAATATGGTAGTATTATGTAGACATAGTAAAAACGTAACAAATAAGAAAATAAATTAAAAACGAAAGTGGGATTAGTAAAGTATGAGAGAGCGGAGGAAGAAGACTGAAGATGAGATTATAAGACCAATTCCATTGGTTATATTTTGAATGTTTTAACTAGTTTTTTAATATAAATTTAAGACATTTTTAAAAAGAAAGAACGGAAGAGTGTCTTTTCTAAGATAATATTTATTAAGACACTCTTCACATATGTGTTACTTTATGATTGATAAAATTTTTAAAAAAATTAAAAATTAAAATCAATATTTATTAAGACACTCCTATTACCATTAGAAATAGCTCTAAAAATATGTGTTGTGAAGAAGAAGCTAACTCATTTAGCCATTTTTAGAATTGAGTTTTTTTTTTTTTTACTTAATTTTATATATTTATATAAGAAAAATAAAAATTATTATAATTATTTTCTCAGGGCTGTTGTGGTTTTTGAGGTTCTCTATAAAGCAAAGTAAAAAAACATCTCCACAAATGTCCCAAGAATCTGATCAGGAAGAAGAAGAAGAAATAAAGTCACTTGAACAATGGCGTTGGTCCGAAATGCAAGGCCTTGAGCTTCTCCCTGATAATACCAACACCAACTCACTAAACTCAGAAACAGAGCTCCGGAGACCTCCACCGGAAATGGATAATGACGGTGGTGCTCCTCCTCCTCCTCCTCAAACAATAGTAGAAGAGCCTAAGAAAGCAGAGATTCGTGGAGTTGCTTTCAGAGAGCTATTCAGATTCGCCGATGGATTAGATTATGTATTGATGGGAATTGGCTCTGTTGGAGCTTTCGTCCATGGCTGCTCTTTACCTCTGTTTCTTCGATTCTTCGCCGATCTCGTTAATTCCTTTGGTTCTAATGCTAATAACGTTGACAAGATGATGCAAGAAGTTCTCAAGGTATTAACTTTATCTTCCCTTTTTGTTTCATCTTCAATCTCTGAAAACACTAAATTGAATCACTTGTTACCTTTATTTTTGCAGTATGCGCTTTACTTTTTGGTAGTTGGTGCTGCAATCTGGGCTTCTTCTTGGGCAGGTTAGAAGAAAGATCTAACTTTTTACTGTGTTCTTGATCCGATTTAGATTTTTTGATTTGGTTTCTATTTGCAGAGATTTCGTGTTGGATGTGGAGTGGAGAGAGACAGACAACGAAGATGAGGATAAAGTATTTAGAAGCAGCTTTAAATCAAGACATTCAGTTCTTTGATACAGAAGTTCGAACTTCTGATGTTGTCTTCGCTATTAACACAGATGCTGTCATGGTTCAAGACGCCATTAGTGAGAAAGTAAGAAACTTTTCAACTCTTTTTCTTTTTTGTTTGTTTTTCCTCTGTTTTACTCATCTGATCTGATCTTTTCAATTTTTGAAATCTCAGCTTGGTAATTTTATCCATTACATGGCGACTTTTGTATCTGGATTCATCGTGGGTTTCACGGCGGTGTGGCAACTGGCTTTAGTGACTCTGGCGGTGGTTCCGTTGATAGCTGTGATCGGAGGAATTCACACCACTACTCTCTCTAAACTCTCTAACAAGAGTCAAGAGTCGCTTTCACAAGCTGGTAATATCGTCGAACAGGTAGAGTGCACAAATCCCTAGAAACCAAAAAAAAAAAAAAAAATCTTCTTTTTTTGGTAATCATATCGATTATTTCATCTGGGTATTTTTTTTGGTTCTGATTGGATTCTTAAAAAAAAAATGGCAGACAGTGGTGCAAATCAGGGTAGTGATGGCTTATGTTGGAGAATCAAGAGCTTCACAAGCTTACTCATCAGCTTTAAAGATTGCTCAGAAACTTGGTTACAAAACAGGTTTAGCTAAAGGAATGGGACTTGGTGCTACTTACTTCGTCGTCTTCTGTTGTTATGCTCTCTTACTCTGGTACGGAGGCTATTTAGTTCGTCACCATTTGACCAACGGTGGTCTCGCAATCGCA
Organism: Cardamine occulta; assembly: GCA_028015245.1. Taxonomy (NCBI): domain Eukaryota; kingdom Viridiplantae; phylum Streptophyta; class Magnoliopsida; order Brassicales; family Brassicaceae; genus Cardamine; species Cardamine occulta. Next base: position 4,701,129 of record CM051375.1, on the reverse strand, counting down.
ACAATGTTCGCCGTCATGATCGGTGGCTTGTAAGCATACTCTGTTACTATGTTTCATCACTCTCATGATTTGATTGTAATTTGGTTCTGTTTGATGGTTATGAGTTTTTTTTATTGTTGTTTAAAGGGCATTGGGACAATCAGCTCCGAGTATGGCTGCATTTGCCAAAGCAAAGGTTGCTGCTGCAAAGATCTTTAGAATCATTGATCACAAACCTACGATAGAGCGTAACAGCGAGTCCGGTGTGGAGTTAGACTCGGTCACGGGTCTTGTCGAGCTTAAAAACGTTGACTTTTCGTATCCGTCAAGGCCTGATGTTAAGATTCTTAACAATTTCTGCCTCTCTGTTCCCGCCGGGAAGACCATAGCTTTGGTTGGGAGTAGTGGTTCAGGCAAAAGCACAGTCGTTTCGCTTATAGAGCGGTTTTACGACCCGACCTCAGGTTAATAATCTACCATTCTGTGGCTCTTCTAGCTGTTTGGCTCGAGCATTGTTCGTTTAACATGGTTTTTTATCTTCTTTACAGGACAAGTTTTACTAGATGGGCAGGACCTGAAGACGCTGAAACTTAAATGGTTAAGGCAACAGATAGGACTTGTGAGCCAAGAGCCTGCTCTATTTGCCACTTCTATCAAAGAGAATATACTCTTAGGGCGTCCCGACGCAGATCAAGTGGAGATAGAAGAGGCGGCTCGAGTCGCGAACGCTCATTCCTTTATCATCAAGCTACCAGATGGCTTCGACACACAGGTCTGGTGGTTTTAACATTTACTCATTCCAAATGAACCGGCTTATGTGAAATCTGTGTTCTTTAATTTTCATTAGTTTATAAGGTATTTTGAAAGAGTCAAAAGAGAGAAGAGGTATGGTCATGGAAATGCATTTATAACAGAGTAACATGGGTTTGGTCAACAACGCATGTGAGACCCAGACAAGTAGTTTCAGTCATGTGTCTTGATGTTGAGATTTTTGTAGTGTTCATGTGCTTGTTCTTTTTTTCTTTTTTCTTTGTTACTTTAACTTGAAAACCAGCAACCACTATTCTAGACATATATTTGAATCATATGTTTGTTTTATATTTCATGTGGTAAATGTGAATAATGTCAGGTAGGGGAGAGAGGATTGCAACTTTCAGGTGGACAGAAGCAAAGAATAGCAATAGCAAGAGCAATGTTGAAGAACCCGGCGATACTTCTTTTAGATGAGGCGACGAGTGCGTTGGATTCTGAATCAGAGAAGCTTGTACAAGAGGCTTTGGATCGTTTCATGATTGGCAGGACTACTCTCATTATCGCTCATCGTCTTTCCACCATTCGAAAAGCTGACCTTGTTGCTGTTCTTCAGCAAGGAAGTGTCTCTGAGATTGGAACACACGATGAGCTCTTTTCCAAGGGAGAAAATGGAATCTATGCCAAGCTTATTCGAATGCAAGAGGCTGCTCATGAAACCGCTATGAGCAATGCGAGAAAGAGTAGTGCAAGGTATTATATTCCATATTCATTAAGCTTGGCTTTGGTGATGATGCTTTCTTTGGGTTAGTAATGTTAAATCTATTTGTTGCAGACCGTCAAGTGCTAGAAACTCGGTTAGCTCACCGATAATAGCTCGGAATTCTTCGTATGGAAGATCACCATATTCACGGAGACTCTCGGATTTCTCAACTTCTGATTTCAGCCTCTCTATTGAAGCTTCTTCCTACCCAAACTATCGACACGAGAAGCTTGCCTTCAAGGATCAAGCCAATTCGTTCTGGCGACTAGCTAAAATGAACTCTCCTGAGTGGAAATACGCTTTGCTTGGTTCCGTAGGCTCTGTCATTTGCGGCTCTCTCAGCGCGTTCTTCGCGTATGTTCTCAGTGCAGTCCTAAGCATCTACTACAACCCAGACCACGAATACATGATCAAACAGATTGATAAGTACTGTTATCTCTTGATCGGTCTCTCTTCTGCAGCACTTGTCTTCAACACGCTCCAGCATTCTTTTTGGGACATTGTGGGTGAAAATCTGACCAAGAGAGTCCGTGAGAAGATGCTCAGCGCTGTACTCAAGAATGAGATGGCTTGGTTTGATCAAGAAGAGAACGAAAGTGCAAGAATCGCAGCACGGTTAGCTTTAGATGCCAATAACGTGAGATCCGCCATAGGAGATAGAATCTCAGTCATTGTTCAGAACACAGCACTGATGCTAGTTGCTTGCACTGCTGGGTTTGTTCTACAGTGGAGACTCGCACTTGTCCTTGTCGCAGTCTTCCCTGTAGTTGTTGCTGCAACTGTCTTACAGGTTTGTGTTCTTCTTGCTAAGAAAATGCATTCACATATTGTTGTTCTTGGAAATGAAACATTAATTTGTATTCTTAACAGAAAATGTTCATGACTGGATTCTCGGGAGACTTGGAAGCGGCGCATGCCAAGGGAACACAGCTCGCTGGTGAAGCCATAGCTAATGTCAGGACAGTCGCGGCCTTCAATTCGGAGGCAAAGATTGTTCGTCTCTATACTGCAAACCTTGAACCACCATTGAAACGTTGCTTCTGGAAAGGACAAATCGCTGGAAGTGGCTATGGTGTAGCTCAGTTCTGTCTTTACGCATCTTACGCTCTCGGACTATGGTATGCATCGTGGCTAGTGAAACACGGCATCTCTGATTTCTCCAAAACCATAAGAGTCTTCATGGTTCTGATGGTCTCAGCCAATGGTGCTGCAGAGACACTCACATTAGCTCCTGATTTCATCAAAGGTGGCCGGGCTATGCGGTCTGTTTTCGAACTTCTTGACCGAAAAACCGAGATTGAACCTGATGATCCTGATACCACCCCAGTGCCAGACCGGTTACGCGGTGAAGTCGAGCTTAAACACATTGATTTCTCTTACCCTTCAAGACCAGACATCCAAGTTTTCCGTGACCTTAGCCTTCGTGCTAGAGCTGGCAAGACGCTAGCTCTTGTTGGTCCAAGCGGCTGCGGGAAAAGCTCGGTTATCTCTCTCATCCAGAGATTCTACGAACCCTCCTCAGGCCGAGTCTTGATCGATGGTAAAGACATAAGGAAATACAATCTGAAATCCATAAGGAAACACATAGCCATAGTCCCTCAAGAGCCATGCTTGTTCGGAACCACCATTTACGAAAACATCGCATACGGACACGAATGCGCGACCGAAGCAGAGATCATACAAGCTGCAACTTTAGCAAGCGCTCACAAGTTCATATCCGCATTGCCCGAAGGTTACAAAACGTATGTTGGCGAGAGAGGAGTTCAGCTTTCGGGAGGACAGAAACAGAGGATTGCGATCGCACGTGCTCTCGTAAGGAAAGCAGAGATCATGCTGCTTGATGAGGCAACAAGTGCTCTTGATGCAGAGTCCGAGAGGTCAGTTCAAGAAGCGTTGGACCAGGCTTGTTCTGGTAGAACATCAATTGTCGTGGCTCATAGGCTATCTACAATCAGGAACGCACACGTTATCGCAGTGATAGACGATGGAAAAGTCGCGGAACAAGGATCGCATTCGCATCTTCTCAAGAACTATCCTGATGGAATCTACGCGCGGATGATACAGTTGCAGAGATTTACACATACTCAAGTGATTGGTATGACGTCAGGTTCGAGTTCTAGGGTTAAGGAAGATGATGCTTAGTAGTAATAATAATAATCACTTTGGTCAATATAGAAGAAGAAAAAAGAGAGTCAAGAAAACAACAAACAACAGATGTTGTGATAAAAAACTCTACGAACTCATTTTTTTTCTTTTTTTTCTCTGTTTTAATTTTGGGGTTACTTATTTTTGGAACTACGTTTCAGATTTGATGGTATAGTATTACTATTGTGTATTATCATAACTAATCTAATTCTTCATCTTTGTAATATCCATTTATGCCTTGTGAATCTATGAGCCTTTCTAGTGGAGTGAGGGAGATGATGATGATTCTCGCCATTGCATAGCTCTAACGAAAAAGTAGAATATTTAAGACATGTGTATAATTGAAGTCATGTATTACATTATCATCGAGTGCATACTATATACATATATATATATATATTTGTTTGGGTTGTTCTAGATTTCAGGATAAGCCTAACTTTTCGAATCATGAGATGCGTTCAAAAAGAAAATATTATGATATATGATAGAATGTAACCTTTTAAGGTTTTTAATTGTATTGGTTAGATGAGTTTTGAATGTTGTGGGTCTAGTAAATCATGTATTTTTTTAGTAGATCATGATTAAGCAATGTAAATATAAAATAATTATTAGAGTTTATGACAATATTGTCAAAAAGAGACGCTTTACATACATAGACACACGAACATACGTGGGGAACAAAATTATGAAGATGAGAAAACAGACAATGAGAAAAGAAGATGGGTCCAAAAAGGACATTAAATGAGATGATGAGACCCAAAGCAAAGAAAAAAAGAAAAAGAAAGAAGAGACAACAATATTTTTCTTGTGGATATATGACTTTTTATGAACAATTCTTGATTTCGTTTCTTTGTGCAGCACACGCGTGCGACCATACATACCTATATGCATATGGGACACACACCATGATGATGATGACGATGATGACGACGACTAGTTTGTTTTAGTTATTGATTGCAATAAATTTGATTATGAAGAAACTTGGAAATTATAGTGGAGAAGAAGAAACATGTAGCTCTACTCGGCACATGTCGTTCGCTAATTGTCGCTCACGGATGGATTTCCCTATCTTTTAGATCAATAGGTTTTGATATTACTTATAGTTAAATACATAGAGACCAAAATGCTTTTGCTTTTGCCTTCCATTTGAAAGAGTGTCACTGTCACTCTAATCCTCTTCTTTAATAATACATATATAATCGTAAATTTAATCTTCACTTAAAATTTTCAAAAGAACACTTTTATTCACTTCAAAATTTCAAAATAACACTTTTCACAACTAAATCAATTATCTTAACAAAAAGTTGCTTACATACAAAAACTAATACATATATTCCACAATTTCAACGAATGTGAATTTAAAAAACATGCCTGATTAAAATTTTATATTTTTAAAATTCCAATATGATAGTTTATTATGATATTTCGTTAATAGATGTATTGATAGAATATTTTATAGAAAATATATTTTGTTTATTTAAATTTAAACACACTAACATGGGAGAAAGAGATTTTGATTTTTCTTAAGAATGAGAGGATACAACTAAAATTTGCAACTCAATAATTTTGAAAATCCAAGGTTTATAAGACTTGGTGAAGAAAAATGCCTAAAATAGATAAAGTGAGGTGAACGGTATTTATTTATTTAGTTACTTTTGCAACTCAAGAACCAATATTATGGCAATTTTAACATAAACATTGTTTCCAATTTGAAAATTTGCCAAAATAAAGCTAAAAAAAATCTCAAACAGAAAATATGTTATACGAGAAAATATGTCAATACGTAAAGTCATAGAAGTTTAAAGTTCTATGAAGAACTTCAAAATTGAGTCATTGCATAAATAAATCTAGCGATAAATAAATCTAGCGATAAATAAATTTAACTCTTAATTAATAATTCTTAACATATATTGCAAACACTCTTATTTAGTTGAAATGATCTCAAACATTTGACATTTTCCAAATATAATTAAAAACATATATTGTTAACTCTAATCTTTATCCAGTGTAAATCTTATCTAATACATAGTGTGTACAGTGTTTATGTTAATCATAGTTAGAAAACCAAATTTATCAAATGGACAAAATACCAAGCTTAAGTATGATCCAAGTCATCATAGTTAATAACTTATAATTAGATTCATTAAAATAAGAAATTGACATTATTGTTGGCTATCAAGTTTATTTTAGATATATAATTTGTATTGTTAATAATCATTTCAACTAATCAAACTCTGATTTTTCCAGTTTCAGCGTAAATTGGTTATTACATTCTTGATAATGTATTCGATGAAAATGAAAAGTTCAGTAAGTTGTGCCATATTCTTAATATTAAACCACAAACTTCTAATCTTCTTTACAATTCACCAAACAATTCTACAACGCGCAATTTTCATCGGGATATCGATAAAGATAAACCTAAGAAAATTTGCTGAAAGATAGCTATGTTTATGAATTTCTTAATGCTAACATTCTTCGTGTATAGAGTTTTATATTTAGGAGTTTAATTCCAAACCAACTTAAAAAGGAATTATGTATCATATTTCTATTAATTTGATGAAAAAACAATGAATTCTCATTCATACCCGGATCATGCATAAAATACAATTTATGTATTTGAATACCGTAAACAATTAGAATAGTAATCAGTTTTGTTGAGCAGAGAATAGATGCCAATAGAAATTTTAAAATCTCTCTATTGAATCTTAAATCTTCTTTGAGTTTGTGTTCACATTAACCGTTTCTTTTTTTTATATATTAAACAGATTACAAATTAAGAAACCAACACAAGTTTATAAATGTATTGTTTATACTGTTATTCAATAAAAATTAGATTACAGTTTTATTATTTATATGATGTAAAATATATTTGAAGGATGTTCTTTTATTATTTAAAGATACCATCAACATTTTCTTTCTACCATCAACATATATATTACCAAAAATAGAAATTTATTCCCTCTGATTTTGAAGGCACTAAGATTAATAATATTTGCTTATAGTAATTTTGTGTTTATTTGATAGCCACCGTTGGCTGAAGTGTTTGGATTCAACCATTAGAATATCTTACATCGGTTGAGTATATGAGTAATTTGCTTTTTTTTACAACTGTGATAATTCTCTATTTTTGAGTTTTTTTTTGTATGAAGTTAGACTTAGACCTATAATTTTAATATAGTAAGCTATAAAAGAACGAAAACGAAGGGCATGATGGAACATATAAGGTAGATTTAGTAAAAGACTCAAAACAAAACATTATATCATTAACTTAGAAGATCATACTAGTTTTAACAACTAAGGAGTAAGGTCAAGGACCATCTTACAAGAAAAATTCAGCTTCCATAATCTCTTAACTAATAACCAAAACTATAAAACTCATCAGACAGCCATCAGCTTTGGTCCATTGTCTGGCATTCCCATTCCAGCGGCTAAATCTGCATCGAGTTGCGAGTGTGGTGCCGGTCCCTTCATCATCTTCACACTGCAAAATCCATACAAATTCAGATGATATTCAAGTCACTAGTGTACTCATTAGTAGTTGTAAAACAAGACGTCTACAGAGCAACACTATTAATGAATGAAAGTTATTGAACATTGCAAGCAACAATGAAAGGAACATCATCAACATTGTAACCAAGTCGAATGAAACAAAGGCAGATGAAGAATCAGCTTACCGCTTCTTGTGTTTCTTAGTCTTGAAATGATCATCTCTCACTGATGCATTGGAGAAGTATCGACTGAAACATATCAAAGTAAGAGAACTGAGTTAAAGAGCTGATGATTAAACTAACAAAATGGTTCTAAGATTTAGAAGTAATCTTACTCGCAGTGTAAGCAATAGAATTGACCCATTCCAGGCAAATCCTCGTCAAGCTGAAAAGGTTTAATCTCAGAATCTGGTTTACGTAACTCAGTGTAAACCAAATCGTCGCCTTTGACTTCGAATTTGTCTCGGCGAGCTGTTTTGTGAGATAATCTCCTCTTCTTAACTTTTCTAGTTGGACATCTACCCATTTTATCTTCCTAAAGCAGTGAAATTGAGTCATCAATTGCGAAATTAATGGCTAATTTATACATCAATTAGAAAACTTACGATTCAGAGAAGAAACCACAGGAGGAGACAACGATGGCGAAAGAGAAACCCTAGGAAACTGTTAGGTTCGGTTTATAAAGTAAAGATAAATTAACCTAAAAAGAAATTGGCGGTTTGAATGAATCAGACTTTGACACGAGGAGGCCTATGTAGATATGGGCTTATTTCGTTATTCACATGGGCTTATTTCGTATGATAGCCCAAAACGAAGAATAGTTCATGTTCAAGACTAAAATATGAAATTAATTAGCGATCAATAACTGAGTAAGAGAAACACAAAGAGATGTTCAAAGATTAGAGTTTCATTGCAATTAATGTTCGAAATTTCAGCATGGTTCCATTCAAATGAAGTAACTCATAAACCTATGGTGAAATGTGTAATTGATCGATGAAATATTCTTATCGAACTAGATGATTTATGGCATATCAAAACATGGCGTATGTTTTTTTTGGGTTTGTACAATACTCTTAACTAGTTTGTCGACTCAACTGCCTATTTGTTAGTTGTTACACTACTATATTTGATCTCAGTGGTAGAGTATGAGTAAGAAATATCAAATAATGGTTTGTTTTTTCCCAAGGAATCTGATGTTCATAGTACTTCTCTTAAGATTATTCATCGCAAGAATAGTAGCTAGTCGTGCTGATTTGTTAGAAACGCGTGGAAAGTTTTTTTTTTGTTTTCCTTTCCAGAGACTTCTACACTCGTCGATACGATCTCGTTCTAATAAAATAATGTGCTTTTGGCGATCGAGGAGAACAATAATTGTAACAATGATAGTTAAACAGACCGGTACCAAATCCAAACCTTTTCATTATTTATTCTTGTAATAGTGTTGCATGCATGGAGATCCATTTAGATGTTTAAGTTGATTAGTTCTTGCTGAATTACTTCTATTTGGTCTCTGCCCCCACTAAACCTGATTGGACTCTTAAGCTCTTAACTTACTATTATATCAGTTTGATACTTTGAGTATCTTGTTTTCTTTCACGTTTTAAACATGAATGAAATAAGATGAATATGAAATTGATTAATAGAATATATGGAGATTTAGAGGAATATTTGTATCATCACTCTCATGCAGTTTTGAGATTAACATTTTCCTTTCAAATTGGTTATATTTCATTTATTTTCCTAGCAAAACGAATGAAATTCTTTTTCCTCAACTTTTCGTGTAAAATGGTATGAATTCCACAACTCATTTCGTTTTTTTGGTTCATTCCACAACTCATGTCGTTTTATTCCTCTAAAACACAATTAATTTCACATTCAGATGAGATATAGATGTACTGCGAACTTTCTATCAAATAAAAACTGATAACTATCGAATGGTCATTTTTCTGAAGCTGCAACGAGGGTACTGAAACTTGCCAAACAAAATGTGTGGAAAAAATGGTGATTACTGACTTGTATTTAAATTAAAGTAATCAGTTCTTATCAATGATATTATACTATAGAGTTCTCAATAGAATTCTATATCTCAATATCTCATGTGAATAATAATATGTGTCCACCTCAGATATTACGTCACTTATAGGATCATATGAAAAAAAAATTCAACAAAAACACATTGAAACATGATGTTGACAAAATGGACATCATGTTTCAACAAAAACACATTCAACATTTTTTTTTTACTTTTCTCATATTTTATTTCCTTCTTTTACTGTTTATTCAGTTGAAATGTTTTCAAATAAATTCAATTTTTCACACACCGAACCCAATAAGTTAATTTAAAAAAAAAACGCAATGAGTTAAAGAGCAGTTCCCCCATGTCTCTGTCTATAGACGGCAGCCCATGTTTTGTTTAGATTGGCAGTTCTTGGCTGCTTGCTTCCATAGAGTTGAAACTTATAAAAACCAAAGTGATTTAATTAAATTTGTTTTTTTAAAATAGAGGAAATTAAAATAAATAAATATATATAGCTGTACGAATTGGGTGAGTAGTGTATGCGCATTGGTTAGGTGAAATGAATAATCTATTACAACGAAACGTGGAAATTATTTTCTTCATACTCGAAATTTTTTAATTTTCTTTAATGTGATGTAAATAGATATTAATAGATGCACATTCTTTGTTGTTAATTTACTAATATATGCACACTAGTACACTACACATGTCTTGAATTCTTCTATGTATTAGTTACCAAATACATATATCGGTCAAACTACTTGACTAAATAAACCATGTGCGATTTTGTCGTTTTTCTTTTATTTTAAATTTTTTTAATCTGATATTATTATGCGTTGAACGAGATTAATATAAAAATGTGGTATTTTAATATAATGTTTTTTCCCCCAAAAAATACCACAATATACAAAACGTTTTGCTAAATCTATTGTAAGAAGTTTTTTTTTTTAATCAGTTCTCTACTACACTTCTTACGAAAAGGTTGTTGTATAGTTGACCCAAAAAAGTTGCTGTATATATTATGGAAATTACATTTCTTTTTAGTATTCTTCTATAAACATTATCAGTATTTAATATTTACGTAATACAGTATAATATCATCTGCTTCCAAAACCATGTATATTTACATCAAATACTAACTATTTATATTGTTTTTTTAACAAAAAAAGACTGTAAATACTTTCTTTTGGAAAAATTAACTTGAGGTTTGTAATAAAATCCTTAATTACATAAAAAAAAACTTTAATATATGGCTTTTGAACTTTCTTAATAATTGGAAGCAGAAAAGGAGAAGAGAAGAGAAAAGGAAAGAATTCAACTTCACTTAGAAATAAGACAAGACTATGCAATTTTCAGAATCATGGATTTCTTTATCCAATACCCCATTTATCAGAAGAAATCAAATCACCTTTATCTTTAATTTCTTTACAAATTCTTTCAAAAATAGAAAATTCAAACATGATGCGATGAAAAAATTCAGTTCAATCAATAGGTCTAGAGATCATAGTTGATAGCATTAGTATGATCATGACACCTAATTTTTGTAACTCACCAAATTCGGATAAAACTGTCCTCTTGTTCTTGTACATGCTTTGTTGTCTAACCAATCTGGCTTCTTATCTTTCATAGTTTTAATTACTATCGAATCAGCAGGTAATTTCTCTCTCTGACATGAAAATTACTGATCCACTTACCCTTCTGCTCAAATTATTACCTTTGCTTTTGGAACAATGATTGAATATGTTTAACTATTTAGAAAATAATGTTTTCACTTTTTATTTAACTGCTAGCTAAATGATCCCAACTTTTCTGATTACTTAAGAATCCAACATATGATTATGCATAGCTTCCGTAATAACTTGGCCTTTAAAACCTTTTTGTTTTCAAAAGCAATGTTACCTTTAACAAAAATTTAAAATTGATCAAATATTTGTACATATATATTATATGCTCTATAACCTAACATTATCCATGATTAATTAATCTTTGTTCAGAAACTTGGTGCCTTCGTGTCTAGTACCATCACTTGTGTCAAACCGTCAAACGCCCACTCTCGCTGACCTCAGCCCCCAACAAAATACAAAGATTATATATCATATATGAATTACATCAAACCATATAATATTTTAGTAAATTAAGTAACAATATAGTAAAAATAATAATCTCCACGCATTCTCTTCTCTATAAATACACACATTTGCCTCCACATATTCTCGTTCAAACAGTTCTTCATCCTCAATTACAATCCATATTTTTTTAAATATCTTTATTTTCAAGCAAGAATGGGAGAAGTCCAAGAAGGTGCCAAAGTTGAACAAGAAAAGAAGCCGGCAGCCACCGGAGTCTCAGCTGAGATGACCGACGGCAAGCCAAAGAACGGCGGAGGAGATTCTACGGCAGCTCCGGCCGCCACAGCCTCAGCCTTTGTTTACAAAGTGGATATGCACTGCGAAGGCTGCGCAAAAAAGATCAAGCGAGTAGTGAAGCACTTTGATGGAGTGAAAGATGTGACGGCGGATACAGGTGGTAATAAGCTTACGGTGGTCGGAAAATTAGATCCGGTGAAACTCCGTGAGAAGTTGGAGGAGAAAACCAAGAGAAAGGTGGTACTCACCAATCCACCGCCACCTACACCGCCGAAGGTAGAAGGATCTGTCCCCGCCGCCGTTGTGGAGAAGAAAGCCGACGGTGGAGATAAGGCGGCGATGGCTCCACCTCCAGCAGCTCCCAAAGAGGTATAGATTTATTAATTGTATAAGGACAAGAGATAACTATGACTTTGCTAGTGTACGCTTGGTTTTAAACGGTGTACGTTAGCAACTTGAAAAGAAAAAAAAAATGTAGTGTGGATCACACTGGTTAATTAGGTAGATAAGCTAGGCAGCTTAAAAGTAAAACCGTATTTGTCTAACAAAGTATGAGTATGAATAATTGATTTGACTTTAAATTGTTTTTTCTTTCAGAGCTCGGTGGCTTTAAAGATCAGACTACATTGCGAAGGATGTACTCAGAAAATCAAGAAAATAATATTGAAAATCAAAGGTAAAGGGATTAATTAATATAACCTAATGAAGTAGTTAAAATTTAAAACACTAAAACAATTTAATTATGCTAATTAATTAAATTATTGATTGAAATTAAATAGGGGTCCAAACGGTGGTTATTGACGGAGCTAAAGACATGGTGATGGTGAAGGGAACGATGGACGTCAAAGAACTTGTGCCTCTTCTCACTAAAAAGCTCAAAAGAACCGTCGAGCCTATTCTTCCCGCCAAAAAAGACGACGGAGCCGCCGAGAAAAAGAAGACTGAAGGTGCTCCTGCCGCAAAGGCAGAGGCTCCGGCCACCGTAGTTAGTGAAGCAAAGAAGGAAGGAAGTGATGGTGGAGAGAAGAAGAAAGAGGCTGGAGACGGTGGAGAGAAGAAAAAAGAAGCTAGTGACGGTGGAGAAAAGAAGAAAGAAGCCGGAGACGGTGGCGAAAAGAAGAAAGAGGCCGGAGACGGTGAGAAAAAGGAAGGTGGCGGCGGAGGAGGTGCGCCGGTAGCGATGGTTAATAAGATGGATTATTATGGATACGCATCTTATCCGACGGCTCCGATGTATTGGCAAGAAGGACACGTGTACGGTCAGAGTTACTCGGTGGAACGTCAGAGTTATCCCAGTTCAGGATATAATTACACGAGTGAGAGTTACGTGCCGTACGCGCAGCCAAACATGAATACTCCTGGAATGTTTAGCGACGAGAATCCCAACAGTTGCTCCGTTATGTAATCACGGGGTTGATATGTAATTATAAGAAACTCTAAGGGCCGAAACGTAAAATACGGGATCATAAGTAGCAACTAGCAACTTTAGATAAAATTTTGAAGTCGAGATTGAGCCAGCGGGGTATCTGACCTGTAACATTGTTCCTTTGTTAGTTAGTTCTTTGAAATACTAAATAATTTAGTTGCTTTACTTTAATTGTAATGTCAGCAAACAATTAACAATAATAATGTAAAATATAATGTTGAAAAGTAATTTAATTATCTTTCAAGACGGGCTTTTGTATGGTGTTTATTTTTTATTTTATTTTTCCCACTGCGAAATCATTTTGGTTCATTGATCTTTGTAGAAAGATGCTCCAAATGATTAACTTGTACGAAATCTTATAAATATGAACAATAGTTGATAATGTTTTGGTGGAAAAGCTAATTAATTAAAGCCATTTTTTCTCGATCAACTATGATATTGTTATCTCCATATAGTAATTATTGTTACCCTTTATATAAGTAAAGTTCTCTTTATTATTTGGATGAATCATTAGGCCTCTCTTTCAATAATTCATTAATGAAGCACCGAATTATATAGTTCAGTTCAGTAACTATATAAAGCACGTTTAACATAAAAAATATTATAACATAAGTTGTTGTAAAATCAAGATATGATTCGAGTCTGAGTGTAAAAGAAAAAAAATAGATTCAAGTTTATTCTGATATATGCCAAGTGATTATAATTACAAATTATAGTCAAAATTAGTAAGACCGAAAAAAATAAAATAATAAGAGAACTATTATAATGTTATATGCTGATAGATGAGCTCCAATTTTGATTCTCTGACCCTTTACAGTTTCTGCTAATATCATTCTCCAAAAACTTAGAACTCTCTTCGTATTTGTATGAAGTCGGTTGCATGAGCACCTATGATTTATTGATTTGTGAATATCAGAAACTCAATGGGTCGAAACCTTAATGTGAAACACTAGTTAGGTAAAAACATTAAGTCTAGATGGAGCCATCGAGTAATACGGTTCCCTTCATACCTTGTTAGTTAATTCTTTAAATTAATTGCTTTGCTTTAATTGTTGTGTCAGCAAACAAGTGACAAAAATAATGTGATTTGTTGAAAGGAATATAATACTTGATATCTTTCAAGACGGATGATTTTGGTAGAACTATCGTTGTTCTTGGTATTTCAAGACGGATTATTTATGAATATTTAGTTACTATTTAACACGATGTGTTTTCTTTTCCATTAGGAAATCATTTTAGTTCATTGATCTATGTAGAAAATTATTCAAAATGATTAACTTGTACGAAATCTTGAAAATGTGAACATCAATTATGATATTTTGGTGCGAAAACTATTGAAAGCCATTTCTCAATAAACCATGATAATATGAATTGTCAAGGCCATCATGTACTGTCTTAATCCATTTACATGTTTGTGATTCCTTCAAATACTTTTTTCTAATATGTCCTATACTTTTTTGGCTAGCATGTACTTTTGAATTAGTTTAAGTCGATTTGGAGCAACTCTTCGTTTTTGGTTCTAACTCCAACGCATTTATATGTTTTGGCTAGCATGTACCTTTGAATTAGTTTAAGTCGATTTGGAGCAACTTCGTTTTTGGTTCTAACTCCAACGCATTTATATGTATTTTTGTTTTTTTTTTCTTTTTCTGTTGGCCGAAATTCAAAAATTCACCATGTCTAATTTTTTTTACGGTTAGCTGTACCGGTTTAAAATATCCACATAGGAATCATTTCAAAAAATAATATTCCTCCTGTTGTTGTTACTTGTATACTAATTTGTATCAAAATATATTTTATAAAATTAATATTTAGTGGAATATTACGTCTACATAACCATCTTCATGTGTGTATATATATTTGAATGCGATAATAAATTTGTTAGTTGCACAATTACGCAAGTGTTGTTAACATATAGCATTTGTTTGCTTTCGTACGTGTATGTGTGAATTATTGTCATATATGACCATTATTTAGCATGATTTAGCATGATTAATGGTGACTTAATCTTGACAGGAAAAAAATAGTGACTTGATCTTTACGTATTCTTTACTGTTGTACAAAGACAAAACGATCAAACGAATGTCATGTTGATAATGATTCCATCACTTTTTATTTCATTTCTCTACTCCTTTATATATATCTAATTGTATACACAATAAACTTAGAAATTTTGTTGAGCATGTATACGTGATCAATCATTGGAGGCTGAGGATAAATTAAACACGCACACCCTATTTTGAGGATGATTATGATTTGTGAAAACATAAATATATCCTCTATGCCCCATAATCCACTTATTACGACCTTTTATCAATTAATGGAATCATATAGATTAATTATAATGTACATAATAGATTTAAATCATAAAGAATGATAAATTACGTTAAGGAGATAACGTAGAACTCTCTATAGAGGCAAATAATTGCATGTGTACATGTACGTGTTGCCAAATTGATAACTTCTTGTCGCAATAGAGAGAGGGACAAAAAAACAAAGGAGAAAAATGAATTTATTTCCCGTCAACTGCTTTTTCTTTCTTTCATATGACTCAAGTATTTTGGCTAACGTCACGATGTAAGCTAGTGGAAATATAAATAAGAAAGTGACAATACAAATAAAGTAAAGAAGTTTTATCATTTGGGGCTAAATAAAATCAAATAAACGAAAAATATTCTATTTTTGATCGTTTGTCAATAGTAGGATATTAAGATTTTAAATCCTGTTTGACCCTAGCTAGCTAAAACCATGTCTATAATCTGGCTAAGATTTCAACGGCGTCATTTGGTAACCTTTTACTTTTAGCATGATGGAGAAAATTGTAAGATTGTATAATACTTATTTGTCTTTTTTTTTTTTTGATAAAGAATACTTATTTGTCTTGCTACCATGTAATTTATAAAACTTCCTAAACGTAATTTTCTTTTAACAGCATTTCTATACGTAAACTCTATGTTTGATACCAGTTTTAACTCATGGTTAACCGACTTTGTAGATCATGAATTATTTTTTTAATATATATTCTGAACATTTACATATATATATATATATATATTCACGAGTAAGTCACAGATTTTAATCTTTTTATCATCAAACACGTTTAATGTTGTATTTTAGACAAATGCAAACATCATATTGATGATAGATACTATAGTCAAATCAATTATAAAGCTTTCTTTCACCACGAATTTTGTCCCTAGACTTAATAGTACCAAAATATCGTCATATTTATAAAACAATTCAAAGTTTTGTTAGTTAAGTGACTTAAGTCTGTCAAACGCTGGTCAAATCACGAATCGTCCATATATCTTCGTCAGCTTGGATTATACTATATGTGTAAAAAAAAAATCTAGGTTATTTAATTTGTCCAAATTATAAAACTTAGGTTTTGCCTCAATTTTCAAAAAGGTGTTTCTCTACCTAGAAACGTATTTGGACTTTTCTGAATCAAGTTAATTTAGAGGAACGATACTAAAATACATATATCAATTAATCTTTTAAATCAAAATGGTAATCCACCTAAGATGTTATGTCATTGCTCACGATGAAGATATATGACAAATATTAAAATAATAACAATAGTAGTGATAATAACGATTAGGTGATAGGCTGCAAAATACAATCAAAGACAACCCCATGTCTCCTTCATGGAAGTGGATCTGGCAGCAGAAAATCCAAAATAAAACTTAGCAATTAAATAAATGTAAAAAATACGGGTGGATATCTATTTTGTGGTTACAAATCAGTTGACATCTATCTATCTCTGTAATTGTAATTGCATTATAATATTGCCACGTGGATACTGTATACTTATCACAAAGCTAGAATTTTCAATAGTAAAATAATAAAATGGAAGACATGTGTGAAAACATCAATGAATGAAAAGGTGGAGTTATCTAGTGTGATCAGTATAGAAGAATAAAATGAAACATAATATATATATATATATATATCATAACTATTAATTTATATTACTTTAAATAATTATAAATAATAGTTAAAAATATGAATTATGATCGCAAATTTACCGTTTTGTTATTCATAGTAATCTTTTTAAGTAACTAGTTTTGAAAGGGGTAAATGTTTGACGTATTTAGATTATCAAAGAAAAAAAAAACAACTTTCAAGTAGTTATATATTCTAATTCAGTCAGATTAAATTTCTTTTTGTTGCTAAAAATGGTTGTGACAAAGGTAACAGTGAATCACTTTGTCAATTAAACAAATGTCAAAAACAGATAAATACTCGTAAGTTCGTATTTGTTTGTATCTACTAATTGGTCATAAATTTTTGCAAGTGTTTACAAAAAGTTTCAATAATAGTAGTAGTAGACATTATGTACAGTAATACGTATGCTCTATAAAAGCATGAGATAATTGATGTCGTATGGTGTTGGCACCAAAATTGGGTTTATGTCGCGAATCTGAAAAGGGTTTGGATTTGGAATCTGCTGGTTTTGACTTAAATATGCGTGAGATGATGCATCTTCATCAATCAATCATCATGCTTGGGACAACCCGATCCTGACCTTTTTTCTTTCTTTCTTTTTTTTTTAACCAATAATTATTATATTTTTGTTTGAATTTGGATGCGGACATAATAACACTACTAGTCTACTAGCATTGCCGATAAACTACAAGTGTTTTTGTAATAACGACCGATCTTAACATTTTTGTAAGTCTATAATGGTAGAAAAAATATAGCTTTAGTTTTACCACACACAGAAAATTAAACCAGAAAACTATCCATACTTTTCTAAGAAATTTCTTATTAAATCAATATAAGTTTATAATTTATTGAAATCTTTTTTGACAAGTTTAATTATATTTTCAATTAAATTCAATTGATATATCATTACACTATTGAAATTGTAAGTTAATATTTGACATATACATTTTAACAATTAAAACTGACTCTCTTTTTTTTCTTCCAAATGATCGACCTGTTGTTTATTGGAAGTCAAGGCTACGAAAATAATCCTACGACAGTTATGAGCACGTATCGTGTTGGTCAAATCTCTACGCTTCGGCGTAACAAATTGAAGTTGTCAAACATTTTGGGCATGAGAAGCCCAAAGTCATGTTGATTCGTCGCATCCTATATATCCCTCTTCTGACTTTCTACATTCTTTGAACTCAGTTGTTTAACAAAACGATAAGTCAACTATTTAACCAATACAAATCAACCCATTAATGCTCTTTATAAGGAAACTGTGCATATATATATAGATATAGTATGGTTATAGATTTTTTTTTATATACCATGTACTAGTTTTGATAAATACTCAGAAAGCGGTACCATTTCGAAGTTAAACCGTGAGATCAAAATTGAAGTTTTTTATTAGTTTTGTACTCTTAACTCCTATCACGAATTTGAAAATACTATCAAAATGGATATAATCGATCCACCGTAAAAGTTGATACAAACGACTGGAATAAAAAAATTCCAGCTATAGATCCTAACCGAGCTAAATATTTGGAATTGTAATTGCCCAAAATCTATTCATTAGTATGTTTTTACTCTAGTATCAAGTGTTACCATGATAGTTTTGGACCAAGGACCATAGTAAGATTGATTCTGAATAACTTCTGATCATCTTCTTTCCTTGATAACTTACTTAAGATCGGCCTACCGACTCTGAATATTCATTATGTTAGTCTATGGAACTTGTGGATTAGTTAATATTGGACTTAATTAAAGCCCATACATTTATTTATTGGATCAGTCCTGATTCCTCTTATAGGGCCTGAGACGATTTCAACTCATATACAATTTAGAAATCTTATTTTTGTAGCGTTTTAACTTTTAAAACATGTAACGCTTGACGACAAAAAAAAAAAAAAAAAAAAACATGTAGCTTCTTGTTCTTACAACATGGGACTTTGCCAGATGCCAAACCGAGCCACGTGCGTTACGATTGAACCATTTTTTTTTTATTTTTTTAAAGAGGGCAAAAATAATAGAAAATATTTCTCTTTTTTTTTTTTTTCCATTTTCATTAAATTGTTTGAAAAGGATGCCTTAATTTCGTAATCTATTTGTTTAAATCATACTTAGCGTGGTGAAGGCAACTTAGAGTGAACTTTATTTGATTAAATTAAGACTATAAAGATTACACTAATGATTTCATATTCATAAATAAGTAATATATTGATTCTTTCGAAATTTTTTTTTTCAAGAATTAAAATTCTGATAAATATATAGATTATTAAATTATTATTTTTTTGGTGAAAAGATTATTAATATTTTTGTTCAACAACAAAGTACAAACACACCATTAAATATATTGGATATTTTCACATCTTAGATAACAAGTAGTAGTAATTAATTAATTACTACATTCATTTTATCTTTTTTATTTTTTCTTTTAATTTTACGTGAATGTGAAACAAGAAAAATAAAAATATTTTTTCTCTCTCTCGGTTCAACCGTAGACGTTCGTCGGAAAAATATCTTCGGCTTCAATTTCGTTCGATTTACCCTAAATTCGCGGCAACTGTTCGTCAATCTCAGGCACTAATCCTTATTTCACGATTTCCATATTTCTCAGGTAATTTTTCTTCTTTTTATTTCGTAGTTTTTGGAGTCAAACTTGTTCTCTTTTGATTTTCTAGTAAAATTTGGAAAATGTCAAGTATGTATTTAGTAACCCTAGTTCTTAATTTTTTTTCTTCAAATTTTCGTGTTCCCTTGCCAGATTTAAATGCATACATGTCAAATTAAGCTAATTAGGGTAAAATTGGGCGTTTCGTTTTTGATCTGGTGAAATTAAATTTAGGGTTTTATTGAGGTCGAATTTGTTTGTTATTAGGGGTTTTTTTTTTTTCGCTTTGTTTTATGGATGTAGAAATTATGAATAACGTTTGCTACATTTCTTGTGATTTTCTAGTCGATGATCACCATAATTATGTATCCACATTAGTTCTGAGTTTCGCCATTTTTGGGGAATTTTGATATTCATGGTTAGGATTCATTACTCTGTTTTGTAGGAAGTTGAAAAATCAAGAGGAAGAGTTACAGTTTTTGTTTTTTTTTTTTGTTTTTTGTTTTGAGGATTTCAAAAGCATGAATGCTTAAACCGTTGGTGCATTATTGTGCAATGCAACCCGATGAAGAGGTATTGTTGAACACCGAAGGTCCTATCGATGAGGGCCGCATATCGAATCAGAACACTAACCCGAATTTAGCGTCTTCTGCTTCTGTTAGTGTTGCTCAGTGTCCTGGTATGTTGCATTGATTCAGAAGTTTTGATTTTCTGTGTGTTTTATTAGCTGAGTTGATGTTTTGTTAATGTTGTGTATTGTTTTGAGTGTAGCTAAGAAGCCGACTAGGCAATGGGCTGCTTGGACACATCAAGAAGAGGAAAGTTTCTTTACTGCGCTTCGTCAAGTTGGAAAGGTATCAACTGTTGAATTTGAATTTAGTTAGCTTGTTCTTTCTCTTTGTTGTTATGTGTTGAGTGATATTATCTTTGTGTTGGTTTTTGCAGAATTTTGAGAAGATTACTTCTCGTGTCCAAAGCAAAAACAAGGATCAGGTTGGTGCTAGAACTTTGGGTGTCGTTTTCTCTTCACTCCTACTTGCTTGGTGTTTTCTTTGAATTTCTCATGGTTGTGGAAACTTTTTGTGATTGGCAGGTTAGGCATTACTATTATCGCCTAGTGAGGCGGATGAACAAATTGTTGGGTCCGGAACTGAGTCTTGATGCCAAGAACCCCAAGGACACAAATGGTGCAATGCTACGATGGTACTTGACATATACATTTCTTTTCTGTTATGCTTTGTGCTGGTATTGACATTCTGGATTGTTGAAGGACATTATCGTAAACAAGTGATGACCATTACTTCTCTGGGAATTTTGTCTAGATAACAAGTTATATCATGCTATGAGTTTTAAGTAGACAAGGTCACATTCATTTTGAGGTTCAATTCGCTTAAAAAATCCTCTTTAGTATGGGAATGCAATTCTTGTTAGTGACAAAAGAACCTTTAGGAAAGCTTTCCTTGTTTCATCTTGTGCATTAAGAATATCTGCCAGCAACCTCACACATGATCAGATAGCAGATAATGACCCATATCTCAGACATCACACTTTTTTCGCTATCCTAGATGACATGATTTCACATATCATAATATTCAGATTTTCTGTCTAAAGTAAACATGCTTTTTCATGTGTCTTTCAGGTGGTCTTTACTGGAAAAGTATAGCTGCAAAGCTTCAAAACTTCACCTAAAACCCCGGAGATTCAAGCTATTCATAGAGGCCTTGGTTAGTTGGCAAATGCAAATTTCGTTTAAACTCAAAAACATCTTGGATTTTACAAGTACTTGTTTTCTAACTATTTTCTAACAACCCTTTTCATGAAGGAACACCAATTGCTGAAAGACCGCAGAAAGAGCATAAGAAAACGGGCTTGCCTGGGAGAAAATTTCTCTTCCGCTTCCCTTGGAAACATCTCAAGTAATAGCAGAGAAAGAGGATTGGATAATCGTCCATTTAAACTGCTTCTTTGCGATGGACAAACTGTTAAAAAGCTAGGGCCTGGAAGAGCATCTACCAAACATGGTGAAAGCTTAGGTGTTAGCCTTGGTGATGAAAAAGAAGATACAGCCTTTGGGAGAGGTGGAAGGCAACGGCGAAAACAAGGTTCTTTCTCTACTAGTTTCTATGCATGTTTCTTGGATAGGAGTTTTTTCACCCCATATTGTGTGTGTGTTTTCAGTTTTCATACAATTTTGGACATGATCTACTTCCATGTTTACGTTAGATTTATGTTGGTATTTGAAAACCTTGATGTAGTTTCGGGTTCTTACTTAACTCGAAGCAGTTTTTTCCTCTTCAGCAGGTTATAAAAAATGGGAAAAAGCTGCAATAGATGGGGTCTCTTTGGTTGCTGATGCTGCAGAGCATTTGGAACGAACATCAATCGACAAAGATATAAATGGTCAAAAAGGTTTACTTGATATTATTTGATGATATTTCATATTTCTTTTTCTTAGATGTTTGTTTATTGAGGACTAACATATGCAAATTCTGAATCAGATTCTTTTTCTTTTCTTAGATTTAGGTCCCATACGATATTTAACCGGAAAGTCTCCACGTTCCCTGTTCTCCTCTGGGGACGTTCCTCTTAGTGATGCCAATATGCAGTTTTCTGCTAAGTTGAAACTTCAGTTGTTCCCAATTGATGAATCTACTCGAAGATCCTTGGAAATGGTAAGCTTCGAATAGGACTTATACTGATTGGAGCAATATTTTTCTGAGATTTGAGATGGAGCTTGATCTGTTAACAGGATAAGCATAATCCGCATCTGGAACTTACCCTTAGCAATCGCAAGAAGATATCATCTGTATTGGAACATCTCAATCGCAAATGGGGAAGCTCAAGTTGTGCAACTGGAGAGTTATTGCTATTTCCTTACAATGCACGAAAAGAAACTGTAACATATCATCAAAGGTGGACACATGACTCTTTTCTAAGTGCAGCAGAAGTGCATTCAATGGTTGGAAGTCCCTTGGTTTTCCGCTTAAGGTTTGTTCTCATATTTTCCTGGTCTTTTGCATTCTTCTTCTCGTCAAACTATAACAGAATAAACCAAAACTATTTTTTTAATATTTATTTGCAGGTATGGTTGGTTTGTCCATGATGCATCAGGTTCTTTATCTAAAGTTCCAACTTCAGTTTCTTGTCCTTTACTTGAGGATGACATGAATGTGGATGAGGAAAATCAGGTGGACGAGATCAACATGCTCGCTACTGAATCAGGACCCTTACCTGTGCATTCAACTGCTGAACAAGTGACTTCTGTAGAACCTAGCCAGGGTCTAGAATGTGCCTCTGGTGAAATCCATGATCGTCCTGCAGAACCTAGAGATAGTTATGAACCTGTTTCTGCAACTATTACTCCATTTGATCATTTGAGCAGCGGTAATGCACTATCAGCTGGAGAGTGGGCTGATAGTCTTACTAACATAAGTATAGGTGATCTACTTTGTGAAGTTCCCGATGACATAGATAGTGATGGTGTGGATCCACCTGCTACCGAGGGTTCACATTGCCTCATTCGAGATGTCCCATTTGCCTCTGACTCTTTTGATGCTGCAATTGCTGCTCATATACTAAGACACCAGAACAAGCCAAGTAGTCTACTACCACTGACTTCTGCTGGCTCTTCCTCTCTATGGGATGATGAAGAAACACGTGATGCCTTCTCTTTCCAAAAGAGTCGTCTCGCAGATTCCCCCAAGTTGGCTAATGTTGCTTCTCCTGGAGGTGTTGGCAAAGTAAACGGAGAGCCTTCTCAATTGGTGGAGGTAACTATATCAGTCTCAAACTCCACTTCTACAATTGCTTACAAAACCAAACCATCTGATTCAATACTTTCCCTTAGGCTTTATCCGATGAAGAGGGGTCTTGTAACCCTCCTGAACATGGAGATCCAATGGAAGAGGGTCCAACAGACCCTCACACGATGGATTCTCCAGGAAAGACCCATTGTGGGCTTGCGGATGTATATTGGGTAAATCTTGAAATCTCATCTTTTTTTTTCCAAACTAAAAGTGATATACTCAGAAACACTTGTTTAATATGTTTTACTCCTCTTTGCAGCCCGACTCATTAGGACCACTGGATTTAGACATAAGATCTTCAAAGTATACAGAGGATTTGATTCTCAGTGAGAGCCTTGGGGGTTTGAGCCGTCTGATAGCAACCAGCCTAGATGCGTTTCAGAACTCGCTCTTTGGGTTTGACAACAAGAAGGATAAGTCTAACATGGTCTGAAATGGAACCAAAGCAAAAGGCTTAGGGGTTCTTCAAAATGTTGATAGTTGAAAAAGAAAGTGACTCTTGCCTTTAAAAGAAGAAACTTTATCACCAAACTAATAGCTTCACTGTACAAAAATCTGATGTAAGTTTATAACTCTTCCTTTTACACATTCTTGTGTCTTTGATACATGTTTCTATGTGTACACTTGATGTTTATTTTACATTCTTATTTGGCTATCAATGCCGTTTTCTTTTCTTCTTTTTGTTCTTTCTTTTATTTATTCAAGTTTTCATGGCAAACAAACATGTCCAAGAATATTCTAAATTCGTTTTTAGAGTTGAGTAAAAGAACAATTGTAGGACGCAAGATATAACTCTCATCCAATTAATTTTTGCTGGGGAAAATTTTAGACCTTAGATTAGCCATACAAGACTATTATTCTCTCCGAAAATTTTCTAAAACTTCGACTTTTCCACACTTGATCAGGCCAACCCAAGATTTATCAACACTAGACTGATAGACTCAAATTAAAGATTAAAAAAAAATCATTAAAAACCAAAGTTTTGAGTGTTGTCTTTATCAGGTGTGTTCAAATTGGTTTTCTCTTCTCCACAAGAAAACATTTTATCCAACATTCAGTTTTCTCACCCTCAATGATTAGGTAATTTAGGTTAAGTCAAATGCTAAAAATCAACACTAAACTCTCTACAGTAAACCAAACCACATCATTGAAAACTAAATTTGGTTCACTAAACCAAACCATATCAATTTCCTCGATATGAGGAAAACCAATCATTTTTTTTTTGGATATTGCGAGTGATAAGATTGACCCGTTGAGAGGAACATATGAGATACAACCAAGCTCCGTTGTATTCTTCAACAACCACTATTAGGGACGACATGATATACTTGGAAAGTAGAGTACTCTGTTTGCGGACCATAATAGGTTTTTTTTCTTCATCAAACAACTCTTCGAAAACTATTAAGGACGTTCCTATTGGCAGTGTTGGAAGCAGTGTTAATGCCTCCTCTAATGTGGCAATTGGTCTGACTTTGATCCCTTCTTTCTTCTTTGCATTCGTGGTTCATCTGCACTCGGAGGTTCATGGTCCTTGCAGTTAAAAGTATCACTAATTTCTTTGGGAACACTCTCTTGTTGTATATAGTCTAAAGTCTCCTCAATTGTAAATCCATAACAGTCATGTCGCTTGGGATCAGCTGCAAGATCTTTTCCAACCTTTTTTGGATGGCAAAAAAGGAGCAGACATACCACGGACAGAGGGAGATATATTCAGTTTCCAAGTTGCGAATACGCCTTAAAATACTCATCATGTCAGTGGCAACATACACCGAAGATGTGGTTGTCATGAAAGGTTGTAAAACCTAGAAGAAAGAAAAAAGATTTATGTAAAAAGTGTGTTAAAAACTATATATAAATGTCTTTAGAATGTTTACTGATTCCTTTATCTTCCAAGAGACTAAACCAACATTGCCATTGTCAGTTATATAAAATGGACCTTGTGGAAAATGACCTTTTGGAATAAAACGAATTGCTGGTTTTCGAAGTCTACTTAAACCCACAAATCGTGTAACCTCAGACTGGTCTTGTAGAACAATGATTCCATCTTCATCTAGTTTTTTCACGAATCTCGGATCTAATGTAAATTGGGATTCTACCTTGTGGCAAAAAACTATATGTCATTAAAAGTTTGAAAATAAAAAGAGAACACAAAGAGAACAAACAAACAATATTTTGCCTATTTGACTTTAGAATCACACTCTTTGAGACCAAACTTAAAATTTAACATTAAATTTTCAGTTTTTATGTTATTTCAGCCATTATTGATTTTTTTTTGTCAATTAGGATCTTGTCTCCACCAGATTTAAATGAATATTCGTACTTCATTAATATTTAAGATATTGTTTGAAATACCTTTTTTAGGATGATGATTAGGCTAATGTTATCACCATTTGATTGTTTGGATTGTTTGGCATGTTACTTTAAAACATTATAATAGTATATATGATTAGTTCATATATAACACCATAGAACAACTATCAAGCATTGCTATAATATTATGAAAACATCCATTCCTAACTCCATTATTTATTTAATGTAAATCTTATTTGGTACAATTTATGTGCAGTTTTATGTTTATCAAAGGTTTGAAAACTGCAAAGGGACAAAATCTAATTAAATCACTAAAATGGTAAATTAAAGTAAATGTTTGCTATCAAGTTTATATATATCATCAATAATCTATATATGTCGTTTGGTTCTTATTCAAAAATTTTTTATAAATCTGAAACTTTTGACAAAACTTAAAAGTAAATTATTATTAAGCTATCGTTAAATTTCAAAAATTGAGAAAACTTAAAAGTAAATTAATATTAAACTTAAAGTATAATTTTTCTCTTAAATCCTAGTAATAAGTTAAAGTAAACGTTTCTATCAAATTTCTATATATTACAACAATATATATGTCGTTTACCACATGGAAACACATAAATATGTGCATTTTGTGAGGTATACATATGTATATCTATATAGTAGTAATTATTTTATCTTCTCCAAAAATGTTTAATAAATACAATTTTTTTTCTTATGCAGTCATAAAAGGGACAATATAATTTCTTTTAATAAGTTTAGTGAACACTCGATATTATGATCAGCAAAACCGTTGCTAGTTGTCTAGATTAAAAAACTCTAAATTAGAAAATTATATATTATAAAATTTACCTACTAATTGTTTAGAAAATTAGACTGCTTTCCTTTGCAATTGTAATTCAAGAACAATTAAAACCCTTCTCTAAATATATATAAAGAAAAAATCGAAGATGGTTTGTTAAAAGTTTAGAAAATCCACCAATATAAGATATTTTGAAGCAAGTTCATATGATTATTTTGAAGCAAGTTCGTATGGTTGGTATTAAGTTATAAGTTTACATAGTGAAATTCAGTTTTTATCCGTAGTTAGACAAAAACATGAATATGAGTAATTTTAACATTTTTGTTACTATGGTCTCAATAATAGGTTCCAGTTCCAAACAAAAATGATGTAAGCCAAGTTGTCAAAAAATGACAAATCTGCTTTATATGCCACATTACAATGGCCTACTCTTTTATATCTCGTCGAGTTCGTTCGTACACGAAGAGACTGTCTTCACGTGCCCTTTGGATATTCGTTTTCATCTTTTCCAAAATCAATTTTGACGGGTTCTGTTGTCACGAGATATTTTTTTAGACAATCATTACAACACAATTACTCATATGATACCAAATATTTGGAGGGCATATTAAATTAATCATATGTTCGTATCCAAAGAATGATTTTATGAAATTCTAGCATGATTCAATTCTTTTATTATTATTTTTAATAGAAAAGGGGCAATATTTTGTTTTATCTTTGTAAGAAAAATTGAAAACGTTGGACCGGTCATGCATATATCGATTAGAAAATCGTGCTGTGCAGGTTTTCAGAAGAATCTCCATTCTAATTTTCTACAATGACATCGTAAAGAAAAGAAAATATTATCGACTAGAAGAAATTCACTTATACCGTATACGGTACATCACTCAAAACCTTAATAAATATCCTATCTATAGATGATAGATCACTCAAAACACCACAAGAAAATAAAATTATTCCAAATAGCAAAAATCAATGGAGAGAGCAAAATCTAGGAAGCCTCATATCATGATGATACCATACCCACTTCAAGGACACGTTATCCCTTTTGTTCACTTAGCCATCAAACTTGCTTCTCATGGCTTCACCATCACTTTCGTCAACACCGACTCCATCCACCACCACATCTCCACCGCCCACCACGGTGACTCCGGAGACATCTTCTCCGCCGCCCGCAGCTCTGGCCAGCTAGACATACGTTACACCACCGTGAGCGACGGCTTCCCTTTGGGTTTTGACCGCTCACTTAACCATGACCAATTTTTTGAAGGCATTCTCCACGTCTTCTCTGCCCACGTCGATGATCTCATCGCCAAACTCGCCAGCCGTGATGAACCTCCAGTGACTTGCTTGATCGCCGATACGTTTTATGTTTGGTCATCTATGATTTGCGATAAGCACAACCTCGTTAATGTCTCGTTTTGGACCGAACCTGCCTTGGTCCTTAATCTTTATTATCACATGGATCTCCTCATATCCAACGGTCATTTCAAATCTCTTGGTAACAACACTCTTATTTAATCAATAATCATGTCAATGATATATTACAGCTAAACTCTATATATATATATATATTTTTAAATGCATACAAAAACCTTTTGTTTGAAAATTGTCACGCGTCATAGATAACCATATATTTACAAAAACCTTAAGTTTTTGTTTCAACATTGTCACAAGTCATAGATAATTATAAATTTGTTTATTTCCTCGAAAGAAAATATTACTTATATATATTTTTAGAACTCGGTGTCTAGATATTGATGCTCTAAGTTACGTTTTTGTTTTTGGAATTTTAATTATGGTAGATAAACGTGAAGACGTGATCGATTACATACCAGGGGTTAAAGCAATAGAGCCAAAGGACTTGATGTCATATCTTCAAGTAAGCGACAAAGACGTAGACACAAATACAGTGGTCTATAGAATATTATCCAAGGCCTTTAAAGATGTCAAGAGAGCCGACTTCATCTTATGCAACACCGTGCAAGAACTAGAACCAGACTCTCTCTCGGCTCTACAAGCTAAACAACCGGTTTACGCTATAGGTCCGGTTTACTCAACCGAATCGGCTATCCCCACAAGTTTATGGGCCGAGTCAGACTGTACCGAGTGGCTTAAGGGACGACCACCCGGATCAGTCCTCTATGTCTCGTTTGGTAGCTATGCACATGTTGGTAAGAAGGAGATCGTTGAGATAGCCCATGGGCTTTTGCAAAGTGGGGTTAGTTTTATTTGGGTTTTACGTCCGGATATAGTTGGTTCGGATGTGCCGGATTTTCTTCCAGCCGGGTTTTTGGACCAGGCCCAAGATCGAGGCCTTGTTGTCCAGTGGTGCTGCCAGATGACAGTAATATCAAATCCAGCAGTGGGAGGGTTTCTTACACATTGTGGTTGGAACTCAATTCTAGAGAGTGTTTGGTTTGGTTTGCCAATGTTATGTTATCCGCTTTTGACCGATCAGTTCACAAATAGGAAGCTTGTGGTTGATGATTGGAGGATTGGGATTAACCTTTGTGAGAAGAAGACGATCACAAGGTCACAAGTCTCGGAGAACATTAGAAGATTGATGATGAACGGAGAAATTTCAAGTGAACTGAGAAACAATGTTGAAAAGGTTAAATGTCATCTCAAAGATGCGGTTACAGCCGTTGGATCTTCAGAAACGAATTTTAATTCATTTGTTGACCATGTCCAAGATAGAATAGAAAGTAAATTGTGTAATATAAATGGTCTGAAAATAAGTCGGCCGGACTAAGTTATTATTCGTATAAAGGGGGAAACAAATAAAAAGCTAGATTTATATTGAATGTCACATTCCAAATTGATAGTAGAGCTATGGTGTCGTATATATACGTGGGTTGAAAAACTACCTCCATTTCAAATATAAAGTAAAGTTAATAAATTCATAACTCAAATTAATACAAAGAGGCCCGGAACACAGACAATGACATGAACCTTTCCGGAATCGAGTACCAGAGAATCTTCTCTGAATAGAGTTATGCCACCAATTGCTCGAGCCAAAACAGGTTTGTGTTTATAGAAGGCTTTGATCTTGTTAATGATCTCCTCAGCCGAGAATACTGCCAACACATAATACAAACTTGTAGAATCTATAAAGAAAAACAATAAGAAACGTTATGAGAATGCATTCATATTACTTTCCTACAAATTACCATTAAATATCAGAGTCAATCCTATTATCCTTCAACCTTTTAGACATGCCTCCATGGACCAGCGTGGACGCAAATCCCTTGGATTCGAGATCATTGTAAAGAGACGATGCCCACAATAATATTATCTCTTGTCATAACTTGTGCTTGTCAATATATAGCTTAGAAGTTATTGGTGATGATGATGATGATGATGATGATGCTGCTCTTACCTTCTGTTTTGAATTGGCAAAGAAGATAACCTTAAATGGTGTGCACAACAGCAAAGAACATAGCTTGTCGAGCTTTGCTTTTTCGGTCTGAATGTCTGAGAAAGAGAATGTACTAGAATGAATTCATAGTCGGTTGGATATGGTTGAACCTCTAAGAGATCGATGTCTTAGAGATTTAACCACAACTATTCATATTTGTTTACTTTTATGTGAAAATATATCTCACATGTCTTTAATATCTTTGAATTTTCCATGATAATTGGGGGGGGGGGGGGGGTATTGTTTTTAATGTTGAAGTAGTTGCCAAAGTCATGAAAAATAATCATACTTCTCATTTTCTAATTGCACAATAACAAAATAGAATTATAGAAATTCTATTGAGTGAAAACAAACATTCACTAGATATTGTAAGTTTACCTGATAAAGTGACCCATGTTCATGTGGTAATTGAATCTTTATTTATTTTTCCATATTTCAAGCTAGTTCTAACTTTGCACTCTAGTCTTCATTATTTTTAACTATTAATTTTATTTATAGTTACGCAGTGTTTACCTCATGAGATTGTTACGGAGTGTTTTGGACACTCACTAGACCTTTTTACTGAGCTTGAAGAAGAAAATTTTTATGTACGGTAAAAGCAGAGGGGTCAGTTGACCCAACTATTTTAAAAAATAACGGTTTGTAGGAAAAATTTATGACCTCATATAAAATATAACGTTAACAATTAAATTTAGAAACATAAAATAAATAAAAAATTGTTTTATTCTATTTTGTTTAATTGGACTAATATTTATCAGTTTATGACTTTGAAACATACTTCACATCTTTTGCTTTAAATACATTTGAAATTAGTTTTGATTCGAGAAATGATTTTCAGAAATATTCTTTTCACAATCTGGAAATATTTTTTTGGGATAAAGATAATAAAAATGTACTGTGAAATTGCATTAGTGATAATTTTTAAAAGATGTAACAAGTAAGAAATGAAATAGTACTAAAAACATTCAAAATATGAGAGGAAAGTATAATACAATTGTAAAGCTTTTTTTATGTAATGTTTTTTAAGCAGTTTATAATTTTATATACTACTAATTTTTTATTACCCCAGAAAAATAAAATTCTGGATTTGCCAGTTGGGCCAATCTCTTAAAACGATGTCGGTTCAATATTCTGAAACTTCAGAAACACCACCACCCGTATTTACTATTTATCATTTCTTGATTTTTTCTTGGAGCAAAAACCAAGAAACTAACATGTTTGTATTCTTGATTTATCACACCTGAAGGACATCGATTTGGAAAGGAATTTAAACGTCTCATTTACTCAATTCTTTTTTTTAAAAGCAAAATCTCTCGACTCTGAAGTATCCAACCAGAACTAGTTTTCTTATTACCCATACAAAAGCAAATACTAATACAAGGTATCTCAAGAAGTCAAAAATCAGAGAAGTTTGTTTTGTTTTCCTCATTTAGCAAATCATAGAACATGCATATCAGAGCTTGTAACACATCCTTGAACTCAAACTCATGAGAATGCTTATTGAACCGTTCGAGCAGCTTGTACCGAGAGTCATTCAAGTCAAAAGACTGAGCTGTCTCCATGATCCATTTCGCCTCTTCGTCAGTGAGTTTGCTTGTGAACACTACATCGCCTCGGATAAACACCAAGTCCTTTGTCTCTGAAAGCTCAGAAGTATAATGTGGTAGTCAAGTAAGGAGATGCTTGAGTTCCTCTTGCTTTGTAGTCTTTGAGTCCAGTGAAAATCATATGACGCGCTTGAACTGCCACAATAAAACTGATGAGTTAAGTATAAGATCATAAACCGAAGAGCTCTTCGTTTGACTACGAATTCAACCCACTCACATAATTCAAGTATCTTTGATCACTGCTTCCAGCAGAATCGGGTAAATTGTATTGCAAAGAACATCAAGAGTTCTTTCTAATTCAGGATCCGTGGCATTGTAGGAAGAGAACATCAAGCAGGGCATACCCGAATCTTTGCTCGAGCAGCACTCACTGTTCGTTGGAGGATAGATTAATAATAATCAGGCAACAGAAATCAAGAAGCTAGAAAAGTAGACATATAATAACATGAAGAACAAAAATGATGGAAACAAAAGAACTGGAGAAATTCTGGATTTCATTCAACCAGAGACGACTCCAGAGGAAAAGAAAATCATGTACAAACCTGACAGACAAATTTGTTGTCTTGAATTCTTCTGCTTTCTTCTTTTTCTTTTGTCCTAGTGAGTTAATTACATCTTCACACTTGTGAAGTATATCCTGCATACTAATGTTCCAATCGTCCAGCAATGTCTAGTCAACCAAAAACACCAATTACACAGAAAGTGTTGAAAGGATAATTAGGAGTAGAGGTGTTTCTATGACAGGTAGAGACTTCCAAAAAGAGTCAAAAGTAAAGGTACCAGAACTCAAACCTTATTTAGATGACTATGGCCATGTAGGCATGAATCAATTCCAAAAATTTCTGATATCGTTTGTTGCTTTGTGTATCTGCATGCAAGTAAAGAGAAAGCAGATTGAAAGGAGGTTTAGTAAAAGTAAAAAAAATACAAACACTGAAATGAGCAACATAAATTACTAAAAACCAATACTTACTCGACTAGGAATTCCACTGCAGTATCTTTAAGACTAATTTTCTTCAGCTTGTTCCTAACAGTGTAAACAGCATTTTCCTGGCAATACCTCTTTCCACAGTGGCATTCATTTAAATAAAGGATTACGCAGAGAAGAATTTCCTGGAAAAGGAAAAAAAAACAAAACACAGTTAAGAATACGACAATACAGATGATCAAAGCTGTACTCAGGAGGCAGATTTGAGAATGCTCTACCTTCATTAGTTCCCATGATGAATTACTACTTGCACTGGAATAAAGCACCGCCTTATACGCCGGATTTGACATGGCTGTAGCTGCCAATACTCCAACTCCAACAGGTTCTCCCACTTCAATCTGACTTGGATGTCCACGTTCAGGATCAAATCCATATTTGAACTGGACAACTGAATTAGTACACATGTTCCATCGTTTGTAATCACGATATCCCGAAGAACAGCCATCAGGTTCTTAAAGAGTGTTCCAGGCTCAGCTAATCCCCTTGAAGAACGAACAATGACCTCCCTGGCTGCAATTGAAAGAAGCAGCTCTTCACTATTCCAAAATCACCAGATGAAGAAATCTTGCCATACTTTCTCTTACAAAACTGAGCCACCTCCTCCACCAGAGTCTTTGTGTATCTTCTTGTCAGAAAGCTGAAGACCCAAGAAGCCTATCTGCTGCACCAGCTTGTTGATTGCGGAGTTACTCTTGATGTCAATCAAGTTCCGCATGGAATAAGACTAGAAAGAAAAGGAGAATCATATAAACGTGAAATCTAAATCCATACCGCCATAACTTGTGCATCCGCTATTAACTATAAGAAGTCAGTATCTGCAGAATTCATAAAACTTAAATCAGATTCGACTTCTTACTTCCATAATTGTTAGGATTCACACCCTTGTTATTAACTTTAAGCGCTACTTCCAAGAGTTTTTCTAGTCTCTTATAGTGCAGCTTTACATTCCCGACTCACCTATCTGCTCAATACGGCACCAAAATCTTGATTCTATCAGCAACTAAAGTTTGATCTTGTAACAACTCCAAAGCTAGCGAGAGTTCCACAAGTCAAATGAGAAAACTTGAGCACTCAGAGTTCCAAAATAAGACACGGCTAAGCAACATTGCTATTTCTATTCAAAGAGTCCATCTTTTGAATCCCAAAAAATATCATAAACAATCTGAAATCGAAACACATCGGATTCTCAACGCAAAATTCAAATTGAACAAAACAAGAAATGAAATCGGGAAGATTGATTACATATGGAGACTAGTGGTTTAGGGTTTGATTGAACCATACGAGAAATCCATGAGACAAGCTCGAATATGAAAATAAGCACCGTGAAGTTGGTGAGTAAAACAAAGCTAATCCATAAACAATATAATGAACACTAAAACAATGCACGCTCTTTTTCTTTCTTTCTTCTACAAATCGAGTCGCTTTTTTTTTTTGCTAGATAAATGATAAACATCTCCTATTCTTTATCACTGATGCTACAAAACCGTATTGTTACAAACATAAAAATCCAGAATCATTGTATAGAATAGATCAACAACTTTTCTTAATGACAAGAGTCTTCTCGATTTGTCTTCTCCTCCTAAGGACTAAGGAACAGTATAATAATTCTTGATTGACATTTGAGAAATCAAACTCTTCAAGCACTGAAGATTTGGGTTTTAAAGTAGACACGATGGATGACAGAATCAGCAAAACAAGTAAATATAACAGTCCATTTTAGTCATAAAATCATCCCCACACACATCGTATTAGCAAATATATAAGTTGAAACTTATTGTATTAGCAAAAAACCACATACCCAAAGAACAAAAACAAATTAGTCCAAACGGACAAAATAGCTTAGTTTTAGTTATTAATCATTCGTGCCCTTTTATGACGCCGGATTTCTACTTCTTTTTCAAGACAGAGTCTAACACCACCACAAAGCTGACCCAGGAGACTCAAGCGTTCTCCATTCACATTGAGGACTCTTCTAACAATAGCTTTGCATTCAGCAGGCTTACCATTGACCAAGCCCATAAAGGTTATGTAGACAATAGCACTTTTGGCATTGAGTCTCTCATCATCATTATCTTCACCAGTTTCTATTGCCACTTTAACTATCTGCAGCTCATCCAGAACGGTCTGCCTCACATGCAGTTTTGAAACAAAAACAGTGTTAGTTATTATTATTACCACCAACAACTCATGGTATGTATGTGTATGTGCGAAAAAACTTACCTCGTCGACAAACCTATCCTCTGCACAAATTACAAGTTGCAAATAAAAAAAAATCCAATTAGAGTCTTGCCATTCCTGTTTCGTCACCTGTAAGAAAAAAGACATATCACTGCTCAATCGATATGATCAAGAGGATGGATGATTGATGATATAATAGTAGTTAATCTTACCATGTAAAATCGTTTTGTATTACTCAAATCAAGATCAGACGGCCAATCAGGCAAACCACCTTTGAAGATAACATTCTTCGCTACTGCACCACCATGATAGTGAGCTGAGAAAGGCTTCTTCTTCTTGGTCAAGTCACCTTTTTCATCTTTAGGTCTAGCAACAGAGCACGTCATATCCAAATTCCCACGTGTTTTTTCATCAATTCGAACCTGAAATTCCCGTGGATCTTGACTTTTGGGATCATGTGCAATCAAAGTTATGTAGTAAGAGGAGACACAATTCGTCAGCATATTGAATTTCAGTAGGGAATTGAGGCAGAAGTTTATACCCTGACAGATGAAGAAAAATAAAACTGAATTGAACTGGATGTGTTATAATAGATAAAAGCACAAGGAGAGCTAGTACGTACCTTCACCATATTGTAGCGATGAAGGCCCACCATAGCATATAACTTGACCAATGAACGAAGAGAAGGGGTAATCTTCCTACGTTGACATTCGATTCGAATCAGTCCACCTCCGCGGGGTATTACAAGACCCTCCACATCGAAACCCTAAAGATCCATCCATCAGCAAAAGAATCAGTTAGTCGATTTCCTTTAGTTGTCTACAAGAAATTAAGAACTTGGGTTTGTTTGTATGACAAAAATTAAGAACTAGGGTTTGTTTGTGTGACAAAAATTAAAGGAACAAATCAATAATCTTCGGATAATTAGTTAGCAATCCCAAACATGCGAAATTCAAAGACCCATCAGCAAAATAATGCTATAAACAAAGCAATCGAGTCGATTTCTTTGAGTTGTCTACAAGCTATTAAGAACTAGGATTTTTGTGACAAAAAATAAAGGGATAAAGATGAGAAACAACGATTACATCGGATTCTGCCACCCGACGCCAGTATTCACTCTGCCGTTCGCGAAGCTCCTCCGTCGTCATACATTTCTCCTCCGTATGATAGGACCAGTCGTCGTCAGCATCGATGCTTTTTTTTTCTTCCATGTTTTTGTCTAATTGTTCTTAGGTTTATCCACCCGATATATATATATATATATATAAACTTGTGATGGGGCGGCTAGTTTGATTGCGGAGTTACTCTTCAAGTTCCGCATGGAATAAGACTAGAAAGAAAAGGAGAATGATACAAACGTGAAATCTAAATCCATACCACCATAACTTGTGCATCCGCTATTAAGTATAAGAAATCAGTATCTGCAGAATTCATAAAACTTAAATCAGATTCGAGACGGACTTCTTACTTCCATAATTGTTCGGATTCACACCCTTGTTATTAACTTTAAGCGCTAGTTCCAAGACTTTTTCTAGTCTTATAGTGCAGCTTTACATTTTGGTAAAATGGATAATTGTCATTAAGCAGACAGCAATAGTCACTTAACAACCACAGCAAATGTCTTTTTTTGTTGTTGTTGCAGGATATCGTAATTTGCATCTAAACGAACTACCTGTGAGTTTAAAGTGATACGAGAAAATGGGTTTTTTTCTTTATGTTGTTGATTAGAGCTGCAAATCTTGAATACTTTAGGAAACTGCATGATAGTTTTGAAATTACGTAATATCTGAATCACTGTCACTTGTGAAAGAGACATGTTTGATTTAGGAAGTTTCGCTACGGCTTCTTGAAAATAGCCTGAATAAACTTTTTGTAGCTTTGATATTTGTAACCTCTGTTTCATGTTAGTAACTTTCATGTGTCAAGTCGAATGCAATTTTAGGATGATTACTATAAATATTACTTTATTTATTATATAAAATTTGGTTGCTCAATATAACAGTTTTGTTACAAAGAGAAGAGAGATTCATTAGACTAAAGCTAATAATTTTTTTTATGTCAAAACTAATGGAAAGTATTTCGTTTACTGAAAACTTTTAAAGGAATAGAAAATACTGAATTTTTCTTTATAATGGTTCTATTTAAATTTTTTAAATGGTATAATAAAATGACACAAATAAAAATAGGCGATATATATATATATATATATTGCAATTTGTTTTATTAAAAAAAAAACTCAAAGTTACACAATATTGTGATACATTAGCTTTTTAAAGGTAGGTAAGTAAAGCGAAAATTCATACTTCTGATTTTCATGTGAAGTTGATACATGTTATCGTTACATACTAATTCGATATAGATTATGTTTACGATGGTTAGATTAGGTGTAATATTTTTTTTTTTTTTGTTAATCATATTTCTAAAAATTCTCCAATAAATTATATTTTGGTAAAAGATTTTTCTTCTTGATCAAATTCAAACAGATTCAAATGTTTATTCCTACTATCGTAATTGTTGGATTTTTTTACTTTAAGAAATTAATTTTTTAATCTTAATTGTCGATTTTAGTCGTTAGACTTTTTTACTGAAAAAATTAATTTTGTTTTATCTTAACTGTCGATTTTAGTCGTTAGACTTTTTTTACATTGTGTTCAAAAATAGAATTGGTCTACTGGCCTTGAGTGAAAAAAAAAACGAGTGGTCTAGTGGCCAAGAATGCAACCTCTAATTAAAAGTTATGATGATAAGGGTCCATGAGTTTCCCAAATGTCAGTTCTGGTTCGTCTTACTTCAAAGATTGCATCTTTAGCGAAATCAGGTCGCATAACAAGCGCTCGCCAAGTGTTCGAAGAAATGCCTGAACGAGATACCGTAGCATGGAACACAATGTTGACGAGCTATTCCCATTTGGGTCTACATCAGGAAGCTATATCAATTTTCACCCACTTGAGATTCTCCGATGCTGAGCCTGATGATTATTCGTTTACAGCAATCTTGAGCACTTGTGCGAGTTTAGGCGATGTTAGACTCGGAAGAAAAATCCAGTCTTTACTTATCCGGTCTGGGTACGGTGCTTCGTTGCCGGTTAATAATTCACTTATTAACATGTATGGCAAGTGTTTTGATACACTTAGCGCAAACAAAGTGTTTCGAGATATGTGCAATGATAGTAGAAATGAAGTAACTTGGTGCTCACTTCTGTTTGCGTTCATGAATGCTGAACAGTTTGAAGCTGCCCTCGATGTTTTTGTTGAAATGCCGAAAAGGGTGGCTTTTGCTTGGAATATAATGATCTCAGGTCATGCTCAGTGTGGAAAGATTGAATCTTGTTTAAGTTTATTCAGAGATATGTTGGAGAGTGAGTTTAAACCGGATTGTTATACTTTCAGTGCTCTGATGAATGCTTGTTCTGATACATCAAACCTGGTTTATGGACGGATGGTTCATGCTGTTATGGTGAAGAGCGGGTGGGATTCTGCGGTTGAGGCTAAGAATTCTGTGTTAAGTTTCTATGCGAAATTAGGCTGCAAAGATGATGCCATGAGAGAGCTTGAGTCTATTGATGTCCTGACTCAGGTATCGTGGAATTCTATTATTGATGCGTGTATGAAAATAGGAGAAACAGATAAAGCTCTTGAGGTTTTTCATGTGGCTCCTGAGAAAAATATCGTCACTTGGACTACTATGATTGCAGGATATGGTAGGAATGGAGATGGAGAGCAAGCACTGAGATTTTTTGTTGAAATGATGAAATCTGGTGTGGATTCTGATCATTTTGCATATGGTGCTGTACTTCACGCGTGTTCAGGTTTAGCCCTTTTAGGAAATGGCAAAATGATCCATGGATGTTTGATCCATCGTGGCTTTCGAGGTTATGCTTATGTTGGTAACGCCTTGGTTAATCTGTATGCCAAGTGTGGAGATATTAATGAATCAAACAGAGCATTTGGTGATATAGGTAACAAAGATTTGGTAACTTGGAACACGATGCTTTTCGGATTTGGTATCCACGGGGTAGCAGATCAAGCTCTAAAGCTCTATGACAACATGATAGCTTCAGGGACTAAACCAGACAATGTGACATTCATTTGTTTGCTGACAACTTGCAGCCATTCAGGCCTTGTAGAGGAAGGTTGCATGATTTTCAAATCAATGGTTAAAGATTATGGAATCCCATTGGAAGTTGATCATGTAACATGTATGATAGATATGTTTGGGAGAAGTGGACATCTAGCAGAAGCAAAGGACTTGGCTACAACTTACAAGTCACTTATCGCTAACCCTAGTAATAGTAGTTCATGGGAAGCTCTTTTGGGTGCTTGTGCCGCACATTGGCAAACAGAATTAGGTAGAGAAGTTAGCAAAGTTCTAAATATAGCAAAACCAAGTGAAGAGATGAGTTTTGTTCTGTTATCCAACTTATACTGCTCGAGTGGGCGGTGGAAGGAAGCAGAAGATGTGAGGAGAGAAATGGTCGAGCGAGGCGTGAAAAAAACACCGGGATGTAGCTGGATCGAAATAGGAAACCAGGTTGCGACTTTTGTAGTTGGCGACTGTTCGCACCCTCGAGTGAAGGAGCTTTCTGAAACTTTAAACTGCCTTCAACATGAAATGAGAAACTCAGAGACGGTTTCGACCTTGAAGATTTAGTGTTATAGAGAATGAGAAATGTGAAAAAAAAAGAAACAAGAACTGTTCACACATATCTACTATTGTATTTGTATCAGTAATCTGTAAATTAGTGAGCCTTCTTTTTCTCCCCTGAAGTTCTTGTGTCTTCAAGTCACTAGTTCATGCTTCATAGATCAATATATATTGACATCTTAGCATCCCCATATAAGCTTCCATATATTTTTTCAGGATGAAGTTTTAAAATCAGATTTGAGTTATGTACTGACTCTGTTTAATAAGTATCATTAGTAATTCCTGTTAACAAGGACAAGAAATAGAGTAGGTGAAGCATCAATGATTGCTTCATACTTCCTAGCGTTAAGCTTTATTTTTGAACGAAACGATATGAAAAACAAATATTTTCTCATCAACCACGTATTCTATACAATTACCTTTAATTTTTGTGTGTGAAAGTGAAAATAATTGGTGTTTTCAAAGAAGAAGGGTGCTCCAATGATCTCTGACCAACTGTCGTTTTAATTATTAATTCTCCCAACTTCAAAACTCCAAAATAAATCGGTCAACAAGAGGACCACAATCGGTTTAATATATAGCAGAAGTAGTTAATACACAGCAACCCGGTTTTAATATTTCACTGACAAGTAAATGACTGATTGCTGAACCAACATGATCATGTGGTACGTTAACAAAAAAAAGCATGATCATACACTACTAGTACATCAACATTAAAAAGGCTTTTGTAGAAAGAAAAGTGAATTATTTTTTGCATATCTAGTAAAAAAAAAAAGGACAGGAACCACACTCGCAGAAGATATGGAGCGTGTGACTAACGAATCTGACGATGATGATTTTCATGTGTTCTATTCTGAACCAGAGAAGTTTCTATCTTTAGAATAGTAGACACCGTCTATTTTTATCCTGATTTACCTCTCAAACATTTATCAAACCCTCAACTTTAATTTAAGAAAATTTGAAAATACACAAGGCCAGAATTTTTCCACGTTAGAATAAAAAAAAACTTTTCCACGTTTTTGTTTTTGTCCATAATAAGCTTATTTTCTTTTTGGGTATAAAAATATTCTTGGTTTTGGTCTAGTATTTTCTTAAATAGCTAGTTTCGTACTCAAGCTTAGACTTGATCATCATCACATACAATCTTTGTAATACTAGTTGAGTAAGAGTAACCATATTTATATAAATCTTGACAAAACAGTTAACTTAATTAAATTAAGTTGCAACTAAACAAACATACAATTCAATATTATCTAATTTACGTATGCATAAGAATTTATTCATAAATGAAAACTGTCAAGAGTCTTAACGGTCACTGTTTTGGTCGCGCCACCAGACCAACATAGCAATACAACGGCGAAGAATATAAAACTTGGCTCTTTGTTTCTTCACGACATGACTGCACTTTTGCCCAAAACTCTTGCACGGCTCGCACGTGCCATTCTCCTCTGGTGCCATTGATTCGTTTGGTGTCTTCTCTTAGTGAGTTCGTCCGACTACAATATTTAATAACTTAACCGAAAAAAAAGAGCTAGAAATGAAAGAGTGTGAAGGTTTCTGTTTAGGAGCTTTAATTTGTAGTAGAGATGTGGAAGAGAGACAAATATGGAGAGTTTTAAGTATATAGTCGTCTAGTGGAGGAGCAAGCATCATCAACAACTCAAAAGTATATTTTTACTAAATAATTGTCCAAAAACCAACTCATGGTGGTCCTGTATTTTAAGGATTCGATTAGGATTCAAGTTCTTTCACTGCGATCGATATTTATTACATATGGTTTAGCTTGGACAATCATTCTTACTTTTTGATAATATATCTCGAACTTAAATTCAGACTAATTAATCTTCTGAATTTATCACTTAAAATTTTCACAATATCCAACCTTAGTTAAAATCACAATGGCAAGAAAGTTAAAATCACAATGAAAAACTCATATAATCTCTATATAATTATTTTGAGCAATGTTAAAAGCAAAATAACATTGCATTTACGTGAGAATATATTACAGTAAATGCTATTGGACAATTTTTTTTTTTTAATCTTATCAATAATCATAATAATTCTTTTCCCTAATAAATAGCACAAAAAATCGGTATATAGATTTTTAAAACTTTAATTCTTAATATTTTAAATTTAAATCTGTTTATTTTTATTTGGTATTTCCTAAATAAATATGAAATTGTTTAATTACAGTATTTAAACAATATAATATTTAGTGTTTTAAAATAAAATTATTAAGGATATAATAATAATCACAAAATTATTATAACTAAATAAAAAATTTGTAAATAATATTTTAAACAATTATTATTTTTCATAAAAATAAAGTCACTTTCCCTCTTTTAGTAATTATGGACAAAAATTAAAATTAATTTTCTTACCATCCAACTTTAAATCATTTAGATATTCAAATATTCTAATTTTTACAATGGATCAGGATGGGTTAAGACGAGTCATAGCAGATAAAGACGGATCAAAACAGATCATAACAGATCTCATATCACATTTTTAACTATTTCTAATAATTGATATATTGGAGTAATGTGCACAATTATAGATTTTTGAATAATATAAAAATATATACATAACACCACTTAATTTTTACACAAAAATTATATTAGAACCTAATTTATCAAATAAATTTATCAACAAATATAATACTGCATGTAATTATATATTAGTAATTTTAAATAACATAACACAAATCATATATAATAATAATAATAATAAATAAGATACTAGAAACATAAAATAAATCTAATATAAAATACTAATAATAATCTATGACAATATAAACTAACAAAGTATAAAAGAAATATTTTTCGTGATGCACAACACGAGTTACTATCTAGTCCTAGAATAAATTAACTCTTCAACTATTGGATAACCATGAATTGGTTTATAATATTATATATTAGATAAAAGCACAATTCATTTTTCGTTTCTTTTCATTATGTCGAGTAGCATAAGAAATTAAGAATTGACTGTACTTCAGTTTCAAAACTAAGAATTAGAAAAAGGCTTTTAAGTAATTATGTTTCTGGATTAGATTTAGAACAAAACTACAAAAGTCTCTCTGACTCGAGAATTTTGGAGAATTTAAAGTTTTATATGATTTTGTTTTGTTCTAATAAGGAAACTTGAACCAAATCAAAATATAATGATCTCATTATTAATATTTTTGGAGTTGCAAATGATTAGATAGATATAACTGATAACTAGGCATTTTGTTAGTAGTTGATATTTAGTTTTTACCAAAATAAACACATCAAATCTATTAAAATTATATAAAGAAAAGAAGATAAAAACTCATAAAATATATTTACTATGTGTAGCAAACGTCCATCGGTCCATGTATCACTCTGAAGAAAATCAAAACACTAACACTGTTGAGAAAAGGAAGAGTTACTGTGTTGTGTTATGTCGTAAGGGGAAAAAACAAAACATGGTGATGCACAGTTAACTGAAATTCAAAATTTGTATTATTATTTTTTTCTCTTTGATAATGAATATTTATGTTATCTTGGTCGTCGACATTTTTATTTTATTTTTTATTTTGTTAAAGGTCGTCGACATTTGATATTCATAATTCAATATCGAACTACTAAATGGTGAGAGATTTGCCGCATTGGCATGCACCTGAATGTGAGTGGTCGTCCGTGTAAGCCGAGCCCCACTTCTGTAAGAACTAAGAAGTGTCGTCTTCATTGGAATTTATTAGGTTCGTACGCTATTACCTTTTTACTCACTTTTCAGAGATTTTACCTATAAAATTTGAATTGTACCTTTCAAATTTTGGAAATACACAAAAGGTTCTAATCTTGACAATAATGATAGATTAATTTTATCTATATTCAAGAAGATACATCAAAAGTTCAAAACTCTTGCATTCGGCGTATATATATGTTAAATTTTTAGAGCATTCAGATGGACAAAAAAAAAGTGATACATTTTCTTTTTCTTTTTAGCTAAGTTACGTTTCCAATTTTTTGTGTCATAATGTTATTGCCATACTTGAGATGTAGTTAGCA
This sequence comes from Cardamine occulta, assembly GCA_028015245.1. NCBI lineage: Eukaryota > Viridiplantae > Streptophyta > Magnoliopsida > Brassicales > Brassicaceae > Cardamine > Cardamine occulta. The sequence goes on along the minus strand of CM051375.1, from coordinate 4,657,867 downwards.
ACTAAAAACCTGAAATTTTGGTCAATACTAAATTAAATTTATGAGAAAGCACATCAAATCAATCTCATTGATAAAAAGGAAAACATAAACAAGAAAAACACACAATACGAGTACATTAGACAAGGACGACAACAAGTGAAGAGAATCGTCCATCATTATTCCAAAATATGAAAAAACAAACATTTTACAGAAATCAAATGTTACAAACTCGCATCTCACACATCATTATTCATCTTCTTTTCGTCTTCATTAGATTTTAGCGACGGCAATGACAATGTAAAGCCTCTCCTTCTTGTTCGCATACTCCACACTTTTGCTTCCCGAACGTTGCCTTGCAACACTCGTCGCATTTTGCGGCTTCACATGGCGTCACGGGACATTCTCCTTCAAAATGCTTACATGTTTTCCCCTCGATCTTTGGTATTTCTATAACAAAAGTATCAATGTCATAAACCTATTATAAGCCTAAGGAAAAAAAAAAGAATATGCATATTTGATCTAGAAAATATTAGTTAGAACCCAAGGGATAATTTACCTATAACGACCACTACGAGGATGAACAAGACAGCAGTGAAGCAGACTGATGAGTTTAGAATTTTTGCCATTTTCTGCTTTAATGTAAGTAATTTTCTTTTGGTAATTTTGAGGCACACTATAACGAGAAGGAAATGAACTATTTGTAGTTAAACTCTATTGGTTTCTACTCAAATTGTATAATATAGAATAAAATGAACTCTTTGCCACGTTGATTATGACGACATCCAACAATGGATGTGTCGAAAGATTGACTTTGGAAATTCAAATGATATTATACACATAAGCATTGATCACTGATAATTGAAACAAGGAATTGGAACGTTTGTTCAAGATCATTGATCGAGGAATTTGTAACACTTGTTCGACGACAAAACTGTTTTCCCGAGTCTTTTTTCCTCGGTATATTTTTGTTAATCTCTTGTAAAAGAGTTATTCAACTCAAAGGTTAGATGTCACTTAGGCACCATTTTCTTGAGAGGTAAAACCAGAAATTATAAAGAACACAAATTCGTGGGAAATTATTTTTATAACAAACAATCTTTTCTTTATCAAAACAAAAAAAAACAACTAAGCTTAGGAAAAGCAACAACATTTGTATTAAATAATCGTTAAGAAAATTTAAAATATCTTCTCAAATCAATTTATTTTATAATCATTCACCAACTCTTTGAAACTATGAGCCCATGTTAGAGTATAATGTTGACATAACGGAATCATAAATTCTTCTTCTTAACAATGTACTTGATTTTATTTTATTTTTGTCAACAACAATGTATTTGATTTATTCCAGGGTTTGCGTATATACTAAAATCATTTGTATATATGTACAATCCCTAGCTAGACTTGATCATGTTCTTACAAAATAGTTTCCAATTTAGTTACGTGGACTCTTTATGGTCAATAATATTATTTTCTTTAATTACTTGGGATGTTTTACAAACGGACCACAAATTTTCCTTTGAAATCTGAATTTGATTAAAAGAACAAAAACAGATATGCACAATTACAGTAAAATTAAACAAATTATGAAAATTTTGGTAATCCCTCTCTTTTCCTTACCAAAATAAAAATTTGAAAGACAAAACTATTCTCCAAGAAAACACTATTCCTCAGAATATCAACAAAAACCTTATATAACAAAAGTATATTTTGTATACACATATCATAATTCATAGAAAAAGCCAATATTATCTCCATGAGCTAGACAAGCAAGTCAGCATAAGCATGGAGTCCATGACTGTTCATGTTCTGCTTAAGCCTGTACAATGCTCGGCTCTCTAGCTGCCTTACCCTTTCCTTCGACAGTCCATAAATCTCTCCTATCTCCGACAATGATCTCTGTTTCCCTCCATCAATCCCAAATCTCAGCTTGATGATTCTTCTCTCCTTGGGGCTTAGTACATTGAGGAGATTCCGTACATGGTTCCTCATCATCTGCTTTCCCACGCTCATCGTCGGTGTCTCAATCCCACTGTCTGGTGTTATTTCCTATGAGGATTAAACGGTTATTACCAGGTTTTGTTCAGTCAAAAAAGTATCTGCAAAAAGGTTTGTATACCTGAAAGGTTGTGTCTTGATCAGCCCAAATGGGTTGTTGCATTGAAAGAGGTGTTCTTGTATTGTACAGCAGTTTATCTAGCTTCTCTGTTGAGACCCCAACGTGGCTTGCGAGTTCATCTTTACTTGGACGGTAGATCCCTTCTTGCACGCACGTTTTTCTGGCTTCGGATACTTTTCCTAGTAGCATGTATACGTTCTCCTGTATTAACAAGAGTAGATTTTACCAAGTCTTGCTTTAAAAGTTTATCCTTTATTGTCTTAGTAGATAATGTCAGATTTGATCAAGTTTGTAATTACCGGCAAACGGATTGTCCTTGAGTTTTGAAATATAGACTTTCTTATGGATTGTCGAATCCACCAGTAGGCGTAAGTAGCGAATCTGCATCCGGATTGCGGTTTGAACTTCTCCACACTCTTCATTAGTCCCATGCTTCCTTCCTAAAAACCACAACAAGAAGCAGCATAAGTAATGGACTTCAAGTTCAAGCAGCATAAGTCTAGACAAAGCCGTTTTTCATTTTGATGAGAGATATTTATAGGACAAAAATAATGAGTTTATTTGATGCTAACCTGCAACAAGTCCTGAAAGTTGAGTCCACGATTCTGGTATTGTTTAGCGATATGGACTACCAGACGTAGATTTGCTGTAATCAGCTTTTCCCGGCTACTTCTACCGCGGTGGATTTCAGATTTCAAGACAAGGGAACTTAACCCCATAGCTTCAGCCCACTCAGCTATTGTTGGTTCACAGCCGTTTTGAGATTCAAGTTTAGTCTTTACCTTCTCCAACTTTATCAAATGCTGATGTATCAAAGATTACAGAAGTTAGCATCAGGAAAAGTTTCAAAAGAAGCTCAAAAAGAAGGAAGTCAAAAGACACAGGAATAGAGTAAGCATGAACCTGTATATGTGATATCAGCTCAGCTTCTTCTTTAGCAGTCAGAAGTTGTTTTGTCTCAGGTCCCCACAAGAAAAGCTGGAGTGCATCATCTGAATCAAACCCTTGTTTCATCTTTTTCTTGGCATTAACTTTCTGGGGAACATATCCCTCGTCGTCCACATCATTTGATTTTGGAGCTCTTCTGTTCTTTGCTCGTCTCTCCAGCTGCCGCTTTGATCTTACTATAGTTCCCTTTTCCGGTAAGGACATAGAAGAGCTAAAACAAACATCAAGAAATAAAAATACTTTCACATTATAGCCACTAGCCAGCACATAGCAGAAACATATTTGATAAGATGGACAAACAAGGATTAAAAAAGCAACCTAGTAGAAAGAGAATCCCCGGTGTTATCAGATTGAGGTGTTTCAGAGTCATCAGCTAGCAATGCAGCTTGTTTTACAGCTGATAAAGCCTTCTGAGCTAATGCAACCACATCACATGGCTCCGCATCTTCTAAAGGTGATACAATTGTCGTCGGCAATTGTTTTTCAGCTGTTAAAGGAGATATCAATCTGCAAAAAAAGAAAGGTTACATCATTCAGTAAACTCATAACATGTTAAATGAAAAAATCAAACTGACAAGTTTAGGAAAGGAAGAGACATTACAAATTCCATAAACCAGCAGAGTGAAGCAGTTGCTGTTCGAATTTCTCATCTTCTCGAGATGTAACCAATTCATCAAACTGCTTCCTTTCCAGAGTCAACTAAAATTGCAAGGAACCAAAGATGGTATCAGTTATAAAGTTGAGAACTTTATGATCGATTCAAGCTATTAAGACAATAGAGCTCCTATATAAATGCACCTGAAATGTTCTGTCTTCTCTTAACGCATGCGACAGAGGCCTAGACTCTTCCCGCGGCTCCTGTAAGAGAACCGACGCAGGAAAATGTCGAGATAGAGAATTGAGATGTCGTGAGTTAACTACAGGAGTTGCTGTTTGCTCATGAAGCATTACTACTGCAAAATACCAAAAGAAAGGATAAAAATCAGAAAAAATGCTAATCCAAAAACAATGTGAACACCAATTGCATTGTTTTTACTAAGCAGACTAATTTGAGCCCATAATATCAGAAACAAAGATCATCTAAGAGAAAAATGAATCATGAAACAGTTTCCATTTTGTCGAAATTTTCAATCCCAAGAACTGAAACCACAATGGAAAAGAAACAAACAAACCCAGAAACAAGAGGAGACAAATTCATGTGAAAACGAGCTAAGACACAGTACCAGAGGAAGGAGAAGAGTAGCTTTTGAGATGAGTCTTTGTTTGAAACGAAGGAGATGAAGAAACCAAGTTCCTCGTAGCTTCCATTTCAACAGAATCACCAAGAAACACACTCTGTTTTTGCTTCTACAAATAGCTAAAGAACATGAGGCTGCTCTACAGAGCTAAGACGAGCAGATAAGGCGCAACACTCCCCATTTTTTTTTTGTTATAAAAAAAAATAAAAATCAAAACTTGATGCTGCCAATGCCATGGAAGTCAGATTTTGTCCTCTTCTCCTTTTAACTCCTTAAGAGGCTCAAGTTGGGCTTATTGGGTCTAAATACAAGAGAAATAAAGCCCAAAAAGCCCAAATATCCAAAAGTTAAAAAAAATTTCACTTCCCGAGAGAAGTGGTTTACGTGTCAGAGGATTATTCGACTCATCTTCTTCTCCCTCCATAGATTCTCTCTGTAAATCACAAAAAAGCTTCTTCATCATCACCATTGATCAATTTCAGAGATGGTGTCAGAAATTATGCACAACTGAGTCCAACCTCAACAACGCTGTAGCTTTTCCCGAATCGCGTTCCCAAACGCGGATCGCTGTTTCGAAACCCTCCGCCGCGTCTAAAGACCGTCACACTAAAGTTAACGGACGAGGTCGTCGAGTTAGGATGCCGGCTCTAGCCGCCGCTCGGATTTTTCAGCTGACGCGTGAGCTTGGTCATCGATCTGATGGAGAAATTATCGAATGTCTTCTTAGACAAGCTGAACCGTCGATTATTGCTGCTACCGGCTCCGGTACTAATCCTTCAGAGGCGATTTCATCTTCGGTTGGCGTTGCGCCACCAACGCAAGGGCAGCTACAACCGCAACAACAACCGCCGAGTTTCCGGCTTGATCTATGTCAGCCTATCGGATTTCAGTATCCGGTGAATGGTTACAGTCCGTTCACAGCGATGCTTTTACAGCCGATGACCACGGCGGCGGATGAGTCTGACGTTGAGATCGCGGCTGAGGAGGATCGTGGACGCCGTCGTCACCATTAGTAAGATTAGGTTTTTTGTTTAGACGTTTTTAATGGATCAATCAATGTAGTTTTGTAGGTTTTGGAGTTTTTAATTAGGATTTCAAGGTTTAGGAGAGATTTGTAATATTTTGTTGCTACGTGTTACATTTTGTCAAAATCATGCTTTTTATTTATGTACTAATAAATTTGTAGAATACAATAAGTGTTTGATAATGTTGTTTTGCCTTAGCTTTAAGACTCTAATCCTGCTCGCATTGTCACATTCACATAGACTTGTCACTTTGATTACGAGTGAGCCAACTCTTACTCACCTGGACCGAAGATACTTGTTTTTCCTAGATTTGTCTCTATGACTAAATTATCTTCAACCCACCGTTTAACTAATTCAAACGTTTGCTTCACGTATCACGCTAGCATCATACGTTTAATTCATTGTATAACCCAACAAGAAAAATTCTTGTTTCAACATCATATGTATTTTCATCTTGCATGTTTGTTTCGGAAACAAATTGATTTTATTTGGTGTCATATGTTTAAAATGTAGATATATGATTTTTTTTTCTCTATTGAATAGTTTTTGTTTTTGTACTTGTTTGGCAAAAACGTAAGTCAAACCATTTTCAAAAATTCACAAAAAAAAATTCTCATGAAATCCAAGAAATCATCTTTGTCATGCTCCTCCAATATAGCCACCTATTTCTATTTTTGGTAAACAAGTTATAAAAAACCACTCATTTTTGTCAGCCATTTTTTTATTTGCTAGAAACATGGACCTCCTTCCATGACTTTTAACGATGACCCTTCTCAACTCTCTCTTTTCACACAAGTCTCTCATTTTTCACCTTTCCAACTTTGATCTCAACTTCATCATTTTCAAGTTTCCCTATTTTGTTCTGCAACAAGCTCATTAGTTTTCTTTAAATTCTTCATCTCCATTTTTCAAGAAAACCAAACTAATTGGTTTTCTCTTGTTCCATCGCCGTGAATTTTTTTTTAAACGGCTGATGTTTTGTTCTCAAGACATGATAGAGAAACACAAGACATTTCTATTGGTAGCTTCCAATGTATCTATTCTACTGTTACTTCAGAAAATTCAAATATTTCGGTTCAGGCTGTTCTGATTTTATATCAAGATTTTGATCAAGAACAATGAGCGTTAGGGTTGATGTTGGTCGGCCACAACACATCTTCTTGTTCTTTGTTTTTGGCTTGAGTTTTATGTCGTTTGCATTATCCCTGGATGGAGATGATTACAGCAAAACAGGGAGCCCGAAAGTTCTTATTTCCGTTACAAACCTTATATATAATCGAATTCAGAATCTAAAGAATGTCTTAAAGGCTGATGTTGATCGAGATTTAGGATATTGCATCAAAAACTTGTAAGTATTCTCAAAATCCGCCAATTTAGGATATACATGTGTATGAATATCCCTTTTATATTATCTTTTTCATATAATTTGTTGATAATTCAGGAGGAATGATTGGGATGAAGCATTTAATTTTGATAAAAATCTGGACTTCTTAAGCAATTGTGTCAAGAAAACTGAAGGTAAACAAGATAAATAGTTATTTTAAAAAGGCATTTATTTAGGCAAAACAATTAAACCTTGAGTTTTTATGTTATTGTGATGCAGGTGACCTCACAATTAGACTATGTACAGCTGCTGAGATAAAGTTCTACTTCAATAGTTTTGTTAGAAGAGATGAAGCAACAACGGTTCATGTAAGGCCTAACGTCAACTGTAATTTAGCTAAATGGGTTTCCGGATGCGAACCAGGGTGGAGTTGCAATGCAGATGATAATAAAAGATTTGATCTCAACAATGGAAAAGTTCTTCCATCTAGAACAAAAAAATGTCAACCTTGTTGTGAAGGTTTCTTTTGTCCACAAGGTCTCGCTTGCATGATACGTAAGAATTCCATTTTACACATATATGATATCTCAACATTTTAAGATTACTAAAACTTCAATCTAACATTTTTGTTGTTGTTTACTCTCTGGCTTATGTAAATGGAGCGTGCCCATTAGGCGCATATTGCCCTCTTGCCAAGCTTAATAAAACAACAGGAATTTGTGAGCCGTAAGTTGTTATTTCTCTAGTTTAATTGTGAAAATGAAATTAGTGGTTGATTAAAGGTTATTTATTACATTGTAGATATAATTACCAGATTCCTCCCGGGAAAGTGAACCATACATGTGGTTCTGCTGATAGTTGGGTTGATGCGGAGAGTAGTGGTGATATGTTTTGTTCTCCAGGTTCATATTGCCCAACCACGATTCGAAAGGTCACTTGTAGTAGTGGGTATATTGATTCTTTTATCTCACAACTCTTTGTTACTTTTTGAATAATTGTTTCATATGTGAATGAATATTCGTAAATTACATTATTATTGAGTTGATAAAATGTTTTATTTATTATTCAGACACTACTGTCGACAAGGTTCTACTTCACAAAAACGTAAGTTTCTAAAACCAGAGAAAATACTCTGTTTTATTATATGTTCTTTTTTTTTAATAGAGAATGCAACTTGAAGTTGATCATTAAATTCTCTTTTTGATCGTTAATTGTAGCATGTTTCAAGCTCGCAACTTGTAATCCGAATACTGCAAACCAAAATATTCATGCATATGGAGCCATCTTAATTGTAAGTTGTACCTTGATAAGAAAAAATGTATATACTGTATACCTTTTGTTTTGAAATTTTTTGGAAACTATAGTTTCTATATTATATGTGTAGGCGGCACTAAGTCTTCTAATGCTCATGGTTTATAACTGTTCTGATCAAGTTCTTGCCACTCGAGAAAAAAGACAAGCAAAGTCAAGAGAAGCAGCAGCAAGACATGCAAAAGAAACAACACAAGCTCGAGAGAGGTGGAAAAGTGCAAGAGATGTTGCCAAGAACCCAAAACTGGGATTGTCCGCACAGTTATCTCAAACATTTTCTCGCATGAAATCTGCTAAGAAGGATGCAACACCTGATACTAAAGCATCTGGAAAGTCAAAAGAAAAGAAAAAAGGATCAACTAATTTAACCAAGATGATGAAATCAATGGAGGATAACTCTAATAACCATGAAGGGTTTAATGTAGGAACTAGTAGTAAACAAGGGAAGAAGCCACAAGCTCCAAAGGGTAAACAATTACATACTCAAAGCCAGATTTTCAAGTATGCTTACGGTCAGATTGAGAAGGAGAAAGCTATGGAGCAAAACAACAAGAACTTAACATTCTCAGGAGTTATTTCTATGGCTACTGATACTGAGATTAGGACTAGACCTGTTATAGAAGTTGCGTTTAAGGACTTAACTCTTACATTGAAGGGTAAACATAAACATATTTTGAGATCTGTTACCGGAAAGATCATGCCAGGTCGTGTTTCTGCCGTCATGGGTCCATCAGGAGCTGGAAAAACTACATTTCTCTCTGCCTTGGCAGGAAAAACAACTGGATGTACAAGAACTGGTCTAATCCTCATAAATGGTAGAAATGAATCCATAAATTCATATAAAAAGATTACTGGATTTGTGCCACAAGATGATGTTGTGCATGGAAATCTTACCGTTGAAGAGAACCTTCGATTTAGTGCAAGATGCAGGTAAAAAAACCATAGATATGTCATAGCTAGTGTTAATACTAAAAGAAATGTTTCTTGTTGTTCACGTATGTTTATTTTACATGCAGATTAAGTGCTTATATGTCAAAAGCAGACAAAGTGTTGATCATAGAAAGAGTGATTGAAAGCTTAGGACTACAACATGTAAGAGACTCATTGGTTGGTACGGTAGAAAAAAGAGGAATCTCTGGAGGACAAAGGAAACGAGTGAACGTTGGTGTTGAAATGGTCATGGAACCTTCTCTATTGATATTGGATGAACCCACCACAGGTTTAGATAGTGCATCTTCACAATTACTTCTTAGAGCACTTCGACGTGAAGCACTTGAAGGTGTTAACATTTGTATGGTCGTGCATCAACCTAGGTACGTACATTATTGCCATGATGAATTATATGTCATTCTTTCCATTTCACAAATTTACCATTTAACTAAATATATTTTGAATTTAATTCATAGTTAGTACTTAGTAGTATAATAAACAAAAGCATAATAGGATATTTAAACAAAAGCTTGTCATAAAAGTGTCAAACTACATTTTTTATGAAACATGTATTTTTTTTTTTTAAACATTGTAAGCTTAATAATGAGTTTTTTTTTTTTTTTTTTTTCTTTTCTGAGCAGTTATACGATGTACAAAATGTTCGATGACATGATAATACTAGCAAAAGGTGGCCTAACAGTGTACCATGGATCTGTAAAAAAAATCGAAGATTATTTTGCTGATATAGGGATCACGGTTCCGGATCGTGTAAATCCTCCTGATCATTATATAGATATTCTTGAAGGCATAGTAAAACCAAATGGTGATATAACTGTAGAACAGCTTCCTGTGAGATGGATGTTACACAATGGTTATCCAGTGCCTCATGATATGTTGAAGTTTTGTGATGGACTCCCATCATCATCATCTACACCAGCTCAAGATGATTTTTCTGATCATAACTCGTTTAGTAATGATTTATGGCAAGATGTCAAAACTACTGTGGAGACTCAAAAAGATCAGTTACAACACAATTACTCTAATTCTCAAGATAATTCTAATCGAGTAACTCCTACTGTAGGTCGACAATACAGATATTTCGTTGGAAGGTATGGTTTATTTAGACTTTATAGAATGAAAATTATATATGGTCACGCTAGTTTTTATATATGTATGTTAAACTATTGTTTATATATGTTTCAGGGTTGGTAAACAACGACTTAGAGAAGCAAGACTACAAGCGCTAGATTTTCTAATATTGTTAGTCGCAGGAGCTTGTTTAGGAACTCTTACTAAGGTGAACGACGAGACCATTGGTTCACTTGGCTACACATACACGATTATAGCTGTCTGTAAGTTTTAAAACTACACAAATACAACTTATATATATTCATGAGACCATGCGATTTTTGGACTATTAACTAAGCTTTATTTGTTTTATATCTATCTTTTTTTGTAGCCCTTTTGTGTAAGATTTCGGCGTTGAGATCATTCTCTGTAGATAAAATACAATATTGGAGAGAAAGTGCCGCTGGAATTAGCAGTTTAGCACATTTTTTGGCTAAAGACACAATGGACCATTTGAACACAACTATGAAACCTTTAGTGTACTTGTCCATGTTCTACTTTTTCAACAACCCGAGATCTAGTTTCGGAGACAACTACATTGTACTAGTATGCTTGGTCTACTGTGTAACGGGAATGGCTTACATATTTGCCATATTGTACAGTCCTAGCGCAGCCCAATTGGTTTGTCCTCATCACTTTCTCTTTAATTCATATATATAAGCAACCAAGAATTTTCACTAACCATATGTTTATTGTTCTTGCAGCTATCGGTGTTAGTACCCGTTGTTATGACTCTCATCGCGAATCAAGATAAAGACAGCTTGGTTCTTAAGTATCTAGGAAGCTTTTGCTACCCTAAATGGACACTTGAAGCTTTTGTACTTTCCAACGCTCAAAGGTATATATATATTTTACATATTTCTTCATTATGCACATCATCATACTAAATTCACAAAATTTGATTTAGGGTATTTTTGTTGGTTCAGGTACTCTGGAGTGTGGGTTGTGACTAGATGCAGCTCATTGTCACTAAACGGATACGATCTTAGTGATTGGATATTATGTCTCATTGTTCTCATTCTCATGGGACTAATATTCCGATTCATAGCTTATTTCTGCATGGTTACATTCCAAAAGAAATAATCTAATTAAATACCCATGAATTAAAAAGCGTACATATTATACAAAATCTTGTAACAAAGTTCTATTTTTTGATACATTATATTAAACGAGTTATATATGTAGTTTCTAGAATTAGAAAAAAAAAAGATTTTTAGAATTCCAATTTTGTTCTTTACAAAGAAATCGGTTGTAAAGAATTGGTTTATTCGATTCGATTTTGGTTTATTAGACCCGGTTTAATTTCATTTTCGGTTCATAAGATAGTGTTGGAAAAGAGAATAGAAGCTTAACAATGATGAATTCAGCGTTTCGAAGCGTTCACTTCACTGCGTCTCATTTGATAAACCCTAACCCCTTTTGCTCTTCGATTCTTCATTTTCTTCCTCTCTACTCCGGCGAAGCTACTCCTCGGCTTTCTAATTCTCTCCGGCAACGAAACGCTGTGTCTTCTTCCTCCTCCTTCCCTTTCTGCTCGTCTTCTCCTTCTTCTTCTTTCTACATTCCTATGGCGGGAGGAGATGATCAGGTGCCTCCACCGTCGTCTCATTTACTTGAGATGCAGTTTGAGAATTTCCGTGTTCAGCTTGATGAATCTGCAGCTTTGAGGGAGCAAATTCGTGCTGTGGTTATGGAGATTGAGTCTGCTACGAGGCTTATTCAAGCTAATCTCCTTCTCGTTCATCAATCTCGACCTATTCCTGGTAATAATTGGTTCAAATTCGAAAAATTTTAGAACAAAATAGGATAAAAATTTCGTCTTTTAGCTAAATGTTTGAAATGGCTTGTTGGGTTAGATTCAGAACTTGGTGACGAAGTTGTGACTAATAAAGATTGCTTATTTTGTTGATGAATCAGAGGTTGTTGAGAAAGCTAAGGAAAAAATCAATGATTTGAAGAAGTTTTATGGCCGGCTTGCTGAAATTCTTCGGGAGTGTCCTGGACAATACTACAGGTAAGTTCGATAGTCAAATGTAGTACATTATTTTTTTGATTTTGCAATTAGTGAGAATGGTTTGGTAATTTAGGTACCATGGAGACTGGAGAAGTGAAACACAGGCAGTGGTTTCTCAGCTTGCTTTTATGCATTGGCTAGAAACTGGAACTCTTCTTGTGCATACAGAAGCTCAAGAAAAACTTGGCTGTATGTCTCTCTCCGTATCTCACTCAATTTTACTATTTTTTGGTTGCTTCCAAATAATGGTCATGGCTTGGTGTTTGTACTAAGAACAGAATCTGTTTCTTGCTTTTTCTCTTATAAACTTTAAACCAAGTAGAGAAACTAGAGATGAACTTGAACCAGTTACTAGACAAAGATGTAGATCTCAATAATCAGATTCAGTTTGAAATCTTCACAAATTACTTTTCTCTCTTGACTTAAATAAGCAGAGCAAGTTCTTGGTCAAAATCATCTGTCATTTTGTCTATTCTAATTCCACTTCATTATGTTTCAGTGAACACTTTGGAGTTTGGATTGGAGACAGAAGATTATCTGACTGGTATGTTTCTGAGAAAGAATCCCTAATCTACACTGGGAGGCCAAATATTTTACATTCATATTTTCTGATGTTTAGCTTTCCAATACTTTGCAGGAATTTGTTTCATGTCAAACGACTTGGTATGGATCGGTTTTATCCCTAGTTCCCATCTTTACCCTAACATTTCATGTGGTAACATTTTTTCATTTTCTGGGTAATGTGACATATTATCAGCCAAGGTACGTGGTTAATCGAGTGACAGCAGGAGACTACGACTGCCCGAGAAAGGTGATGAATTTCTTGACTGATCTTCATACAGCCTTCCGCATGCTCAATCTCAGGAACGATTTTCTGCGCAAGAAATTCGATAGTAAGTCTTATCTCTGACTGCTCTTTTCTCCATTTGCATAGCGAGTGTGAGAATGGTGACATAAATATTTTCGTTTTGACATTGTCACAGGTATGAAATATGATCTACGAAGAGTTGAAGAAGTTTACTACGATGTTAAGATCCGAGGTTTGATTTCTGTTGGAGATAAACAAATCCAAGGCCAATCCTAAGTCTTCCATCTCCTATTTGCTCCTTTACTTTTGTGACTTTGTTTAGCTCAGAACTAAAACGGCAAGGAATCCTTTTCTGTAAACCAAAAACGGCAATAGAAGAGACTCGAGAGTTTTTTTCAAGTACCCTGTAATCCTGAGAATGCCAAAGTGTTCCTTTTGTGGGCCTTGAAAAGCCCATGTTTTAATTCGTTTAGACGGGGTTAAGTTAACGGCGCCATAACTTTTCCGTTAATCTGACTCAGCACGTCAACAGTAGATATGTTCATGAACACCATCTGTCGTCGTTGCGGACTTGAAACGCACGTTATATTACACGGTGACTTACGTCACTTAGATTTCAAACTACATAAATAACCTTTTGGAATCCGCCGAGTAAAAAAAAAAAAAAAAAAAAAAACAAAATAATCCGAGTCCAAGAGTCGCCCATTCACCAACCTCCGTCAGTGTTCTTCTCATCTTCCACTCTCGTCGTCTCTCTTTGGTAGTTTTTATTTCCTTCTCAACTTCGTATATTACTCTGACATTGTCTTAGATTCTCTCTTATACATATCTACTATGGAAATGATGATTTTTAAGTTTAGATTCTTGTAATTGAGAGATAGATCGCAATGTATGTATGACCTCGGTGATTTTTTTCTCCGATTGCCCTAGTTTAAGGAGGATAAGCTAAGCAGACGAGATTTTTTCTTTGTTTTTTGTTAAATTCTTAATTTTGTGGGATTACTATGGTCGTATGGTAGTAGTACTGTAACAGCTGTGTCTCACTGGCCCACTTAATACGTAGTTTATTTTTGTTTGTTTTTCTCAATTGTGCAATGCATTTGATTGGTGATTCGTGATTGTCATAAAACACAGTTAAGACGTTTCTATAGCTCAAAGTTTTGATTTTTTCTTTTTGTGTTTATCCTTCTCCTCTGAGATCACTCGACAGAAATTTGTCTGGTTACAGTATTTTTACACTCTATTTGCCTAGAATGTTTGTTCTCTGCTCTTAAGTAGAATCTATATTATTTATATATTGTTTTTCTAAGATTAGAGTCAAAGTAATGTTTTTTAATTTGACAGAACATGTTTCAAGTTGTCAATTTTTTAAATAGATTTTCTGATATAGAGAAATGAGATCCAAGTTTTGTGAATGTAGCATGTAAGTTAGATTGGTTTTATGGGCAACATTGTTGTCGGGTTCTGTTCAATTATTTATTGTGCCTGGCTTTGTGATTTGTAGTGTATAATACATGGACTGGACTTAAATGGGACCTTTTGAGATGGACCGGGCACCTGATTTTCCTGAGACTTTTGCTGGATTGAAGTATGATAGTGTAAGAACATGTTGTTCTTTTTCTTCTTCACTTGTGTTCCTTGGTTTAGGTTGTACATTACTCTGAATTTATCTCATGACTTAATGGATTTTTTGATAGGTTGATGAGAATGTCTTCCATTCAATTGAGGATAAAATGAGTGACATGAAACGTTTCTTAATGGAACCTAAACATGACAATATCGCTGTGGACAGTTTCTTAGGCCTTGGTATGGAGAATATGGGCACAGGCTCTAATATGGAAGAGTTTTCTCATGGATTTAACTTTAGCTTTCTCCCAGATTATGGTAAAAGTCAATTAAACTTCTCTTATGTTGAATGCTTTGTAACATTGTAAATTGGGAGTATGGTTAATGCTAGAGTTGTCTTTTTTTTTGTTTTTCTTAAGGTGGACTAGACTATTGTAGCACTCAAGATGTGGAAGCAGGTTTAAAGCTCGAAGTATGTGTTCTCTTTATGCTCTCCATTACATGGTTTCTTTCTTGGTCTTTCATGTAATGAAGTTCTTGTCATCCTGTAGATTCTTGATGGGTTTCTGGATGAAGTTGATGAAGTGGAAGATATCTATGCATCACACAATCTTTCTTCTATTGGTAAATCATTTCCTTCCGGATAATTTTAATTTGATCATATCATCCTAGTACATCTGAGCAATATATGATCGGTTACAATACATTCAATAATTTTACTTGCAGAAACTGAAGTGAAGAAGAAAGTATCTGAATTAGATGATGACCCTTATGGTCTCATGAACTTCAGTTCAGAATCTTATTCTCCTGGAATTAGTGGAGGCATAGGACTCTCAAAGTGGTCAAAAGAAGCTCTTTTAAATGCTGAATCCAAGACTGTATCCAGGGACAAAATTAAAGATAGTTTGGATACTCACTGTTTCTATGCGTCAGAAGATGACAAGAAGCCACTATCCACTTTTATAAGCTCATGGGGTAAACGAGGCAAGAATCGAAAAAAGAATCTGCGTAACACCGCTTGTAGTAGGTAATGACGAAGTTAATCTTGTCGAATATATAATCCCACAGACATCAGTTTTGCTAATTAAACCTTTCATTTTTAATTTTACAGATTGAATTCTTCTGGTAGAAGAATGTCTAATGTGTCCTATGACTTCAGGCCCCGGAAAGGACCTATGAAGAAATACATTCAAACTTCAACGGTTTGTCTTACTCTTTTAAGAGTATTGAGTTTACTTTTTTACTAACCTATGTAAACCAAATATTATTTGATATTGCAGGAGAATACATTATCTGATAATGATCAACTAACTTCATCAGAGAGTGAAGATGACATTTCTGTAACAAACACATCCAAAAGCAGAAGTGACAGGAGAAAGCATCAGAGGATGTGGACTATTGATGAAGTTGTGAAGTTAGTTGATGGTATTTCTCACTTTGGTGTTGGAAAATGGACTGATATAAAGAACCTCTTCTTTCATTCAGTATCGTACCGCACACCTGTCGATATCAGAGTATGTATTTCACTATTCACTTCAAAAAAATCAAGAAACTATTCATTTAGCTGTTACTTTGTTTCTAAGTTCTTCTCCTTAAACCGTTGCAGGACAAATGGCGTAATCTACTGAAAGCAAGTTATACCGAGAAGCGTAACGAGAGTATTCAGGCTGAAGAAAAACGAAGGTCAGGGACTTGCCCTATCCCAAAGGATATTCTACATCGCGTAAGAGAACTTGCTTCGCTCCATCCATATCCGCTCTCCAAGTCATTGTCTTTTGCTCATGATTCCTCAGGAAGCCTAAGCATTTCAAGAAAAAAGAAGACGAAGAAGAACGAATATTGATAATAGTCTTGTAAAACTATAATCGACTTTAATAGTTTTAACTGTCTTGAAAAGTTGAAGTTCTCTTTAGGATTATCAGTTATATTTTGCATCATATAAGTTGTTCTATGTGAAGTTTCTGTTAATGAAAATGAGAATGACTTCAATTTAGAAAAGCTTTTGCTCATTTTCTTTACATTTTCAATCCTCTGATGCGAATAAATTAACAAGTAGTAGCAACACGATCAACTATATTCTTTTTGTCTGAAGATTTATGGTCACTTACTAGCAACTTGCTCAAGTGCCAAAAATGTCTTAAAATTTGTAAATTTATGCGATGATGATTAACTGATTAAAAAATTTGTTGTACAAGTTGTCTAATTTATTTAAAAACAATAACAACTTTTTTTTTTTTGTCGACTATCAACTTATTTAATAAATAAAATAGTATAAAAAGTAAAACAATATTAAACATGAACATGTGTGTCTTCTGGTCTCATTACTACACATCATCTTTTCAACTCTACCAAGTTCATAGTCTTCAAATCTTCTACACCTACAATTTTATATCAGTTTGTCAAACACACGTATACAATATATATTGGCAAATATAGAAATTTAAACAGTTCAAATTCTTAATCAAATAAAATTTTGAAAATGGTTATTCTGTTAACTCTAATTGGTTTGTTCCACTAAATTCAATCATTTGGTATATCTCGCATCAACCAAGTGGGAGGAGACATCTCCTAGTCGTAAATGACGTCTTAACATAAGATTTGGAGTTTATCAAAAAAAAAACACATGAGATTTGGATTGAAGGGCCCCTTCAAGGAGATTCCACTTGAGTCATTTGCTAATTAAATCATTATCTTATGACCATCCCAACGCAAAATAATTTAAAAATATAAACCATGAACTCTACTCTATACTCTAAACGTAAATCCAAAAAAAAAAAAAAAAACTAATTCTTAAATCCTAAATCTTTAACCTTAAAACTTAAACAAAATAGTATATTTATTTAATTTTTGAAAAAAATGCAGCATGTTATTTACTTTAATTTTTCCAACATCCCTAAAATTTTAGAGTATAAATAAATTAATTTTGAATAATGTTAAAATATATATATACACACGTACGTAATCAAATATTAAAAATGGGTATACAGTAGTTTAGTATTGGGATACCAATAATTCAAACATTAAAAGTACAAACATGAAACAAAATTTAACAAAAGAAAACAAACATGAAACAAAGGTCCCGACTCTGTGATGTCAATTCTACATGTACTATGGCCAGCCAGATAAGATGGTCATAAAACTTTTTCTTTTTTTTTCCTATTTTCCATGAAAAAAGAGAAAAGAGATAGATACGTGTATTATAGATAATATCATGAAAGAGTTTCACATGCTCGCAATAAAGAGGCCAGCTTAGTTCGAAATGGCAGTACTTGTTATTTACTTGACATACCAAAACCAACTTCAGAACACACACACAACACAAACATAACAGATAAGTAGATCTGAGAGAGACAGTTTTAGAAGTGAAATGGTGTAACAATGAGGATCTCTTACTCAGTTTCAAAGAAACATAGTTTTGAGTCCATAGGGGGATGAACCCTAATGAATGACACGGTTTCTTTCTTATTAATAGGACCCTCCATCTTTGACATTTCTCCATCTTTGTACCCTTCCTTGAGACAACAACCCTTTCACCATCCCTATCTCAATCTTGTGAATCACATTCTTCCCCCGCGTACTTTTATTGCACTCTATCAGTAAACGCTTTTGACTGGTAAAAAAGTTATAAAAAAAAAAGCTATCCTCATTAATACTTCAAATGCTAATCATTGTATAGAGTTATGTACTTAGTCCATGTGTAGATAGTTGAAGAAGTCGTCACCTGAGCTGTTTAGAACCAACATAACTCAAAAGAAAAGTCATAGAGATCTGGAGACAAACATTTCTGCAGATTAAACTGAAAGTAATAATTTACAATATCCAATGCATGAGAGTATTAATAAACCAAAGATCACACTATCTCCAAGAAGATTTTAGACCCATGCTTGGAACCTGTTCACTTCAGATCTTATCTCCATTCTATCTCTGCTCATCTTGTCTTTGTGGGGTCTTAATCCCTCAAGAACTCTGACACAGGAAAAAAAAAGAGTAATTTTTTAATCACATCTAACCACAAAATATGTGTGTTCGTACAGTTTAAGTAGTGCAACTCTACGAACAAAAAAAGTTAACAGAACCGCACGGTTGAATAAACTACTGTTATCATTTAAAAGTTGCCCATCTCGTCCCCTTTGGCTAACTGTCATGTCCCTACTTTTAATGAGGAGCTCTGATATTTTTTTAATACTTTTGGTGTATATAAATACTTGTCCTACACCTTGTACTTTCAATCCAAACACACACATCTTCCTTTGATCAAAAGTTCCAAAAGCAATTCTTCTACTAGATATTAATCTTTTTCTCCTCCTACTAAAAATGAAGAGCAAGTTCATTAGATCCTGCGAAAAGAAACTCAAGAAGATCATGAAGACCAAAGACATAATACCTTGTATCTCTTGTGAGGCATGCTACGAGAGAATTTGTTGGGCGTTCAAGAAAGAAGCTGAGGTGATACCAAAAGATGTTCCTAAAGGACACTTGGTTGTGTATGTTGGTGAGGAGTACAAGAGGTTTGTGATAAACATCAACTTGCTTAAACATCCACTCTTCCAAGCATTGTTGGATCAAGCACAAGATGCTTATGGTTTTAATGCTGAGTCAAGACTATGGATTCCATGTCATGAGAGCACTTTCCTCGATGTTGTTCGTTGCGCTGGTGCTCCACAGTACCAGAAGAACTGTATTTGTATCTAGGAAGGTTCTTGTACAGGGATTTAAGATACTAATTGATTTATCTGGCTCCATGTTTACAAAAAGAATGTTGCTTATTGCTAAGCTACCGGGGTACACTAATAATGTAAGACTTTTTGTATTAAATGTGTCTTTAATTCAGCGGCAGATGTATTATTTAGCTACAGGGAAAGCAATAAAATAAGATTAAAATTATATGTATCACTCTTCTTTAGCTCCAAAGACAAGACATGAAGCCACTAAAGCCGGAGCTTGTCATTGATTAAAAAGACATTAAAACTAAAACATGAAAATGACTCAAGAATCATCCAAGAAGCTCCATTGATTCCAATTTAACTCTTAACAAAGAGTATTTTCTAGTGGAGGCAGAGGGAGAGAGCACAGAACAGCTTTACCTTCTAACAAATCTCAAGACAAAGACCAAGCCTTCTTGAAAGCAATGTTTATGAAACCAGATGGTTCAGTTCTTCAACACGTTTGCTAAACATTGAACAGACTTGATCTCTTCTCTGATGCATCTGTTATCAGAGAGTTATACTCTATGCAACGTCATACAGTCAACCATTAATGGGAACGACTTCCAGATTTTGTCGGTTGTATGTGTCAATGGGGTTGTTCTTGAAAGAATCGATCGAAAGATATTATGATTAAGAGTTAGGTCTTTGGTAGAAATCTAAGCGATTGAATATGTATGTTAGAACAAGAAGCTATAAGATCCAAACCATAAGGGTTAAGCAACATGTTGCATCCACATAAATAAGATGAAAATGGTGGGACAAAAATGGCCACAAGATAAGTACATTGAAGCCGAGTAATATATCCAAAGGTTTGGATATATTATCATTTCCCAAAATGAAAACAAACAAAAAATTGATTCTCATAGTTTTGATATCAACAACTGCAACAAGATATATATATATATACACAGTAGTTGTATTGTGCTCCCTCTTTCACAGTTCACAAGTAATCCTAAGTGCGTACATACATCGAATTGTTGGCAAATCTTATCAATCAAACTTAATTCTAAACCCAAAGGAACCTAAGTTATGACAACTTCTGGCACAGAGATGTTGCCACTTGCATTGCGCATCGAACCCAAAGTTTGCTCCTTTGTAACTGAATCATCATCCTACAGATCAACAATTCATTATCATCTCAGCCCATCGATCAAATTCTCCATTTCTCTTCTTCCAAATCTTCTACCATCTGAGTGTGCATCTTTACACCTAGCTGCTAAGTAGAACACTAACCAAGCCGCCATGAAGTAAACCTCCAAACCAGATTGAACCACAGAAGCAAAGCTTTTCCCTAAGAATCGAACCAGAACCCATCTGAAGAAAGACCCACAAAGAATAGCTTCAAGACACTTGAGCTGCAGAGCTTGATGCAACAGAAGAGAAACCAAATAAAGACCTTCCTTCACTATCTCCCTTCCTCTTCTCCTTGAATCCACAATGGCAACAAAAGCATCAACAGCTAAGATCAAACCGATAAGCGTATCAAGTAGAAACCAAGCGAACAAGAAACCAGATATCTCCTTCTCAAAACCTCGAATCCATGGAGGCATAACAGTGAAAGGCATCAACTTTAACCTCACAAATAGCCTAAAAAACGAGAACTGATCTTCAACCTCACCAAAATACCATAAACCAAGAAGCTGTGTTAAAGCATCTCTCACAGCCCATCTCATCAAAACAAATCCTGTAACTCTCTTAAACCCTAATCTAGAACCACTCCAAACAACTCCAAGAAACGAAGGAAACCTACCAATCAAATCGTTGATTACAGTAACAAACATAATCGCCAGCACCAATGAGTAAACAGTAGTAAAACCTAGAATCACCCAACCATAAGCTGCAGATAAAAAGCTCACAAGGAAGAACAGAGCAGCTGCGTCACGACGACCTAACTCCAATCCTTTGAAAAACATCTTCAGATCCACAAAACTCTCAAATTCATTACCTTTCTTCTCCCGATCTTCCTCAGATTCATCCAATTTCGTATTACCATCATCATCCTCCTCCTCAGAAGAAGACATCTGCCGCAATACAAAGCCAGAGCGAATGATCTGAGGAAGGAGAAGTCCGTTATCAGCAATAGGACGAGAGAAGCCAGAAATGGACTCAAATCCGGAGAGAATCACAGTAGTTGCGTTGATTGGAGAACGAAATGAAGAGCCTTGAAGAGATCGGCGATAAGGATCATGTTCGTCCGTGGAGAAGAAGTCGTCGTCGAGAGTACCAAGGCGCGTGAGCTGAAGAAATGGAGCACGTCTGTGATGGTTGAAGCGTGGGTGAGGCGCGTGAGAGTGAGAGTTGAGAGGGAGGCGAGAGAGGAGAGAGCGAAGAGAAGGGTCAGTGTCGACGAAGGATGTTAAAAGGAGAGAGCAATGATCGACGAGAGAGTGGAAAGAGAAGAGGAGGGAAGTTAGGAAGAGGAAAGTGAGAGGGTGGGAAGAGAAAGAATTGGTTGTTTGACGGAGGAGCTGAGAGGTTGTACGCAGGCGGTTTAGCCGCGCGTGGTGGTTGTGGTGGTGATCGGTCATTGTTTTACTATTCGCTCCCGCTACTTTGGGTAGATCCGAGAGAGAGAGAGAGAGAGAGAGAGAGAGGAATGAAGAAGAGAGCCTTTGGATATTCTCTATTTTTGTCTAACGCATTGAATCTGTTGTTGTATTTACTCTTATTGGGCTTTATGGGCTTTGAGACTTATTGTATTAGCTAGGCCTGGGCAAAATTCCAAAACCAACCGAAATCAAACCGAGAAACCCGATCCAAAAACCGAACTGAAACTTTAAAATGCCCGAACAAGTCCTACACTTCAAGACCTGCAAACCCGAATCCAAATCCGATCCGAACCCAAACCCGAATAGATACCCAAACATACTCAAAATATAAATATATACTAATAATATATTAGTAATATACTTATATTTGTATAATAGACCAAGTACCCAAAATATTCGAGATTTTTAGGTATTCTATATATTTTTTGGTATTTCAGTTAATTTTGGGTAGATTTATTTAAAAATATTCGAGATTTTTGGGTATTTTTGAGTTGTTTAGATAGATTCGAATACAAAATTTTTAATTTCTAGATATCCGAATCCGATTCGAATCCAAACGGATCCAAAATTTTAAAATACCTGAACGGATCTTAGATTTTTAAATCCGAAATATCCAACCCAAAATATCCAATCCGAACCTGACATGAATACCCGAACGTCCATGCCTGATTTTAGCAAATAAGTTCAAACTTTGTGTATTAGCAAAACCACATACACAAAGGACAAAAACAAATTAGTCCAAATGGACAAAATAGCTTAGTTTTTTTTTTGTTCAAATGCATCAGTCGTCTCTTTCTACGACGCTGGATTTCTACTTCTTTTTCAAGACCGAGTCTAACACCACCACAAATCTCACCCAGGAGACTCAAGCGTTCTCCATCCACATCGAGGACTCTTCTAACTATAGATTTGCATTCAGTAGGCTTACCATTGACCAAGCCCATAAAGGTTATGTAGACAATAGCACTTTTGGCATTGCTCTTATCATTATCTTCAACAGTTTCTATCGCCACTTTATCAATCTGCAGCTCATCCAGAACGGTCTGCACACATGCAGTTTTGAAACAATAACAACAGTGTTAGTTATTATTACCAGCAACAACAACTCATGGTATGTAGTATATGTGCGAAATAACTTACCTCGTCGACAAACCTATTATTCCTTACACAAATTACAAGTTGCAATTATAGAAAAATCCAATCAGAGTCTTGCAACTCCTGTCTCGTCACTTGCAAGTTTTATAAGAAATATTATAACCATAGAATGTGTGACTTACTAAATTCTAGGAGACATTTTTAGCGAGGTGAGCATTTTGGTTAGATACACTAAATATAGGAAATAAACCGCTTAAGTTTAGATGATTCCACAGTTGATAACCATTTTCGTAACTTAGGTGTTTGCTATGGAGACTACTTCAATATACGGGAAATTGATTTTAAAAAAAGTATGATTCACACTTTGTAAAAGAAAAATTGTTCATTTGAGAACTTAAAATGAGTTTTACACGCAACTTTAAATTAGACAAACATAAACCACTTCACAGACAAATCATTGGTAAAAATTATTCAGACATTTTAAAAAAAAAAAAAAAACAGAGGACTTTACTCTTAACATATTGGAATGGGAGCTCCGTTCCACTCACTAAGACATTCCATCATCGGATCAATGATCTTCCCTTCACAAATCGCCGTGAAAACCTTGTCAAACTCTTCTCCCGGCGACGTCACTTTCTCTCCAGTCAAAAGCTCTGTTCCAAGCTCTTCCCTCACAAACCTATACAAAGGATACGACCTACATTCCTTAATCCTGTTCGGGATAGCCGCAGTTCCGTTATCATACGCCGCTCTTGTCGCCTCCACTTCTTTCGGAAGAACCGCCTTAAGCTCCTCCTCAAAAGCACCAATCTTATGGAAGATTGAAGTCACTGCGTTCTTCTCACTCTCACCGTTAATCAAAGCATGGTCAACAATCACCTGTCTCAGCTTCTGAATCAATGGATACGTGGCGCTACAAGGATCATCCACGTATGTGTAGACTTGTTCACGGTCAACAACTTTGAGTAAATCTTTCTCACAGAAACGAGATGGGTGAAGCTCACCGTTGACACCAGTAGTTAAAACTTTCTTAGCCACTTGAGAAACTGTGTTTTTCACAGTCTGTTTCAGATTCTCTTCCAAATGTCTTAAATCCACAGCTTGACATATAGCAACTAAGAACGTTGTTGACATAAGCTTGAGAATATCAACAGCTTCAGAAGTTTTACGAGACGAGATTAATCCAAGAGAGTTCACATCTTGGTTATGTTGCTCTGCTGATTGAACATGGCTAGTCACAGGATTAGCTAAGTATTGAAGCTCTGAACAGTAAGAAGCCATTGCAATCTCTGCTCCTTTGAATCCATAATCCAAACTTGGATTCCTCGATGCGGTTAGGTTTGATGGTAAGCCGTTGTTGTAGAAATCATTCACAAGCTCTGAGAATTGAGCGAACATGAGTTTTCCGATGGCTGCGATTGCGAGACGAGTGTTGTCCATTGAAACTCCGATTGGTGTTCCTTGGAAGTTACCGCCGTGAATCGCTTTGTTTCTCGAAACGTCGATCAATGGATTATCGTTGACGGAGTTGATCTCACGCTCGATCGATTTCGTAGCGTAACGGATCACTTCGATTTGAGGACCTAGCCATTGAGGAGAAGTACGAAGAGCGTAACGATCTTGTTTTGGTTTCTGTAACGGATCCATTTCGTGAAGCTTTTTAGCTAATTTCATGTAGGAGCTTCCATCGAGGATATGCTCCATTATCGCCGCCGCTTCGATTTGACCGGGATGATGTTTGAGTCTGTGAGTGAGATGATCGGTAAACTCAGGCTTACCGCTCATGACCTCCGCGAAAACTGCTGATAAAATCTCAGCTAAAACAGAGAGAACATTTGTTTCGAATAGAACCATCGACGCCATTCCAGATCCAACCGCCGTGCCGTTAACAAGCGCGAGACCTTCCTTAGGCTGTAGATCGAAGAATCCGGAGCTGATTCCGGCCAATTTGAAAGCTTCCTCTGCGGTTAAAGGTTCACCGTTGGGACCGGTGGCTTTGGAATTGGGACGGCCGGTGAGAAGTCCGGCGATGTAGGAGAGAGGAACGAGATCTCCGGAGGCGGTGATTGTACCGCGGAGAGGGAGAGATGGAGTGATGTTGTTGTTGAGGAAACCGGTAATGGCTTCGAGAATCTCGAAACGGATACCGGAATATCCTTGGAGGAGAGTGTTGATCCGAACAAGCATGGCGGCTCTTGTGGCGGAGTGAGGTAATGTGTGGCATGTTTCCTTCGTGCTGCCGAATATTCCGGCGTTTAGGAATCTGTAACGAACAGAAACATTCGAATTGCGTTTTGATTAGTTATTAATTAATTTATTGATTAATTTAAACCATGTTTTTAATTACTTAAAAGCCAAAAACATATATAACTCTTAAATAATTCCACTAATCGTAAAAAATAGAATCCCCTTAGAAAAAATTCTGATCCAATCCGCATATTTCCCATGCAACGTCATGACCTTTAGCGCTTAAAGATGTTGCTTCCCGTGATTTTGATAATTTTTAATTTCATTCTATAATTTAATTTAGTTTATTAGAATATAGAAATATTATTTAAAGAAATTTGGAGAATAATATGCTAAAAATCTAGAATATAATAGCCCTTTCTCCAAAAATGAAATCTAGAATTTAAAGGGAAAAAAATCAAACAAACTATTTCATTTGTTCTGTCCATATATATAAACAAGAATTATAGAATAACTGCCATCTTAGAATGTTAAACACTTAAAATTAAAATAATTCCAATAAGAGAAAGAAATAAAACATGACTAATAATTACCTAATAAGCTCCTTCTGAAGTGCGACACCGTTTTTGGTCCTCCGATGAGAAGTAGCACCAAAACCAGTAGTAACACCATAACTATCAGTGCCTTTGCCCATACTCTCCATAACCCAATCACTGCTCGCCTTCACACCGGCTCTAGCCGTCTCCGAGAGCTCCACCTTCACACCGCTTCCAATGGTGGAGATTGCAGCCACTTGTCCAATCGTAAGAGTCTCTCCACCAAGATTCACCACTGGCTTCCTAAACTCCTCAACCATTCTCTTCACTTCATCCAAATGGCTACCTTTCATTTGCTCCGCCGCAGCACCCCAGTTGAGAGGATCAGCCACCGTGATGACCTTAGTCTTGATCTCATCGCCGCATAACATAGCGTCGACTCCTCCGTTAATCTTGTGTGCTCCGTTAATCTCCATTTTGACGTCTTAAGAGTTTTTTTTTTTGTAGTTTTACAAGAGGAGATTAATTAAAGAGGAGATTATGAGATCTCTAAGGCAGAGAGAAGAGTTTGTATTATATTTGTTGGTTAAGGAATTGTATTTGTTCCTGAGAGAAAATAGATGAATGAAGAGTGGTTTATATAAGATGTTAGTGTTTGTTGGTAGGTAAGCATAAGAGAGCTATATTTTTTATTTTCCTATAATTATAATTTTAAAATAGAGAAAACAAAATTAAATTTTGTGAGAAGTATGGAGTTGGTTGAGAATTAATGATGACCGTTAGATGGAGAGTGAGGGATTCTAGTGGTGGAGATTATAATTCGTGGATTTGGTTTAAGTCGCAAATAAAAGAGGTTTTATTTTTTGTTAGTCTTTTTTTTACGCGGCGGTTTTTTTTCGTCAACGTCACGGTGGTAAAAGTGGTCGTGGCTGGTGGCTGAAAATAGTTGCATTTCGCGGTTGGTGAGACTATGATATATGTATATATATTTTTTTTCTGAAGAGTGATTTTTTTTTTTTGGAGTAAAGCGTTCATTGTGATGGGAGTAGGTGTGGAATGTATGAACGTAATTGAGTCAAGTAACGTGTCCCTACAATAACACTCTCTCGTGTTTTTATTTTGTATTTTCTATATTGTTATTTTTGTCATTTTGGATATCATTTCAAATTTATGGGAAATGTTTTGTTTTGTTGTTGTAAAACGTTAAGTTTTATAGTATCTTCAATTTGTGAAGCGCTTACAGAGATAACGAATAAGACGGAAATAACAAAAATTATTGAAAAAAACAAAGCCGTAACAAGATATAAAGAGCGGAATTGATTCATACCAAATTTTAACCAAAAAAAAGATATAAAAAACGGATAAAAACCAAGAAGCAAAGTAAAGGCTAAAAGAGTTTAGAAAAAAATCGCTAAAAAAACACCGATTCTAAGAAATAATACTCGAACGTTTGCAAAAACAAATCTGCCGCTTTTATTCAACAACGAGCACCAACAACCACTACTATGTTTTTGTATTTGCTTTTATGTCGTGTTTGACTATTGTATGACTATATGTACTTCTATCAATGAATTTAAACAATTATCCAAAAAAAAACTTATTAATGAATTAATCACCAAAATAAAATGTAACATTACAAATTAATTTTGTTTATTTTTAGTAACGGGTCATATGCACTTACATATAACTACGGAAATAAAAGAAAAGAATCTTAAAATATTATTTAATTGAATGCATATATGATTAGTTACCAATCATAAGTGATAACTGAAAAGTCAAAAGTAAATAGTATATTGTTATAACATTGAAAACATATAAGTTAAAAAATCTTAAATAATTATAGATTCAAATGTACATGTGTAACGTCTCACTGATTTTGTAACTGGATATAACATTTAGTGGAATATAATTATTACGTGGACAGATTGGAAACAATGTAAATAATATTCACGCGATTATAAGATTCCCAATAGAAGCCGAGCGACGCAACACGCCGTTTGCATGACAAAAGCAATGGCATTCATGTAAACACAACCTCTATTTTCGTAATCTTATCCTAAAGCTCATGAAACTACAATTAAGGATAACCATAAATAATATTATAATGGGTTTTTATCTACTGTAATCACTAATTTGTTTACAAAAGTTTACAACTAGTGTTATCATAACATCATCAAAAAAAATTTATGATAATGATTTACTATTTAATACTATTATATGATTATTAGTGTATAGTGCTATTCCTTATCAAAAACCAAGGATGAATGAATACGCAAGAAAAATAAATATAACATGTCACCCATCCATTTGCTGATAAAATATAAAATCATCAGCATCTCCATTCTTTGATTTCTTGTTGAAAGACGCGTTGAAAGCTAAAATGTAATGGTGATCATCGATTCAACAGTGTACAAATAGAAGAAAATAAAAACCAATAAATAAAAGAAATGGTAGAGATGGGTGTGGAAGAAGTGGTAGGTGTTGGTAAGATATAAGGCCTTAGGCGCCTTCGTTGAAACATTTGCATGTGCATGCATTTTTCCCTTCGTAGCAAGCGAAAGCCTCCAATTTGTATCCAACAAAAGACATTTATTTATATGGTTAATATTTTTTCGTTTTTTATATACATTGTGTTAATTTTACCATCGGGTTATCTCTCAAAAAAAATTGGAGAGTTGGATTCCATTATTTAGTTCTAATTAGAAAATCAGTGTATATGGTAGAATCACGTTTTTTCACCTGTTTTGACTTTTAGGATAAGGTCGTCCAAATGAAGGCCAGAGGAAAGAAACGACACAGTTGAAGCAATACATTAATAAACAGCACAAAAATATGGTATTTATTTGAAATGCAGGTGAATTTCGATCGTTTAATGTGAAAAGAAACATATAGTCAAATATCCGATTTTGGTTTGGTCAATTCTGTTGATTTTAATCCTAGATTATTTTGAACTGTTAGGTTTAATGAATGCTTAATAATATAGTGAGTCAGTGAGACCGGTATAAATAGCTAATGTTTTATTATATTTATATCACTAAAATCAATGTCCACCACTGGCTATTCTCTTACTAAGGGAGAATGAACAATTATTATGGACGTTTCTTTACCACTCCAGATCTTTATTCGCCCATTTTGGATTGGAGGAAATTACCAGTACAGTTCAAATATCACATCATAAAGCATGATTTAGTATCTTAGCTAAAAGTGAAGAACCCTAGACAATCTATTTTTTTTCCATGCATAAAATTCGTGATCATTTGATCTCTTGTGTCCTTTCAATGTAAAAATATAAGTGTCGGAGCGCTTGATGAGAGCTGTTGCCATCAAGACTCAGCCAACGTTTTAGACATTCTCTATAAATTTTGGCAAAGGCGATTTCCATATACTATATATATTATTATCTAAGAGATCAGGAAAGAAAAAAAAAGTTTTTCAAAGACAATTTCTCATATCAATTGCTTCTCAAACTTTTGTCACTATTCTTATAACTAAACTTTGTTTTTGGTTTGATATTCTTACAAACTTACGCTTACTATTTTAATATTCTGTAAAATCCAAACATGAGTTTTATCATAGGCTTTTCACGACCATTTGTTACGCCTATGCTAAGTTTGAATAAACTCGCATGGAGTCTTCAAATGAACACATTGCTTCATAGTAACTATATAGGTTCCATTAATGTTTTGAGTATTTAAGAATGTGGTAAGTACAGTATAAGCAAAACATTTATTATAGAACATGGCGGGCCTATATGATTAAATACTTTTTTCTCTTTCTTATAGACAGACTCAATTCAGAATGGATACCATCGAGACACCAACCACGTACGTGAATCAAATATATTACATGAATAATTTCTCTAGTTCTTGTTTCTTTTTCTTATGGGTTTTCTTATTCTTTACAAGATATATATATATATTTATTTATTTATTTATAACATGATTCTATAAACAAATGTGATTGATATCTAAAGATTTCTACATGGAACTAATTAGGAACAAGTTAAAAAAGAATATTTGATAGATTATAGCACAGGGAAAAGACAATTTCTAGGGAAAACATATATAGAATTAAAGTTGTTAAGCGAATTATTTGGTGGATGATATATTAATATTTAGTTATGTTTAAGATGTCATCATTAACATAAGAAATAATAAAAATTGGATAAAGAGAATGAATAAAATTAGGCCACCAAACAAACAATGAGAAATGGAGAAAAAAAGTCAACCACAGTCGCGAGGATCCATCACACACCACTCGTCTCACCAAACCCTCTTTTCTTCTTCAGAGCTCATTGGGTCCCACTTTCACCAAACCCTTTCCTCTTGCTGTCTAAATCAGACTCAACTTACAAAGCCCCAAACCTAATCAATACTAACATTTGTACACGTCACTGAAAATATATCAATAAATTATCATCAAAGACCGGCGGTTAAACAAAGTATTACTCATTAAAGTAAGTTTAGAAATATTTAAGATGGATTCAATCATTCCAGATATGCCCATCCTGATGGAATCAAAATGGCTGGTGATTTAATGTTATTGTTACATTGGTCTGAGCATTTGTAAATGCTATTAAAGAAATGGTAGTTTTTCTCTTATTTTCTGAATTAACTTTTCAGATGTCTCAAAATTGTCACCGTTCAAAAATGTTGACACCCAACATTTGTATAGTCCAAAGTTTTTGGGATTTGGACAGATCAGACATCTAATCAGATTAGAATTGACGCCCTAGACATTTTTATTTGGTTAATTATTATTGTGGGTTTGTGGTAGATGCAATGTTGGACCGTATTTATAACTTTTATTATTGTGGACTGGTATGACTATATACATTTGATTTAAGAGAACGAAATGTTAGTAGTTTTGAACTTGGTTTTTAGACTTTTAGTTTTCGGTTATTGATTCTTGACTTTTTGGTTTTTAGTTTTTTTTAAGTTTTGGGTTTTTGCTATAACTTTTATTTAAAACAAAAAAAAAGAAAAATGAAAGTTAGTTTAGTCTCCCATGAGAAAATGATACTGAAAAAACAAACAAAAATAGGATCGGGTTTTAGTTTTTCTTTGGAAATTTGGTCAAACCACTAAAAAAAGAATTAGGAATACTAAATGTTTTGAATTTTGAATGGCTAATAAAACTAAAGCCAAAAAAACTACTCTAAAAACGATATACATTCAAAACCATCACACACAGACTCACAGTCTTGTGATTTTTTTTTTTTTTTGGGTCGATTAATGATATAATTCATCATAATCATTTTGAGTCATGACGTTTGCTATGACACTGTAGCTTTATTCTGATTGAATTTTTTTTTTTTACAGATACCTTTTAGTATGTTCTACTTCTATCCATTCTACTCCATATGCCGTTACAATTTTGAACATACTGTAGTATAAAAAAGAAACGTCTTAAGGACCCTATGCAACCTTAGTCTATTGGGCTTGATTCAGTTAAGAGCCCGCTTTTATTTCATGGGCTACTTTTCGTGGGTTTGCAAAAAAACCATACACCACTTTTTTCCCCTAGTTACGAAAACCAAATTGCTTTCTAATCTTATCACATGATTCTTAAAATTTCTTCGTAGGTAGCTAATTCAACTCAGGCAATCAAATAAAGAGAGGTATGTTCGATCATGCAAGTTCGATAATATTCACACAAACAAAATCAACAAGATTATTTACAATGTAATTTTCGGCTCTAACCCATAAAGAGGCGAGATATATTGCCTAACAATACACAATGAACAAACATGATTAATACACAATGCTAAAAGAATTATGTTTATGGAAAGGCTAAAAATTAAACTATAAAAATTTAATAATTCGAATAATCACAAAAAAATAAAAGATTACACAAAACTAAGATATGTTACATAATTATCTTAGACCTATGCTTCAATTAAGTTTTATGTTAGTAAAGATTAATTTGACGTTCATGAATGTCACATATTGTCACTTATCTTTTTTTTTGTTTAGGTCGAATGTCACCTGTCTTTTTAACTTTATATAATCACAGATTATAAGATTTCTTTTCTATCTTAAAAGAAAAAGAAGATTTGCTGTAAATTAGAGTTCGTATCGACGATATTAGCGAACGACCTGAAAAAGGCCAGGATGGATCACTACGTATACACTGGAAGCAATCGTTTGAGATACATATTACATAAGATTATAATGAAAACAAAGTCATGATAAAAAGAAGAAAGATAATAACGAGAATATTATCTTTCCGAGTACAAAAAGTTGGAGTTTGCTAAAGTCGATGAAGTGGCGATATAGAATTTTTGTAGAAAAAGTGTCACATAATATAAGATCCATTTCCAATTTATATAGTCATTTGTCCATACAGATCATTATGTTTATTTAATCAATTTCTATCTGGTGGACTTTTTATTTCAACTTATATAAACATTTAGCTACACTTTAGTGCTTCAACTCACTACAAGATCTGTTTAACACTTTTATTCTCCACTTTCTTTTAACGTTTATGAACAATTTTGAATTATCAACGCCTCAGTATGAGTATGAGTATGAGTATGAGAAAATAAAAATAAAATAAGAAAATACATACACTTTTTTGTGCATTATCGGTAACAAGAAAAAATATTACATATATTATATATATATATATACACACGCACACACACTCGTGTCCCACACGTTTGAGTCACACTAGGGTCGATTTATCTAACGATCAATTTTCGCGGAAACATTATTGTCGAACTTTTATTTTTCTTGGGTTCTTATGTTTGTTTTCAAGATATACACGTTTTTGGTTTCGAAATATAAATAAAGATATATACATATATTGACAAAAGTATATCCGAATAAAATTTAACTGAATCTCGAATATAATTTATGAAAAAAAAGAATCTTCAGAATAGTTAAGATATTGTAAGATTCGTGTGTAGCGTATGATATTTTAAAGTTGAAAATTATCTGTTATTATCAGTTTACAATTTATTTTAATGGAAACTAGCACCTGAGTTTATTATTGCCCACTAAAATACACAATTAGTACTTGATTTGGTCACTCATGCGGATGAATTTTATATTAAAATGATCTAATCTGGATGTAACTATAAAAATTCTGTGTGACAAACAACAGCTCTTGGAGAAAATGTCGCATAAATTAATCCGGACATCGTTTAGCCTGGAGATTGCGGTGGTGTGAGAATCCACTACAACACGCAAAAAGGTGGACCACACATCAGTTACAATGATCTGGACCATTAAATAAAATGTAAAGCCATATGAACCGTTAGATGTTAATCCTCGAAGCCAGACTAAGATGGACCCCATAGTTCAACCTTTACCACTTACCTCCACTGCTTTGAAGCTGCTCGCATAAAAAGCAAACTCTTAACGAGGAAGAAACACACTCATATCAAATTTTTGATTTTTATTATTATCTTTTTGGGGGTTTTGGTTTTGGTTTAAATCATTTCTTCCAGAATCTTTTTTCCATGTTTTAGATCTCTCTTAATAGGAAAGAAAATTAATTTTAGGTTCGACCATTACGTTGTTTGGTTCTGATGCTGGGAATTTTCGTTTTAACAAAAAGAAAAAACCACTTTTTCTGAGATCACATTCACCTTTATCGTTTGTAACGCTATTTATGTGTTAAACTGTTGCAAAGTGTTCTCTGTCTGAGCAGGAGATGGTGAAAATCTCACTGCTTTTATTGTGTCTTCTGGTTTCAACTTGTCTCTTCACTTCTTCATCAGCCCAGGCTCCAGGTAATTTGACTTTTTTGACTACTTTTTTGATGTTTTTTTCATTGAAATAGTTGTGAAGATTCTAGTTCATGTGATGTAGTAACAAGGGTTTTTGAAAATTATGTTTTTTGTTAACAAATCTCAAGAGCTGTGTTATTTTATTTGAGATGTGTGTTTAGTTGGATAGAAGGAAGAAAAAAATGGAGTCTTTGTGGTAATTGAAGTGAATTGTAACAAAAAGAATCAAACTTTTGTTTTTGATAAGTGCAGGTTTTGTGAGCTTGGATTGTGGAGGTGAAGAGCCATTTACTGATGAACTTGGACTTAAATGGTCACCTGATAATCATCTTCTTTATGGAGAAACCGCTAAGATATCAGCTCCTAATGTAACAAAAGCTCAGTACACGACTTTGAGGCATTTCCCTGCTGATGCAAGAAAATACTGCTACAACCTCAATGTCACTAGTAGGAATCGATATCTCTTAAGAGCTACTTTCTTGTATGGTAATTTTGACACCAACAACGTGTATCCCAAATTCGATATCTCCCTTGGGCCGACTCATTGGAAGACCATTGTTATCTCTGATGCCGCCACAATCGAAAGGGAAGAGCTGGTGTTTCTGGCTTCTGGTCCTAGTGTCAGTGTTTGTTTGTCTAATGCCACAACAGGGCAGCCGTTTATATCCACCCTTGAGCTTAGGCAGTTGAATGGTTCCATGTATTACACTGAATATGAAGACCGGTTTTATCTTAGTGTCTCTGCACGGATAAATTTCGGAGCTGAAAGTGAAGATCCTGTGAGGTTAGTTTATAGTTTATAATCTGTTTTGTTGTGTCAGCATTGTGATTTTTCAGGATGAGTTAAGAAAATGAGTCGGTATTGCAGGTACCCGGATGATCCATATGACAGAATATGGGAATCTGACAAGCTAAAAAAGCCTAATTATCTTGTGGATGTTGCTGCTGGGACTCGGAAAGTGTCAACTACATTGCCTATTGAAGGTGGTGGCAATGACAGACCGCCTCAGAAGGTTATGCAGACGGCTGTGGTTGGAACAAACGGGTCCTTAACTTACAGGATGAACGTGGATGGCTTCCCTGGTTTTGGGTGGGCATTCACATACTTTGCTGAAATCGAAGATTTAGCTGCAGATGAGTCAAGGAAGTTCAGATTAGTTCTACCTGATCAGCCTGAGTATAGCAAAGCTATTGTTAACATCAAGGAAAATGCTCAGAGACCGTATCGTGTCTATGAACCTGGCTTTCCTAACATAACCCTTCCATTTGTGCTGAACTTTCGATTTGCCAAAACAGCTGATTCTTCTAGAGGACCCATTATTAATGCCATGGAGATAAGCAAATATGTGCAGAAAAGTGATGGTTCAGTAGATGGTAGGCACAACTAGCCTCTCCTCTTATTGTTGTGGCTTCACATTTGACTTTAAGATGATTGCTTGTATTGCAGCAACTGTTATGGCTAATGTGGCATCTCTCTATTCTTCCACTGATTGGGCTCAAGAAGGTGGTGACCCATGTTCACCCGCACCGTGGTCGTGGGTAGTATGCAATTCGGATCCACAACCAAGGGTTATTACTGTGTAAGGAAGTCTATCCTAGTAGCTTTATTTGAAGCATGCACATTTTTTGTTATGATTCATTATTTCCTTTGCCTGTTGTGACTGCAGCAAACTGTCGAATATGAACTTGACGGGAAATATACCTTCTGACTTGGTGAAATTGACTGGTTTGGTTGAGTTGTAAGTTACTTGTCTCTTAGACTTTTGAATCTCGAAGTATACAGAGATATTATTGTTATTGATGTTGCAACTTTTGTCAATGGCAGATGGCTTGATGGGAATTCTTTTACGGGTCCAATACTGGATTTCTCTCGATGCCCAAACCTGGAGATAATGTAAAAACACTTTTCTTTGGGTTTAAATTTTCTATTGCTTTTAGATATAGAAGATGGACTAAATGTTTGCTCTGGCAGACACCTTGAGAACAACCAACTAACCGGAAAGATCCCTTCCTCGTTGAAGAAAGTCCCAAATCTGAAGGAACTGTAAGCTACTTTTAAATGTTTCTTGATGTATTAACTCGTATGGTGGGATATGATTGTGTAAATCTACGTTTCTATGCACCTAACCTGCTTGATGAATGTAGGTACCTGCAGAATAATTTGTTATCAGGAAAAATACCATCATACCTGAGCAAAAATAATGTGATAACAAAGTAAGTATTTTACCCCATTCAAGTACCGAGTTAAACTGCTTTAGTATGAATAGTTCCTAGCTAGATCGTCTTGAACTTGCTCTAGAACAATCATGGATTCTTCTATTTTGTGTGTTTGTAGCTTCTCTGGGAACATTAATCTTGTAAAAAGTGGAGATAAAGGGAAGAAGCTCGGTGTCATCATCGGTGCATCAGTTGGTGCTGCTGTCCTGTTAATCGTCACTATTATTTCTTGCATCTTCATGTGCAAAGGGAAGAAGAATAACAAGATGAGGAAAACTTCAGGTAACTGTTATTTTCTTACATATATACAGGTTTGGTTGTTTATCTTGATTCTTGGGTTTGGATGAATTTACTTACCTTTTTCTTGTGGTTAATTTCAGCGGAGTTAACAAATCGTCCCTTGCCAGTTCAAAGAGTATCATCTACCTTGAGTGAAGCTCATGGAGAAGCTGCACATTGCTTCACACTTTATGAGATCGAGGAAGCCACACAAAAATTTGAGAAGAGAATCGGGTCCGGAGGTTTTGGAATCGTATACTATGGGAAAACAAGAGAGGGGAAAGAGATTGCTGTAAAAGTTCTTGCAAATAATTCATACCAGGGAAAGAGAGAGTTCGCTAACGAGGTAAATATATATGCCTTAATATAAGCCCTATCAATATGCACCTTAAGTATCGAGCTTCTTTTGCTTAGGAGGTAACATGAGTGATTATGATTTGTTCAGGTTACATTACTCTCAAGGATACATCATAGGAACCTAGTGCAGTTTCTTGGGTATTGCCAAGAAGAGGGAAAAAATATGCTTGTGTATGAGTTCATGCACAACGGGACTTTGAAGGAGCATCTTTATGGTAACATATCTTTTAACGATAACGAGTACTGCAGCATATTGGTTTAATGCTATGTTAACAAGCTTTTTTTTTTTCAGGTGTGGTACCGCGTGACCGGAGAATCAGTTGGATAAAGCGGCTTGAGATAGCTGAAGATGCAGCCCGAGGTTCGTGAACCTTACAAAACAAAAGAGAAAGAGCTCTTGATCTCTGATCTGAGGCCACTTTTTCGATATTTGATTTTGTTGGTTTTGGTTGTTTTCGTAGGGATTGAATATCTTCACACAGGGTGTGTTCCAGCAATCATACACAGAGATCTCAAGACTAGTAACATCCTACTCGATAAACACATGAGAGCAAAGGTTTCAGATTTCGGTTTGTCAAAATTCGCAGTTGACGGGACCTCACATGTCTCCAGCATTGTCCGCGGCACAGTTGGATATCTTGACCCTGAGTAAACTAAGACCTAAACTAATACCAAGAACTTCACCTATCTTTAACCAAAACTCACATAGTTTTCTTTTATTCGATGTTTAAGGTACTATATATCACAACAGTTAACAGAGAAGAGTGATGTATATAGCTTTGGAGTCATTCTTCTTGAGCTTATGTCTGGCCAAGAAGCCATATCCAATGAAAGCTTCGGTGTTAACTGCCGGAACATAGTCCAATGGGTTAGTTCATTTTCTTGTTTCCTATTGTTCCCTCTGTCTTTAACTGGTTATGAATCGGTATAGTTGTGGTTTGGTGTCGGTTTATAAATGATCATGTGGTACCGTTCTTTTGTAGGCAAAGATGCATATAGACAACGGGCACATCCGAGGGATCATCGATCCAGCGTTAGCGGAAGACGATTACAGTCTACAATCAATGTGGAAGATTGCGGAGAAAGCGTTGCTTTGCGTGAAACCGCACGGGAACATGAGACCTTCGATGTCCGAGGTACAAAAGGATATTCAAGATGCGATTAGGATTGAGAAGGAAGCGTTGGCCGCGAGAGGTGGAGTATCGGATGAGTTTTCTCGAAGCTCGGCGCATTCGTCGTCTCTAAACATGGGAATGCTTGACCTGGCTGGATCACAGAATTATGTTTTCATTGATGAATCTGTGTTGCAGCCAACAGCTCGGTAGTAGATTCTGCTTTGTTTGTGTACAGATGCATCACTTGCTTTGTGTTTTTGACCTTTCACGTTGTCTTTTTTTTTTTTAGTTATTAGTTTTGAGCTTAACACTATTTATCTTCTTCTTCTTCTTCTTTTGGACTCCAGCTTACAAGAAGTGCTTCGAGTTTTTTTTTTCTCTTATATTGTTTTCAAACTAACTCGGTGATTTATTTGGGATTGTGATGTATTATGTCTTCTTTTAATTGATTTTCACATTTTCAACTATATACTATTATGATCATTCAGCTTATTATCATGTTCTCGTGGAATTTTGAAGTAGTCTGATTTACATCCGAACTTGGAATTAACTGTCCGGTCATGAAAAAGTTACAACATACATTTTGATCGCTAATTCAGCATTAAAAAAAAAAAAAAAATTGTATAGAACTTAACCAAATAAATTAATGGGTTTATCCGGTAGCTTTTCATCTGACTTTGATATGTGTTTTGTCTAAATTACTATTACTCCATCTATATTTCAGAAAGTTTGATTTTCTAACTATTTTACACAAATTAAAAACAATAAATATATTACATTAAACACTATCATATTCGTAAACCAATGGTAGTTCAACAATTCAAATACTCTCAATTAATATTTTAAGTTTAAAATTTACTAACATTAACTAATAAAATTTTAATGTATTTAAAATAAATTTTACATTCATCAGAAGTGTATATATATATATATTGAGAAAATCTAGAAAATCAAAATTTCTAAAAGACTACAAAAGGAATACTTTTTATATGTAGTATAGTAAAAATACAAAATACCAGATATTCTTGAAAGTTTTTCTATATTACTTTAATTATTGTTCCTTGTATTTTAGTAAAGAAAACAAAAAAAACTGGTAGCTTTAAAAATGTCCCTATAACCAAATATTATAATTTTAAATGAATTTTAAAATATCAAATAATAAATAAATAATAAACTTTATAGTATTTTGTTAAGGATAGAATAATATTATTCTCCTAAATGGTAAAGATAAGGAAAACACGTGGCATGGCTGGATTTGGTAGAATATCAACCAGAGAGAATAAAAAAACAGAGAAATGAAAAGAAAAAAAACGAACGGTGCTGATAAAAAGCTCAAAAAAATGAAAACCTAATCTATCAATCGCAGACGTTGTCGTCTCTCATCTCTTCTGAAGCGTCGGATCAATCTCCCTTCTTCTCTAGATCAATCTCCCTCGCCTCTCTTCCTCCAATCAAACCTTCTCTCTTTCACTCCCGCCCTTTTTTCGAATTTCTTCTGGTAATCATTCTTCTCATTCACTTCTCCGATTTCTGCTTTCATTTTTTTATCTTCTGTCTCCTGTTTTTTTTTTTTCAATATCTGATTGGATATCGATTCTCTTAATTTTTTGTTGATGTTTTTTTTTTGTTTGTCTATGTGTTAATGGTGGGAGGTTAGGTTTTTTTATCTGAGATGGCGGAGTCGCAGGCCAAGAGTCCCGGAGGAGGATGTGGAAGCCATGAGAGTGGTGGAGATCAAAGTCCAAGGTCGTTGCACGTTCGTGAGCAAGATAGGTTTCTTCCTATTGCTAACATAAGCCGTATCATGAAACGAGGTCTTCCTGCTAATGGTAAAATCGCTAAAGATGCTAAGGAGATTGTTCAGGAATGTGTCTCTGAATTCATCAGCTTCATCACCAGCGAGTATGTCTTTTTTAACTTTAACATTCGTTTGATTTTTTTCAATTCTTTGTTGGATATGATTTGCTGGATTGTTTAAAAAGCTTGATGGGAACATTGATGCGTGCCTAAAGTTTTCAAAGTCTTAAGCTTTACTGTGATTTAAGTCCACTTGTGTTGATTTGCTGCAATGTTTAGAGGCTTGATGGGAACATTGAGGTTTAGATTTTTAGATACCATGCGCGCCATAGTTTTCAAGTTTTAAACTTTATGGTGATTTAAGTTTACTTGTGTAGTTCGAGATTTTGGGGTTTCTTAAATTCTGCTTTTGGTTGGTTGATTGAAAAAATTAAGGTACTGCTTGGTTGCTTTTTCTTGTACTAAC
Organism: Cardamine occulta; assembly: GCA_028015245.1. Lineage (NCBI taxonomy): Eukaryota > Viridiplantae > Streptophyta > Magnoliopsida > Brassicales > Brassicaceae > Cardamine > Cardamine occulta. The sequence continues at coordinate 4,618,441 of CM051375.1, read as the reverse complement.
TCTTTGTTTGTCTTTTATGTTGCTGATTAGATCTAATTCTTGCAAAGATCTCTTTTGTTTGATGTAATGGTTTTTTGTTTTTATGAATTTGATGAGCAGAGCGAGTGATAAATGCCAAAGAGAGAAAAGGAAGACCATTAATGGTGATGATTTGCTTTGGGCAATGGCCACTTTAGGATTTGAAGACTACATTGATCCCTTGAAGGTTTACCTGACGAGATATAGAGAGGTATGTTATGGTTTCACCATATTCATCTTCCATATCAACAAACAAAAGATTCAATTTCGACCATGATGTTATATGAAGAGAGTTATTGAATTTCACTCACTTAATCTGTTTTCCTTTCTCTACTACATGAACTGGAACAATCGCAGATGGAGGTCAGTGGTTCTTCTCTTCTATTTCTTGTTCATTCCTAAGATTTTTAACGATCTTGATGGTTTTCAAGAATCATGTATTTTATCGCATCTTTTAGGCTACTATTGTATCAAATTACTGATGTGTCGCTCATCGTCTTTAACTATCAATAGGGTGACACAAAGGGATCAACAAAAGGTGGGGATGCAAATGCAAAGAAAGATGGCCAATCAAGCCAAAATGGCCAGGTAGAGATGTCTCTAATTTCATTCCTTTGAATCTTTGCATTCAATTTTATTTGCGCATTGACGATGTGAGCTAGTCTGACATCATGGTTTTGCTTACCATATGGCAGTTCTCTCAGCTTGCTCACCAAGGCTCTTTCCCACAAGGTCCTTATGGGAACTCTCAAGTAATGTTCCTCTCTTCTCTTTCACACTCATAGCGATACACATCCTTCTCTTCTTTCTTTTTTACACAAAGTATCCCGTATCCATTAGCTGAAACAGAATCTCAAAACCTTACAGATCAACAATCATTTCTCAGCTAACACAAATCGGCCAGTGACTTTTAAGTATATAATTGATGATCATCATTTTTGTATCCATTTCTTAAACCTTAAGAGTGTTGTGCAACCCAATAATGATGTTTTAATGAACTATGATTAGGCCAACACAGAAACAAAAACTTGTAAAGCTAAATATCATCAAGCATCACTTGTGTTAATCTATGTATAACTGAAAAAATCTTTGAACTAATTTACATATGATTTGTTATATATAATGTAGGGTCAGCATATGATGGTTCCAATGCCGGGTACAGACTAGTATGAGGATTATTGCATATGATGGTTCCAATGCCGGGCACAGACTAGTATGAGGATTATTAAACTGTGTGCTATGTTCCACCATACGGATTATCTGTATATTATTTGTGTTGTAAGAGTTTTTCTTTGCAGAGCTGTGTGACAATAATCATCTCATTGTTTTTTTTTCCTTTTTTCTTTTTTCATTTCCTTGGATTTGTTCTGAAGAAGTCAAGAAAGTCATTTTTATATTTGGTTTGTGGTTTTGTTTCATAATGGTTTCAACACCGGTCCAAAGGATGGATTATACTCTTAACGTTTCCACAATCATTGACAACATAGATTATATAAAAAATAGTGAGAAAAGTTGATCCGTCTTTATAAAAATAAATTCCTCGATGCCCGACATATATGTAACCTATATGACCTATTCATTCTCGATGACGAAGAAAAAATCTAGAATCCGTTAAACCTTACCTAAAGTAGTAAGAACCAAAATTTAGGTGCGTACTGTTATTTTGTTACAATTGTACTAAGGGAAGAGACGTTATCTGACACAAAATCAGAGATTCTAGAAATATAAATTGTCCTTATCCAACGGTCACAAAACCACAAATCAACGGATTACGTTCATCTCAGGCCCACTTTTGTTAAGGCTTAAGACAAAACTGAAAAAATGAAAAAAAGAAACACCTCGATAGTTGATATAACAAAGTACACGGCTGTTTTGTCTCTTACAAGAAGAGACAAAACTAATTTCAGAAAAAATATAATAATAATAAATAAAAAGAAACCGCCGATTTGCTTCGTTTCAAATTCTTGTATCTTTGGTAATCCGTGGAAATCTCTAGAGATAAAGGTACTTTGATAATCGTCAAATCTCTTTATCTTTATGGGAGACAACAAGAACTGGAGAAGCGAGCTCGATGGGCTTAGTCTTATTGATGTCTCCACCGAGGATGATAGCCTCCTCTTCTCGTCGTTTCTCGATCCCACCACCTATGAATTTTCTGGTAATTTCCATCTCTTACCGATCAGTTTCTTCAATTTCTGGATTTTAAATTTGGATTCTCAAATTTTGAATTCCCATCTCTTCATTGTAGAATTGTGTTAGCAGAGATAATTAAATACTGCTTTATTGTTTTTAAAATAAGTAGTTAGCTTGGATTGTTGTTTGGTTCATGATTATTCATAATGGAGTTCATAGATTGTTCTTGCCATGGTTAATTTATTGTTAATTACGTTTTTGGTTTCTGCTGATGTATTTCAGACAGTGATAAGGAAGGCAGAGGTCTTTGTTTATTTGGGGATACAAATAATTGTGATGAAGAGATTTTGGTCTCTACTTCAGAAGAGAAGGAACCTCTGAAGAAGATGAAAACTAACCTGCGCAAAAGTCTTGCATGGGACAAAGCCTTTTTCACCAATGCAGGCAGGTTTTGTTTTTTGGCTGTGGATGTGTTTATTCAGTAGTGTTTATTGTTTAGTTATGCTGAGATACATTTTCGAACACAGGCGTTTTGGAACCGGATGAATTGTCCAGCATGATGGAAAGCAATCAGATGGGCGAAAAGAAAGTTTTACCAACCATTCAAGAGGATGTGAATAGATCAACAGAGTCTATATCTACATTGAAAAGTGACTGTACTGTGGAGACCGGTCAGGAGTTTGGTTTGTTTGAAGATGTAAGAGCTTCAACTCAAAGGTCTGTTATATCATCAGATGTTGCAACACTTGAGAAGAGTAAGGTATTGGAAGCAACAGAGGTATCACCTAGCCTAAGTAAGTATCTAGCGGTTGTTTATAGTTTATATTTGTACTATAGGATTAGGAAGTAATGTTTGAAACTGTACATGCTTGAAACCTAATTAATTTTTGCTTTATGTTAAGCTCACATTGACCATTTGTTACATTTCTCATTTGAAATGTGTAGATGTAAGTACGCTAGACGACCCTGACTCTCAGGAAAAGGTTAGTCTCAAAACAATTTTAGGTTGTGGTTTGATATTTTACTCCCTCCCTTATTAAACATGTTTTTGTGTTGTTTGTTTCTCAGATGAAAATCAATCCTATTCGTAAAAAGCCAAATATAAGGGCACAAGGATTAGGGAAGACAACAAAGCAGGTATATATCCTTATGAGCGTTGTCTTGTTAAAGCGTTTAACAGAATAACTAGTAGAAAATGTTGAGCTGGACTAATGAACTCAAAGTAAAAGCAAACTGATATATAGTTTGTTTGGTTTTTTATGATACATTTTCTACAGCCTGTAGCTGCAAAAGAACATAATACATCCATTTCCAGGCCAGCCAATGGAGTCAGCAAAACTATAAGAGCTTCGGTAGATGTTAACAAAGCCAAACAAAAAAAGAATCCCAAATTAAGTGGGGGTTAGTCAGAACTCTTTCTTAAAGATGTCTTTTTAAACCCTCTCTTTCTTTACTTTGGCATCATACTGTAATCTTCTTACAGGTAAAGAGCCTTTGGCTCCCAGAGTTTCAGTTTCAAGAAGTACTCGACCCATTATATCAAAACCTGTAGTGCCTTTCAAATCTGCTTTACGTTCTTCAGTTGCCTCCAAGAATGAATTGACATCTTCTTGCTCTTCACTTGAGAGCTGTCTCAGTGTTTTGTCAAGCGCTTCTAACAAGTCTTCTCTAGATTCGTTAAAGAAGAAGAAAGATCAGAGTTTAAGAATAGCTTCGAATTCTCTGGCAAATAGACCAACATCCAGAGCTGGATCTAAAAGTATAGGCCAACCTAAAGTTCCACCCCTCTCAGCCAGTAGAACATACAAGTCCAAGCTTTCCTCAACTCTTAGTGCTAGCGTTGACTGGTCTTCAGAATCACCGCTAGCTTCTACGCCTAATAATGGATCTAAAAGTATAGGCCAGCCTAAAGTTCCACCCTTCTCAGCCAGTAGAACATACAAGTCTAAGCTTTCCTCAACTCTCAGTGCTAGTGTTGACTGGTCTTCAGAATCACCGCGAGCTTCTACTCCTACTAATGGATCTAATAGTATATGCCAGCCTAAAGTTCCACCCCTCTCAGCCAGTAGGATATACAAGTCCAAGCTTTCTTCCTCAACTCTTAGTGCTAGCGTTGACTGGTCATCAGAATCACCGCGAGCTTCCACACCTAATAAAATGGCTAAAGGATATAAGAAAGCTCTCCCTGGTGAAAGTGGTCCTGCTATTAATGCTAGAACACAGACTTTAAGGCCTTTTAACAATTCTGCTGTCGAAGATGACCTTAAGTCGGATAAACTAGTCGCAAAACGTGGTTCAGTTGTCAATAGCGGTGCAGTGAGTTCTGCTTCCATGATGAAACCAACAGGACTCCGCGTGCCATCGCCAAAAATCGGCTACTTTGATGGAGTAAGTTCACAAATTCATGATATTCTTTCAAGAGGAGCTATGAAAGTAAAATCTCTGTATGTAAATGAATATCTTTGTGGAATCTCTGGATGTAAATGAATGTTTGTCGTTAACAGGCCAGGAGCAGCGTTGCAAGAACACCTACAGGATCTGGTCTTGTTAGAAAAGGAACTGGTAGTCCAAATGAATCAGCTGCAACTAGAACCAAGTCCGGACAGTCTCAACCTCAAAGATCTCCTCTTATACAAGAATCCACAAATCCTAAGGCAAAGGTCAGTCATGTTTCAAGAAGTTCCAGGCTGAGTGTATCGGCTTCTCCAAAGCTTACCAACAAAATGTATTCAAAAGTCAGTGCAGAGGAACAACTCAAGGGCAATGAAGAGGTTGACTATGTAGCACGGTGATGAAGCCAAGTCACTTGTAACCTCTTATATTGTCATAAACTTTTAGGTAAAAACCAGATCGACAAGTGCTGTCTTATGTGCATAGCTTTGGTTTGCACTTGCAGTCTGGTTCATTATGGGATTTTATAAAGTAAAAAATATCAACTGACTAATTATTTTAGTTTCCTATTGTCCAGTTGATGTATATCGATTTTCAAAACCTTGTTTTAAATAATATATTATTCATAATTATAAATACTAAACTATAATAATAATTCTGAAAGTTTTACACCTTTGTTTTATCTTTCACAACGAGTGAATTTAACTATTTGCATCACTTTACAAAACAAACAATTTTAGGAACCATATAAACATTAGATAAATGAAAACCATTGATCATCATGACATGAGCTTTGGGAAGATGTTGAGCTTCATAAATGTTGATCAGAGTTTCAACTAAGTCAATAGAAAAATAGAAGATAAGCAGCAAAGTAGTTCACAATACAGTTTGTTTTTTTTAGGCAACAAAAGCAATTTGAATATTACAGACAACAGTGATTACTTCTGACTTTTCTTCAATAACACACCAATCTTCTTCAGCATACTCCCATTCTTCTTCTTTGCTGACGACAGTTCATCATCCATCTCATCCATATACGGTGACATGTTCACGTTCTTTCTCCTCAACGGACTCTCTAACGATCCTGTTCTCTCCACATACTTCCCATTACTGTTATTGTTGTTGTTGTTACCACCAGTGATCATTGAAGCTGCTGCCTCAGCTGCTTTCCTCCATTGATCACACTGAACCTTGAGTCTCCTCAGCTCAGCTTCTAGTTCTGTGTTGGTGACTTGTGCTGCCCCTAGCTGTTCTGTTGCGTTTTCCGCTCTCTTCCCGCTCTTATCCGCTTCCTCTGTCAGACTCTCAAGCCTCGCTAATGCCTCATCAATAGCCTTGCTCTTCTCGCTCTGCACATTCTCCATTTCGCTTCTGAGATTCTCGTTCTGTGACATTACACTCTGCAGCTCCATCTCCTTGTCCATTACATTCGCTCTCAACTCCATCAGATCAGATTCCAGCTTCTTGACTTCACCCATAAACTCAGGCTCTTGCTGGTTCTCCAAGTTTACTTCTTCATTTTCTTTGATTTTCAAGTTTAGTAACTCGTTTTCATCAACGAGTATCCTCAGCTTAGCCTCCTTATCCATCAAACGTTCATGCAAAGACTCTCTTTCACTTTTGGTTATCTTCAGTTCTTCCCCCAACTCATCCTCTCTCTGCGCATAACCAGATTTAACTACCTCAACTTGTTCATAAGCACTTCTGATCTGTAACGTGCTTTGAATATACTCTTCGTGATACCTCTTCTCAGTTACTTCCACGGCGGCTTTCAATTGGCTAATCTCATGCCTTGCAACATTTATCTCTTCTTTCAGCTCTTCCACTGATGATGAGTCCCCAGTAGTGTTTCCTCGAGCTTCTTCTTCTTCTTCAAGCTGTCTCACAAGTTGCTCTAGTGACTTAACCTCGGATTTGGACTGCTCTAGCTCGGTTGTTAGTGAATTACAAGCTTCAGACATCTTCATTCCATCTGAACGTAACATCTCTAATGTCAAATTCGCTATCTCTAATTGTTTTTCAGTTCCTGACACTATCTCATGCGCACGAGCTTCCCCTTCCTTTGCATCAAACAGCTCACCTCTCAGTTTCTCAACAAGAGACAGTGTCTCATTGAGTTCCATTCTCAAGTTCTCAACAGTTTCAGATTCAGATAGCTGTGCTTTTAGTTTCTGGACCTCGTTCATAGAAGAAGCTAAAGCGGCAGAATCCATAGCGTGCTGTCTCTGCATTGCTTCGAGTTCAGACTGCCACGCTTTGTCTCGTTCTTGAGATAGCTTACGAAGCTCATCGATTCTTGAATCCTCAGAGGCATTGATCTCTATCAACTGCTGCTTTGTATCCTCTGCTTCATCTTGAGCTTCTTTCTTCAAAGCTTCTGAAGCGCTTAGCTGTTCTTTTACCGTCTTTAGCTCTTCTTGCAGCTGAGATATCTGAGATGCTACTTCGGGTGTTCTTCCGGTCCGCTTCTTCTGAATCTTGCATACAGAAGCAACAACGAATATAAATAACTCAGTTATGCAACCAATGCATTGTATATCACATATACACATATCAAGTAACAAGCCCCAACAATACTATTATACCAACAAACAAAAAAAATGCTACATTTCACTTTCAAGATTTAATCAGTTGTTGTAAGAAACAATACATAGACAAACTTCAAAGTTCAAACACCTAAGAGTACTTTTGCAGCACCAAGATTAAGTCCGGGGCTTTCGACAACAAACTAGTTCTTACTAAATGTGGTAAGCTGAGACCAGTATAAGTTAAATCATATAGGAACTAATTAAAAAAGCATTGTGCAAAGCTACGAGTACCTCATTTACAGGGGTTCTTGGAGAACGGCGCTCAGCAACTACTTTTGGACTTTGGGTTTTTGGTGTCCTGATCTTCGGGTTAGGAGACGAAACAGGGTCGGATTCTGCAGTCTTGAGCTTACGAGCAGTTCTAGGAGTTGTTGAAGGAGATTTCTTCTGAGGCACCTCCAACGAACCCGGCCTATCATACTCACAATAAAGATATAGCATAAGCAAACAAACCAAGGACGAATAAAAAGACCACTAAAATACAATCCCCAAGAACCAATGGAACAAATTAAGACTTCAAAAAATACAACCAAAAATCCCAAATGACCACATCAAAGACTCTAACAGAACACAAAAGAGAAACTTTAGACAGGAATGAGGATTATCACCTAGGTTTTGGAGTCTGCATTGCTTGGGATTACAGTTTTAAAACACTCCCTTTTGTGTCCTTTGAAGAAGAACCTAGTAAGAAGAACATGAAGAGAAACTGTGTGTCTGAGAAGGAAGCTAGAAACACATCGGTATTATAAGATTATCATAAGCGCATATACAACAAACTCAACGGAAGTACAAAGCTTAAGCAAGTGAACAAAAAAACACAAAACCCTAACAAACTGAACTATACAAATACATTAGCTTCAAAGAGACTCCATTTGAAACTACTAGCACTACCACCAAACCAAGGCAACAAAACAAACATAAAAGGAAACTGTTCACAGTCAAAGGAAAAAAAGAAAATTAAATAAAAAAGGACAAGTTTTTATCAATATGATTCAATCTAATCACAAAGATAAACCAAATTACAAGCAAAGAAAGTACATTTATATTCCACATAATCTCTTTTAGTTGTCAAGTCATCAATTTTGGTTTTGTTTTCTCTTTCAAATTTTTTGGAATTTAGTTAACGTGGGTTCTAGTTTTTTTAGGTGGATCTTCCCCAAAATAGACAACAGATCTTAAAAGAAAATAACCAACTACAAATTTTTGAATTTAAACCTAAACGATAATATTATTTTCAGAAAATCAAAATTTGAAAAATCCTTCCTTAAAAAAACAACAGAAACGCTTATCTTTGTTCTTGTAAAATATTATTAAACTAATCTTTCTAGCTGAATCTTCAAGAACAACCCTCAAAAAGAGTAAACACAAACCCTCAAAGATTTACAGTTTCTGCAGCATAATAATGCATAAACAACCGATTAAAAACAGAAATATAAGAAAAGTTTTAGTCTTTTCGAACCCATTAAGGAAAATCTTCTAAAACAACAGAAAAAAAAACACACAATTAGTTAACAGAAGAAACCTTTGGAAAGCTAATTGAAAGAAGAGAGAGAGAGAGAGAGAGAGAGAGAAGTGGTGTTCAATGTTGTTCACCTGAACTGTGGCTTTAGCTTTACGCTTTTGGTCCGAAATGCTTTTTAAAACAGAGAGATCGGAGAAACAAGGAAATGGAAATGAAAACAAAAATGGAAGATTGCAGAAGCTTAAACTAACGAAGGATTTAGACCAATTGAGGTTGGGACATGAAGTTGAATCCTCTCATTTTGTCCCTAGTGTTGTTCTCTCACTGAGTCTGCTCGTTTCCCAAGTCTTTTTTTTTCTTCTTTTTTTCCAGTGAACTGTCTATTTGTTTACATTAATATCCAAGAGAAGAAGGAGAGAGACTGTGAAAGACATAGAATAGTGATATCATGATTTTGCCCCGATACTTTTTGTTTTATCTCAATTTACTCCCTATTTTATTTACCTTCTCTTTCGGACCATGAATTATATTCGTTATTTCTTTTTTGGAAAAACATTTCTCCTTTTGGTCAGATATTATTTGTTATTTAAAAAGGTTACAAAATTTTGGTTATGAATTAAGGTTTAATACAATCTTAATTTTTTTATGATTTAAGGTTTAATATTTTAATGCACGTGGATTGACATAAACTATTTGACATGAAACGGATCTCAACCCGTAATTTATATCAAATTTATTAACTAATTTGCTAAATTTCAATGGAGTAGATTTAAAATTATGCAACCCATAATAATTAAAATTAAAAATTGATTCTAACTAATTATTCTGATAAAAAAATTGAGTGAAAAACAAATTATGCGTCCCATAATAATTAAAATACTCTAAAACGTGTTTTAATCAATCTTGTCCAATGGACACATATCTCTATTAGTATTCCTTTCTTATTTATCATGTTTTTAATTAAAATATACAGTATAGGTTTTGCTTTATAGTTTCAAAGTTCAATGCCAACACAAACATAACCCACACGTCCCTAACTGTTTAACATGTAACCACCATTTAAAGCACTAAAACGATAAATGTAATCTCTTTCTCTAATTTTATAGACACTTACCAATACAATACAATTAAGTTGCATTCACGACATAAAAACATGCGGGAAAATATTTTAACGACGTTACAACGTAAGTTATCTAACTTTTAGTCTTCTTCTCCGGACTCCAGTTATTACTTTAGAATATTCACTTTGAAATTATACAATTCTCGTGGGACTGATAATTGCATGAAGTTGAAGAAACGACTCGAGCATCCTTTGGTTAACAAGAAAGAGGGACCTCTCGACTCTCGTGGCGTCGCTTGTTGAGGCGCCAGAGTCACGTGCCATTGTTCAGCCTCATGTTGCTACTTAATTGCTAACGGTAATAAATACAATTCTTTTTAAAAAAAATTGTCTAAATAATGAAGATTAAGCATGCATTTCTCTCTATACTTTATACTTTATATTATATTTTAATTCCCATCCTCCACCTCTTTTTGCTAAAAAGATGCGCCTAATCCCTCACTACGGTATGTTTAATATTATTTATTTATAGTTTCTTTGAATTACATAGTTATCCCATAGAGCTATATATGTACTAATTAAATCCATGAACTGTTTTTTTTAAGGAAATAAGTAGTAAACTATAGCTCAAATTTTGTTGTTGTGATTTTGTAAGAACTAATGTTTTAAAACATATAACTGTAGTCAGCTGTTTCATTTTTCAAAACCATTTCTCACGAATGAAAAAAGAGAAGTCGACTTCCAAATGTCAAACCACTATCTCAAAATAGAGTACTACCAATAACCCAACAACCACATACAGCTGCCACTGATAAAAACAAAATGTGGATTTCTAAACCCTTACAAATTAAGGTAAAGGAAAAAAAACCCTACAAGTTTAATTCATCGAGTAACATTTTTACTACCTTTTTGTCTTCCTTTTAAATCTCGCATACTCATAGTATTAGTTAGTATAGTTTGGGTGGCCATTAATGTTTTTCTGTTTTCGGGGATCCTAGGAATTCCCAGTTGCCACCGCAATAGGCAACCGGGAGATAAATGCAACCCGCATATTTATTATTTAGTACTAACGTCAACTATATGGTCGTAGTAGTGTGTAATTAGATGGACATTGATATCCCAAAATTTCTGTCGGTCCATGTCTCTTAATTGGGACTATTATTCCATGTGCACAAGCTGATTTGACTCTATTGACCTTGACACTTCATATCTATTGACCAAAATGTTTGAAATTATATTACCTATGAATATAAGTTAGTCCATGCGGCTTACAATATCATAGCTATATGAATCAAACAATTAATATATAAATATATTTTTAGTATGTAAATTGTAAACTATAGATGAATGATTTTAAACATTTGTTTGTATTTCTGTTAAGACTAATGTTACTTATAAACGAACCCCTTTGTAGATTATAATATTGATTGACGTTAGTCTTAATCAACACAAGCAACGTTAAAAACTGTGGCTCAACTTAGGAGAACATGTGTTACCAAATAGGTTGATCCAAAGTAGGAGAACATGTGATGATCTAGTGGTGATTGGTGTTCCTTATAGTTGTTGAACATTAATTCTTTTGGAAGAGTCCTGGTCTCCTAGGGCCGAGTCCTATAATTTACAACCTCCTATATGCTATACAACGTTGTATATGCATGAATTAATTTTAATTTGTGAAATTATCCGGTTATTGAAAATAAAACTTGTCTAAAATTACCATTTCTATAACATGACAGTGTGTTATAATTTGACTTAACTAAAAGACATGTAAAAGAGATTTTATACCTAGCTAAATTAAAATTAATCAAACAATAATAACTTGATATACCAACTGTAACTAAAAAATCATAGGCAAAGAGACGATAAGTTCATAATTAATCATCCAGTGAGAAACAATTAGCCACAAAAGGGAAAACTACAATATTGATGGGCAATTAACATCAATATTAATGGTAGACTCATTCAGTATACCAACAATTTTACGGATTCTCTTTTTTGGTTATTAGACCATCTCCAACTATTCTTCTATATTTAACTCTAAAATAGAGTAATTCTATAATAGTGATGAGTTTTACTCCAACTCATTCTTCTAATTTTAACTCTAAAACAATATTTCAAATATATTCTTAGTAATTAATTTCCTATAAACATCAATTATTTATCAAAATTATAAATTTAACCCACATATTTTATTTTAAGCCATAAATTCAATAAAATTATGATTTATTACATAAATAAAATTACTAGCTTTTGGTTTGCTATGTTTAATTTGTATTTTTTTTTAATTTTTGTATTTTATTATGTAATTTGATTATGTTATTGTGTTTCTAATAAATAAAAATTATTGTTATATTTTACAATTTTAATTATATATCTATTTTTAATTTATTACCAATATTTATCTAACTATATAACTAAAGTATTATTTAATAATATTATTTAAGTATAAAATAAAAACATATAAAAGTGAAAGGACTATTTTATAAATAACAAAAAAATTTACTCTATAATAGAGTAATGAATATGATTACTCCAAATATAAAGTAATTTTTTAAAAACCCTTTTTTACAGTAAGATATATAGTAGGGTTGGAGTATCTTTATAACAGAGTTTAGAAGAGAAAATAGAGTGGAGTTGGATTAAATAATTATAAAAATTTTAACAACGTCGGTAGAATAAGAAACCAAGTCAGTAAAATCTCATAATTTTATGAGTTTTTTATCACCATGGTTATCATACATCCTGAATCATATTTAGAACTTGTTCAAAATTAGCTGATAGATTTACAAGTATTTGATGAAATGTTTTCAAAATTATGTTGATCAAAATGGCGCTATAAATTCATGTATACCATCTCGATGAAAGGTATTATGGAAAATAAATGTATCTCGTATAACTCATATACATATTGCGGCTAAAAAGAAAAGAATGAGATTCAGCTCTGATTTGTTATTTTCTCTTTGTGTATTAGATTTTGAATTTGCTTTCGTGTTAGGGCTCTCAATTCTTAAGTTTCATCTTTGGCTTTAAATAAACAAAGACCAAAAAATATCAAGCTCTATTTCGTGACAGATCCAAACCCTTTTTTTTCTTGTAGTTCTCTTTGACTAATGTTTCTTTTTGTGTAATGAATAAATCCGGAAAAAAGGAAAAGGTCTAATTTGGAAGAGATTAGAATAAAATAAAGCAAATCAGGTGCTTAAATGTGTTCTTGTGGGAAAATTGAGACGCCAAAGCATAATCTTGGAACAGTCTTGGGTCGGAAGTCCCTTTAACTTTGTATCGTCGTCCAATACTACTTGCTTCACATATTTAATCGAATCCTATGCAACAACAAAAAAAAATCAATATAGCAGAAGAAAATTTTACGTAAAATGCAAATAAATGTGAAAGGCAATATAAATCATTAAGCCCTCCAATGCAATGGTATATGTAACGTGTTTATCATAGAGATCTTTCTCGCTACCAACTACAATTACAGGTTTATTAGGAAATACTTCACTTGATTTTAATTGGCCGAAAGGGTTAGTTTGTGTTTTAAATATATGCTGTTTCCGTAGGTATTCACTGTGAACAGTATGCCTGTCAATTTGAGTCATAATTCGCGGATCCCGCTTTATTAGATTCTCCGCAGAGCGGGTACGAGTCAAATTTTTTTTTTCAAATCGCGGATACGGATGCGGGTTGAAACATTTATTGGCGGAGCCGATGCGGATCGTCATATTTTGTAAAGCGGGGTTGCAGATACCCGCATTTAAAAAAAAAAATAATTTTAGTATTTTATAAGTTTTAGTAGTTAAATTTTAAAAATTTAATAAAAATATATGTATATATATATATCCTAATTTTAAAAAAAATTTAAAAATTAGGAATTTATATTTTTTTAATACTAAAATTTTATTAATAATTATTATTTTACTAAAATTATTAAAAATATTTATTTTATTATTATTTAAATGTTTGCGGGTTATTCGTGGGTATCCGCAAATTTAAGCGTGATAAATGGGAGTCAATTATTTTTATTTGAAAATTTGTGGATTGTGGATTGATACGGGTTGAAAATTAGTATAACCTGCTGTGGGATGGGTCGTATATCGTGGATTTGATCCACTTGACAGGGCTAGTGAATGGTAGGAAGAAAGACCAAACGACCCTTATGCTAAATGGTCATGGACCGTTTAATAAGCCTATTTTAATGATTAACGGAATCAATTGGTTAGAAAACAAACACTTGATAATTTATATTGATTTAGTACCAAACACTTAAATTACTAGATTGTGCTAACTTACCAACCCATTCCACATTTAAACTATCTTCAAGCTCTAGTTTTCACATTCACCAAACAAAGTTTGTAGAAATAAAATTTGAATAGATAAAAACTTAAAAGCTCAAGTTACCTGTTTGGTGTCTTCAACAGAAGAACGACGACCCCATCTCTCAGGGTCCCAAAGTATGGAACTATTGAAAGCGAAGCTTGATATATGAATCGGAGGCTTTGTCTCTGTCTCGTTATTAATTTTTCTCAAATGCCACCCCAATACTTGTGATGATTCACAAACAGGCCCCTCTACTATCACTCGTTTCCTATTAGCCGATAGTAACGCCATTGGCCAAGTACCAAATACCCTACAAAAGAACAAAACATTTAAAAAAAAAAATCTTATATAGTTTGATGGTTAAAGCAAAATGTTGTTTAATTTACATACTCAATATCTCTGATCTCGTCGAAAAAATCAAGATCATAGATGTTGTTTAGTCCCGCGAAATGAACTATCCCGCTTAATTTGTGATGTTCAATGTGTCTCAACGCTAGATTCCTCTGATGATCAAGCTCTGATTCCAAGCTTGTGAAGTTCTCCTTGAAGACTATACGTCTATACATGATACCAGTCTTTCTTAACATTGTGGATGAAGAGTTTTCGTCAGCATCGGAGTGTTTTTCCACGACTATCCACAATAACGGAGGCGGAACTAGCCTTAAGGTATTGGCCATTCTCCTAAGAAGAACGTTTTTGTAGCGATCTTTTGTCATTACTGGAGTTACAACAATCACTAGTCCTCTTGGTGTCACTTTAACTTGGTTCTCGTCTTCTTTTTCAGAGAGAGTTCTGGTTTCGGCTTCGGCTTCTCGCGACTCCATAGGAGCTGGGGCTTGGCCTTGGGAATTGATCAAGGTTCTATTGAGGAGGGAATGAGGTGTGTAGGTAGAGTTTTCAGAAGGTTGGGGAGGAATCTGAGATTTTGAAGAAGTAGAGGGGGTGGTTTTGGAATTAGAGAAAAATGAGGCCTTACCAGCAGGAGCAAAGCCAGTGAAGAAACCCATTACAAAACAAAGAGAGAAATGGATCACAGCTTTCTTCCATACTTGAGTTTTCTTCTTTGATCTCTCCAGAGATCCCATAACCTTCTGTGTAAGGAAGAGGGTTTCTTGAGTGAGTTCCTTTTTTTTTTTTTTTCTGGGAAAAAACAATGTGTGAAAGATTGTGATATATAAGAATTTTATGGCAGTTGTATAGTTTTAGTCTTTGCGTTTATGGTGTGTGATTGAAACTGGTGAGCTACGGTAAGAGTATTTTGTTGTCTGATGATTGCTTGAGTTGGTTGTCTTTTGCAACAACCAGTTGTTGGGATTGAAACATATTAACTGAAACAGGTTTGGGAAACTTAAAAAAATCATTGCTATAATAACAAATTAATATATTAAAATAAACGTTGCTTATATACTACTGAATCTTTCATTTTTTTTTTGTTAAAAGGCTTTATACTACTGAATCTGAATATTATAGATTGAAGTTGGCGGTGAATGTATGGAGCACTAAAACCAGATTAGTACTGTTGAAATAAAATTATCAACTACAATTTGTATTTTTTTTATAACCAAACGAAATGCTATAATTTGAGTCACGGTTATATTTTGGCTTCTTTGATTGGTGATCAAGGTCTCTAACTCAGTCTGAAACTCCATACGTATTCCAAACATCTCATGTAGTCTCTTTACTTTAGTCTAGACTCTAGAACCATAGAGCTGTTAATGCAGTTTTCTTGTTTAATTTTTTTGTATCAAACATGTGACCTATCCCCAATAGGCTCTTGGTATAAGTTCACGGTTTTTAACACGCCAAACCAATTGTCGGCTAATGTACAAGCGCGTGTTTTTATATTGCTATATAATGAATGTTTAGAATGTGAGATGTTTGACAAACGGATGAACAAAAAGTACTAGTGTAATATGTGAGAGTGGAAACAGAGTAGGATTAAATTGGTTGCTGGAGAAAATACTATTTTCTTTTGGGAGAGTTTCTGGCTTCTCTTCAATAAATCTTTTGGTTTCTCTCGGATATTCTCTGTTTGAGTTCCATTTTTATCAGATTAAGTCATATCGAGAAGATGTTTTTTATCGCCCAAACTCAATCTCATACCATTTTAGGATTAGCTATACCCTAATCTAACATCACATGATTCTAAGATCAAACATCATGGGTTCTTGCCTCCCTTAAAAGATCCATACCATATAAAAGACATCATAAAGCTTTTCAATCTCAATGAAAAATGACAGCTAAAAGTCAACATATAGTCATAGTGTTTTAGTTTTTGAGTAAGTAGCATAAGACCAAGATACTTGACAATTATAGAGTAGCACTAATTCTAAGTGACCATGTATTCTATAAAGTTTCATTATGGAATTTACCACCAATGCAAGCATGCACTGAATAGGGAAAACAAATTAAAATACTATTTCAACTTACTAATTCTCTTTATTACATAAAAGAGTTTTTAGATTTATCAACTTTATGGCTTCAAACAAAAAGCAAGATGTCATGAAAAGTGAATCCAGCAAGCAAGAGATCTTAACGAAACAACTAGAGATCATACAGACAAAAAATACAAATATTAAACTTTTCTTGAAAATAGGATTAGCCGAGTAGAACCACCGATTTCCTATTGTAGAAAAGATCTCAACCGTCAATTTTTCCTAACCCAACGTGTGAACATAACAAAACATTTTAAAAATATAAAAACGCAGTCTTCGATCTGAATCATATAGGGAGGGACCATAGACTATGGTCCATAGAACCAAAAAAAAGAGTGAGAGCTTCAGTACTAAAAAAACCTCCGACAAAAAGATGAGGTTTTCTTCATCAAGACCCGTTTCGAGTCCAGGTCGAACCGAAAACCCGCCTCTTCTCATGCGGTTCTTACGAACCAACGTCGGAAGCAGAAGTAGAGGTCGTTCCCGTACAAGAAGACCTATATTTTTCCGGCGAAAGAACGTGGCTGCGGCGGCGGAGACACTAGAACCATCTTCACCTAAAGTCACTTGCATGGGTCAAGTCAGGATAAAACGCTCAAAGAAACCCAAACCCGGAACTAGCCTAGTCGCCGGAGGTACAAAGGAAAGCTGTCGGAGTCGTCGATGCGGGTGGGTCAAGAACGCTTTTTCCTGTCATCCTTTCACCGTGAAAATCAAACCGACTTGCTTTAGCCCTGTGTGGCGCAAATGGAAATCGTTTTCTAATGTTAGTTTCTCGAGAAAGTCAGAGAAAAGATCAAGTTCGTCGAGGAGTGAGCCTATCTTTGGCCGCTCTACGGTGGAGCCAGAGGAATCAGAGGAGACTCGAAAAAAAGAAAACGAAGTAGAAGAAGAAGAAGAAACAAATGCAGATAAATCTTTCACAGCTACACCACCGAGAAACGCTTTTTTACTAACTCGATGCAGATCTGCACCGTATAGATCTCCTTCATTAGCTAATAACTTCTGGGAAGAAGAAGAAGAAGAAGAGATAAAAGAAGCTCCTCTCCAACGACACGCATCGCCGGAAAATGTATCGGTTTCGGGAGAATCGACGACGAATGTTACAGAAACAACAGAGACATTGGAGGATGATTCAATAAGGGAATCAGCATCAAGTGAAGAAACGAAACGA
>CM051375.1:4580572-4600763 GCA_028015245.1 Cardamine occulta | reverse complement strand
AGCGTTTTGGGATCTCCTCGACGAAAGCGTGTGGTACTCACGCGCTGTAACTCGGAACCTGCGAGAATCGGAGAGAAACTTGTTCCCGAGATGAGTTATCGGCAAAACCAAAGGTTGGGATTTACGTGATGCGTTTACATTTTTTACTTTTTTCTTGTTTTTTTTTGTATTTTCTCGAGAAATTTTAATGAAACGAATACTATATTCTTTTGTTGGATTTACTTAGGAAACTTTCGCTGAAATTTAGGGGATTTAAAAGTTTTATTTATTCTAGAGAATCTTGTGGTTCCCTGGCAATGTACTACTAATATTTTTCAATTGTCCTATCTATGACATTGTAATTAAACAAACAGTTTGGTTCGTACACTTAACATAGTTACACACTAAAAAATAAACTGTTCGTACACTTAACATAGTTACACACTAAAAAATACTAACATTTATAGATTCATTCGTTAGACGATTACATTTACTGATTTACTCGTTTGATATTCTGAACTTGATATTTTTTCTAAGATGCATAAACTTTTAAAGATTGTTTTTTTTTAATTTGAAAAATAAAAGAAACATTTTCTCTGCTTTAATATGAAAGTCTACTCTCTTTTTTTGGAAACCTATGAAAGTCTACTATATATGTTCCCTCATCACACATCACATAGTTAATAAACTCATCTAACTTTATATTATATAAGATAAACATTATTTCCACAGTGGTAAAGGTATAAAAAAGGGTGTATTATAGACTTATAGAGAAGCATCGGTATATCCGAAAATGGTTTGTCCATAGATTGACGACATAAAAACAAATATCAAGACTGTAGAAAATTAGAAATATTTATTTAACATTTCACCTATATATATAAGAACAAAACCAATTGAGACTTTGTCATCATCGACATCGACATTTATATTTTACTTACAAGAATAAGTTCTCATGGGCCTTTGGGCCCCCAAGATATTAATGAACTCAAAATATTTTTTAATCAATTAAATTGTTAAGAAAATGAAGACGAAGGTGTCTTTGAGAATTGAGACTTTCACTATCTAAACGCGTAAGGCTCACCCAATAAATTGGTTAAACTATTTCTCTCTTTCTTTTACATTCTTCCTTTTAGATCAAATCGATCATTTTTGTTCACAGATCTTGCGTTAAATTTCTAGCAGATTATGGCGGGAGAAGATAACCACAAAACTCAACGAGGCGACGAGCATGAAGAATCGAGTCCTCTCTTGAAGGAGAACGATACCAAGATCTGCTATAAAGGAGACGCCAAGGCGGCGTCATTTGTGCCTCCTCCTGCGGCGGAAGGATGCGGCTGGACGGCGGATGGATTACCGGTGAGCCATGGGAGCGTGATTGGAGAGCCGATCAGCAGAAACCAATGGAATTCTAGTCTCTTTGCCTGTCTTGGCCGAAATGATGAATTCTGCAGCAGCGATCTCGAAGTTTGTGAGTCCTTTTTCGTTTCCTTTGTGTTTAAATTGGTTTTTGAAACTGGGAATTAGGAATGGATATATCGAAATTGATTGATGAAATTGGAAGTAATCTCTGATTGTAATTTGTTTCCTGAGTTTGTTGAAAAGGCTCAATCTTCAGATCTTGTTTGTTTGAGATATAATGCGGATGAAATATGTTTGGTTTGATGAAACTCTTTAGTGATGAGATAATGGATTTTTGCTTTGTAGGTCTCCTTGGAAGTGTGGCTCCATGTGTGTTGTATGGAAGTAATGCAGAGAGACTTGGATCTGCTCCGGGAACGTTTTCAAATCATTGCTTGACGTATTTTGGATTGTACTTTGTTGGCAACTCTTTGTTTGGCTGGAACTGTCTTGCTCCATGGTTCTCTTATTCTAGCCGTTCTGCTATTCGCCGAAAGTTTAACCTTGAGGTAATGATTCTTTCTAAGTTTGTCTCTCTTCTTGATTGCTTGGACGATTATGAGTCAGGGACTTATGTTAAGAGAAATAGTCGAATTTTATTTCACTCAACAGAGATTACAAATCAATCACAGCTGAAAATCAACAACTATGATCAATCCAATCGAAACTCAAGAACACTCTCTTGATGAATCGCCTAAGGTTGCAGAGAAAGAACTCTAACAAACTTCCCAAAGATCCCATTCATAAAAGGATGAGAAACTATTTTAAAACGAATTACAATATATCTATTTTCGTATACTCTCTTGATCTTCTTTAACGACCTCCACCTCAAAGATCCTTTACTCTCATTCCATTTCGTCATTTTCTGCTGCCACGTCATTCCTCTTCTTCTTCTTGATATAAGCTCTTAATGGCTTATCAATACCCGTTCGCTCGCGAAGCTTGTCCTCGAAGCTTCTGGATGTGAAACCGATGAATCAAGGTTGTCACTTTCTCCCAAGATCGCTCATGATCCGGTGAGACGATCCATTTGATCAATGCTTCCAAATGACCATCCTTGTCATAACGAGTATCCAACATATGTTCGGTTCAATGACCATTCATCTTGGGATGACAATGTAGTGTAATTCAGTAATGATATGATTCGCCCGAACCTGGTTTTAAGCGAGAGACATGAAAGACATTATGAATCTTTGAGAGTGAAGGCAATTTTAGTCTATAGCGGCGACTCCCACGATCAATCACTTCAAAGGGTCCATAATAACGTACCAACTTCCGCACATACGCCTCGACATCTCTTTGTCTATAAGGGCGTAAAAAAAACACCTTATCCCCAACATTAAACACCAACTCTGCGTTTTTTATCAAGATTATTTTTCATTCTATCTTGAGCTAGAATAAGATGATTCTTGATCCGAACCAAAGATTGAATCCCTCTGCTGAGCATTGTCTCCAACTCAAAATTTGTTGTTGAACCCTCCTCAAACTTCAACAAACTTGGAGGAGCCTCGCCATACACGATATGAAAGGGTGTTGTCCCTAAAGATGTATGATAGTTGGTGTTAAACCAAAGCTCACTAAACTAAAAACAGAGCCCACGACTTTGGATGAGAAGAAGAAAAACATCCGAGATAAGTTTCCAAACACCGATTTAATACTTGATCGCCCATCCGTTTGTGGATGGTAAGATGTACTATATTTGAGTTTTGTCCCATCGTTTGAATAACTCCCTCCAGAATGAACTCAAAAATATTTTGTCTCTATCTCAAATAATAGAAGCGGAAATCCATGGAGCTTAACAACTTCTGACAAATTTATCTGCAACATCTTTTGCCGTATAAGGATGTTTGAGACCTATGAAATGAGCATACTTACTCAAACGATCCACCACCACCAAAATCACATTAACTCCCCTTGATAATGGCAATCCTTCTATAAAATCCATTGAAAGATCCTCCCAAATCGTGAAGGAATTGGTAAAGGTCAAGTAAACTTCTTTGGTGATAGAGTTGAATACTTGTGTTTTTGACAAACACTACACTCACTACATACTTCGAACATCAACATTCATTTTTTTCCAAAAGAAAACTCGTTGTACCCGCAGATGTCTTAAGAACTCCCGAATGTCCTCCAATTAACTCATCATGATAAACTTGTAATATTGTTGGAATATGTTTTGATTTTCGAGATAACATCGCCTCCTTTGTGCAACAATGCCCATTCACTCTTGTTAATTCCAACGGTGCACTCTGGTTTGATAAAACTTCTTTTTCAAAGCACTTAACTCATCATCATTGTCAATCTCCTCCAATATATCTTGTAGTTGTAAGCTTGTAAGTCTTGTCAAAGCTAAAAACATCGCAGAACTTGTAATCATAGGTTCAAAGAATGATTACGGATAATCCATCTGCAACTTTATTATCAACCCAGTGCTTGTAAATGATATCAAAATCGTATCCCAACAGTTTAGAAAGCCAACGTTGATAGTCCATTCGATACATCCCTCTGTTCGAAAAAAATTTGAGGCTCTTTTGATCAGATGTACCACAAATTTGCGTCCAATCAAGTAATGCCTCCACTTTTGAATAGCTAAGACAATGGCCATAAGCTCCCTTTCATAAATGGGTTTGATTTGTTCCTATCCGAGAGACGAACTAAAATATGCAATGGGTTGATTACTCTGCATCAATACTGACTCCCACTCCATAACCAGACGATCGATTCTACTATAAATGGTCGTGTAAAGTCCGGTAAAGCCAATACTGGCGATCATCATTGCCTTTTAGTTGCTTTCAAAAGCTCCCGAGTCTTATTAGTCCATTCGAACCGATCTTTTTTAAGTAACTCTGTTAATGGTCGAGCAATAGAGCCATATCCTTTTACAAAACGCCTATATAGTAACGGTTAGTCCCAAAAACTTGAAGTTCTTTAACTTTTTGGGATCGCCATAGTTTCATGGCTTTTGTCTTTCTTGGATCTGTACAACCCCTTCACCGGATATCACATGGCCTAAATATTCTACATGAGTCGCCAAACAGACACTTCTTCTTATTTGCAAACAATTGTTGAACCACAAAGACATTCAACACTTGAGCTAAATGTCAATATGTTCCTCCATAGTAGAACGAAGACCAATATGTCATCGAAGAATACTAACACAAATCTTCCCAAAAATGGTCTGAATAACTCATTCATAAGTGATTGAAACGTTGCAGCGCATTGCTTAGACCAAATGGCATAACCAAAAATTCATAATGGCCATTAGTAGATCGAAATGCGTCTTCTATATCTCTATCTTCCATGCGTATTTGATGATATCCGACTCTTAAATCCAACTTTGAAAACAACTTGGCACCATGCAATTCATCCAACAACCGGTCAATCATAGGTATTGGGAACTTATCTGGGATTGTGATCTTGTTTAGAGCTCTATAATCAACACAAAATCTCCAAATGTTATCTTTTTTCTCGACCAAAAAACAGACTTGAATAAGGACTTTTACTCGGTCTAATGATACCATCTGTCAACATCTTTGTTACTAATTTCTCCATTTCCTCCTTATATGCATGAGGATACCTATAAGGACGAACATTTATTGGGCCTCCAACCACTAAATTAATGGCATGTTCAAAACCTCGTTTAGGTGGGTGAGTCGGCTCTGCAAAAACATTCAAATGCCTACCCAATAATAGTTCCACCGATGCATTAATCTGAATCTCCTCCAATGGTTCAAGATTACTCAATTCCATTTGCCATCAAGTGAATAACGGAGAGTTCTTAAGGAAATTCGGTCTTTGTGTAAAGTAGGATCTCCAATGAGGTTCACAATCGCTCCTCCATGATTGAATGACAGCTCATGAGTCTCCCAATTCATCGGCACACTTCCCTAATGTTCTCAACCATCGCACTCCCAAAAATGATATCAACATTGCTTAACTCCAATACAATGAAGTCTCTTGTTGATTGATGTTCTATGAATTGTAAAAAGAACTTTTGGACACACTCGAGATCCATGAATCGTAATGCCGTTCCTACACTCTCATATTGGTGTTAGTTAAGGGTTGCAGCTGTGCCTTAGATATGATGGTCGGATCCACAAAGTTGTGTGTGGCACCACTATCTAACATTACGACAACCTTAGTTTTTCCAATTGTTCCCCATTTTTGTAAGTACTTGGCAGTCAACTCCCAAATAAGACAATATTGACAATTCTACTAATTCACACTCTGCCATTTTCATCTTCGAAGGTATCAATCCATTCTTCTTCTAAAATCTCAACTTCCTCCCCATTAATCATCGTCATCACTTGTAAACCCTTGTTGACACTTGTGATTTTTAGACCACTTTCCTTTGCATTTATAACACGCCACCTCCTTAATTCCTCAAATTCATCTGTGAAATCTTTTTTCACCCCAACCGAAATTAGTAGATTTCAAGTTTTGGTTCTCCGATTGTCTTTGAGTTGTTTTATCATTCTGCGACCCAAAATACTTATTAGGATCCTCGAATTGTCATGACTAGATGGTGACCACGATCTTGAAGCATTGTAATTAGTGGAAGACTTTAACGGTATATAGGTAGTTCTGCGAGGAGTAAAATGACCAGATGCTGCTTCTAGAACTACAAAAAGCACTATCGACCATCCTCATTACTGAGTTAAAATGCTCTGTCGATCAGTGAGCTCTTTTATCTTAATAACCTCTTGCATTTCGGTTTTAATCCCAAGTAGAAAATATGTTCAAGGTTAGCTTCATCGATCCCTCAAATTATCGCAGAAAGTTCCTCAAACTCATTCACATACTCTGCAATAGGACTCGTTTGTTTCAAATCGGAATAATCGTTTTCTTTGGATTCTCTTCAAGCTTTTGACTAAATCTCAATCGACGTCGCTTAAACCGAGACCAATCTTTAAACTCTTCTCATTAATCTCGATTAAACCAATTGAGAACTGGACCTTGTAAGCTTCTTCGACATCAAATCCAACTTATCCACATCACTATACTTCCCCAAACGAAAGAATCGTTAAACTTGTGTAATCCAACCATAAGGACGTAATCCATCACAAGGCGAAGCTCAATTTTCTTCAACATTCCATCTCGATTTTCTAACACATTGTGAATTCCCCGATAACCTAACGTTGTTTCACCGAGATCTACCGATCGATCATCTATAGGAGTTTCAGATTGTACGATGTGAAGGACCAGCATCGATCGTCTTCCCGGACGTTGCGTCATGACCGATTAGCTTCTATACTGAGCTAGGGTATTAGTAATCGAATTCAGATTCAGATCTATCGCTTCGATTCTCCGATCCACCTTTGTTAAGGCGATCTTCGATTCGCAACACTCGATTTGACACGCGTGTTTGATTCCGTTAACCTCTTCCATCCGCCGTAATATCTCAACTTCTAGTTAATTCTTCCACCGATCCTTGTAATTACCGTGTCTGCTCTGAATTTTCCATCTCCGCTGCCGCTATGAATCGCCACGCCATCGCACCAATTGTTAAGAGAAATAATCGAATTTTATTTCACTCAACAGAGATTACAAATCAATCACATTTGAAAATCAACAACTATGATCAATCCAATCGAAACTCAAGAACACTCTCTTGATGAATCGCCTAAGGTTGCAGAGAAAGAACTCTAACAAACTTCCCAAAGATCCCATTCATAAAAGGATGAGAAACTATTTTAAAACGAATTACAATATATCTATTTTCGTATACTCTCTTCAGTCTTCTTTAGCTGACCTCCACCTCAGCATCCTTACTTACTCTCATTCCAGCTCGTCATTTTCTGCTGCCACGTCATTCCTCTTCTTCTTCTTGATATAAGCTCTTAATGGCTTATCAACTTAATCAACTCCATTTTCGAGTATTTATGACCCGTTCAAGGACAAGTCTACTCTCTACAGCTATACTTAAGGACAAATTGCATCTCCTGATCCAATCTTTTGTTTTCTTTTGGTGTAAAAACAGGGAAGCTTTGAGGCTATGAATAGGTCTTGTGGTTGCTGCGGTAGCTGCATTGAGGACGAGATGCAAAGGGAACACTTGGAGACAACTTGTGACTTTGTGACACATGTCCTTTGCCATACATGTGCTCTTTGCCAAGAAGGCCGTGAGCTCCGCAGGAAGGTTCTTCACCCGGGTTTTAGTGCTCAATCCACTGTGGTCGTGATCCCACCGGGAGAACAAACCATGGGTCGTAAGTGAAGCTTGCTTTGAGTCGAGTGGTCTAAATAGTAACTATTATTGTATACACTACGTTGTTGAAACAAGCGTCTTGTGTGGAACTCTTCGAGCCATGATATTGTCTTTTGCTTTCTTTTTTGAATAAACCCTTATATGTAATTTGTTGTGTATCTTTCTTTTTTTCTCGTATCAAATAATGTAACATTACATAAACATATGTATGCATATCTTTATTTTGTTTTGATATGGGCAGTAATGTTCAATTGTTTCACAACTCGTACTATAAGTAAAACAGAATTTGGAGCAAAACTTTTGGAATTAATGACCAACAATTAAAAGCCAACAATTATATGGACAATAAGATTAGTGACCATGAGAGGCTAATTTTGAAGTCTTATCCAAAGCAAAAGAAGAGATCCATACATAAGTCTCATTAACATTGTCATTACAAGAAAAAGAGAAAACTGGTACTGACGGTTGAAGAAGTAAGGGAAGAAGATGGAATCTATTCACCGGGCACGGGAACTCCTTGCTTCAGCTTCTCGCGCTTGAGCTTCTTTTTGGAAACTGCCTTCTTCTTCCTTTGGGGTAGAGTCTTCTGAGCATACATGTACATGGCGTAATTGGCTACCAGGAATGTCACAAGCAGACCTCCGATAACAAGCAGCACTACCAATCCCGGGTTCAATCCTTTGGCTTCAGCAGCCGCCTACGGATTCACAACAATCAGAATTCATACCAAAGCACACAAACAAAGATATATCTCACACATTCACATTACATATGAAGAACAAAGTATGAGATTCTTGACAGCATGCAAGAGAGCCTAACGAAACCAGCACTATCCGTAATTCCAAGGGCAAGGCTTTTGTTTTCTTGATCGGTTTAAAATGTTACACATTAGCATGTGCAAATGCGAAATCTATCACTGGGGATTGCTTTATCTGAACTTCCCGAGAAAATCTAAATAATTTGCCACTAATCCATGAACACAATCAAAATAATTTGACACAAATCCATGAATCTTTCAATAGCTTAATGGTTTCGAAAGAAACAGACTTTAGGATTAAGCCCTTAACTAACTCAACAAACTAAATGTAATCAGAATAAGAAAATTCTCTGTGAAGGCCAGATCATGTTCAAAATAAACAATGCATGCGAAACGATCATCAAGCTCAAGACAATACAATAAGCAACACCGAAATTGATCAACTTGTTAAGTAAAATCTGTTCAGCTCTAATAGATCTAACTGTAATAAACCGAGATTTTGGACCTGAGTGATAACCAATTATGGATCAAGGAAGAGAGGAGCTTGATAGTAAACCAAACTCGATTTAATCGAAAATTACGAATGCGGAGACGTACCGTTCCGGCTGAACCTTCAGCGCTCATGGCTACGATTCAAAATTTGGGAGATCCGATGAGGCAAAGAAACGAGTCGGAGATTCTTCTTTAGGAACCGGAGATCTGTGTTTCGGACTTGAGATTCAGACAAAACAAAAAACCATGAGCTAAATATTTTCCGCACGGGCCCGTTTTGGCAGATTTTCTAAATGTTATAAGTATTAAATATTTGGGTTGAATTACACAAAAGCCCACATATTACATTTACTTTTTGTTTTTTTTGGTTAATTACTTTATGTATGACATTAATATTGAATATTCGATTTACCTCTATGGCTGGCTCTATAATACTAGCAAATAGCGATATACATTTCGGTTTATTATATAGTTTCGGTTTGAGTTTGGTTCAGTTTATTAATTCGATCTTAACATAACTGTAGGTCTGTAGCTGAATGATGTATAGTCAAATGTAGTTTGGTTCAGTTTTATTGATTATTGGTTGGGTTTTTGTTTAGTTTGGTTTCATTAGTTTGGGTAAAAAAATAAAAAATCAATAAACATAAAACGTTCATTATGTGATTATATTTATATAAAAAAAATCAATCAAAGACTGATAAAAAGCATCAAGAATGTTAATTACTTAATTACGTATAGCTTGAAGAGATGTGGAAGTGCCGTCCTACAAAGTGACTATCGTACGCGCGTAACATTGTTCGCTCACATACCCTGGTTCATCATAGGCAACCATCTTATAAGTTATAAGTTTTTTTTTTTCTTTAAAAGTACCGATTCCATTAATTCATTTTCCCCCAAAGGGAATAATGTTTTGAGCTTACATTAGAGCTGAAAATAAAACGATGAAGAGAGACAGGATCTGCTCCATAAACAGAGCAATACAAAATGAAACTTATGTGAAGCAAGAAGTTGAAGAAGCTTAATCTTGGATAAACCTGAACCAAGTTAAGAGATAAGTTATAAGTTTATAACCTATAATTTCAAGATTCAATTATGTATTCCCATCGTATCGTATTAATCGCATTATATCCATTGTAATAATTTGACTAAACTAGTGTCTAGTTATTAGTTTGACTCCGTGAGTTTACTTTGCATGTGATTTGACTTCTATAAATTAGTTTATGAAAGAGGTCAAGATCTATATCTCGGTACTAACATGGGTTGTTATAATATTTGCCATTTTCTTACACAAATAATTAGGTGGTCTATTAATTAGACACCAAATGAGACTGACCAAAATTATTCGTCGATAATTAAGAATAAATCTTATAATAATGGAAATGATTGTAAAAGAGTCAATGAAGACACATGGAGAAGTACCCAATTCGTTTGTCATCTCACAACTAAACAAACACGGTCATGGTTTGGATTTGGAGTCAACAAGTTGATAAATGGTAACACTAGCTGATTAATTTCCCCGAAGTTGACCTCTACTTTTTTGATAAACATGAGTTTAACAAAAAGCTTCAAATTGTAGACAAATAAAAGTTTTTCATCTATTTATCATATAGTTTTATGATCTAAGTTTAGATGATTTTAAAACTAAACATTGTGAACTATGTTTGGTATTACTATGACTAAAATTCGAATAAGTCCGGATCAACCGGATCAGTATCAGTAGTTGTTTGGAAATCAATCACAAATATACCAACAAATGACAAAAAAAATCCCATCGAACCTTGGGACAATCCAAACGTATAACAGTTTTGGTATTTCTTCTTGTTGAATCCAAAACATTTACATGCATACATTCATAGATATTTTAGATACACAATATTATTATTTCTTTTCCACAACATTATTATTGATTAGTTCACATAACGACAATCCTTCCTTACCTCTCCCTGGTCTCCGGTGAGCGGGTTGGTCTCGGACAAGAGCCTGACACCGCGTGAGAACTGTTCATGGAAGTAACCATTGTCCGCAGCCATCTTCGCCACAAACGGTGCAGTCCTCGGATCGGTGGCTAGCTCATCATCGATGACAAGAAGTCCCTTATGGGCCATGATATTCTTGTAATACATGTTGTCAACAAGCATCGGAGTCTCACGGTCGTTGCGAGAGTACAAGACCGCGTTCGGGTCCGGGTTTGGAGATGGGCAACGTTTTTTCAAGTAAAGAGCGTAATTTGGGTCGAGAGTCGGGTCAATAGTTGGGTATAGCCGATGCACTAGGTTAACGCAATGGACCCTACCCACTGAGTGAGCACCTACGGTAATACAAATTGACTGATCACTAACAACAATATCATTCTTATTTAAGAAATTCCAATTTTAATCTCTAGGAAAATTTATATGATATATCTTTTTACTTCCGTCTCTATCATTGGACAATTTCTCCCCGTCCCATCAAATACCAAATCCAAAAACTAAAGAAAATTAGTTAATAATGATCGAGTACTATATGTCATCAAAACCGAATTTTTTTAAACTATTTAAGTAACTTTCGAAATACAGATATTTATTTTTGTAACTAAACAGATCATTAATAAAAAATTTAATATGATTTATCTCAAAGACTCAAACAACCGAACAAAAATTTAAAATAGGAAAATTTTTGTTTGGATCGAACCAATACAAGGGTCCAAAAAATCTTGAGTTAAACCGAAAATGTTCACCCTGACTAAGTTTTACAGAATATATTGTTGATCAATGTAGTTAAAAGATGGTACCTAAGAGAGCGACGGTGGCTTCGACATCGATGCCAATGGAATCAAATGTGGTAAGAACAGAGGAGAGGGAGTCATTATGGTTAGGGATTAGAGTCTCAACATCTCCCAAGTAGCTGCCTCTGCTATCTTTCCTTCCTGTCTTTATATCATCTATCTTTGGCCCTTTCAGCTATTAATTTCACCAAAAATTATAACAATTAATTACCAAAAAAAAAAAAAAATTCCAACTAATCAATAATTAACCTTAAAATACATATAAATATATATATGTATACGCACCATGACAATACCGTCTCTAGCAGAAAGAGCAACAATATCAGCGCAAGAGACTGTGGAAGGACACTCTTTCTCGAGTGCGTCTTTGATAATCTTAACATACTTAAAGTTCCTCATCCCAAAACTCCTCGTTGATTTCTGCTCAGATACCACACCTCTCGCTGTCTCTAGCAGCAGTGACGCATCACACGACTACAAAACACAACGCATATGATGAACATTAATATGTATATATGTCGTATTTTGATCATTATATATAAAGATGATGATTTCAGAAAAGAGTTAACTAATTATTTTACCTTGACGACGCAGTCATGGAAGAGATTACGGAGCCAAGATACGGCTGTGTTGCCGTGTTTGTAGTAAAGCGTTTCCACTTGTTTTCTTATTATCTCTTCCGCATTTGGACAACTCGTTTTGTAATAGTTCATCTCCAACTCTCCATTTCCTATAATTTTTATTAGCGATTAGTAAAGTAAAAAGACATTGTTGATATTTCAATTGAATTCTTAACGGTGGAAATTAGATTACTAAAAGAAAACTATTACTGCTTATATATATATATATATATATATATGTAGGGCGATTTGGTTTCAGTAAACAAAAAATAGATAAACGATAAGAGGTATTGAGACACGTGGCACAACGTAACTGGATCAAGGAAGAATATTTACCGATATGGAAGATAGAGAATAACTGTATTAACAAACAAAAGAATGCGAAGGCTTTGGCATTGGCCATCTTTCACTCACTTTCTCTCGTCTCTTATCTTTTTCTACTTATAAATTATTGGTATGTGTCTCTCTACCAATGTAGCGTTATATAGAGATTGAGAACATCTCTAATCGTGTATTATATAATTTAGTATCTTTATTTCTTATTCATAGTGGTTGCTGTCAATATTAAATATTATTTTTCCAATAATAGGGGGGTTTTCTTATTATTCTAAACTTCATATTAATACTGATGAAAACTTGTAACCACTTGCTATCTGAACTCAATAGTTGTTGAACTTGTGAATTCAGTGAGACTCGATTTCCAATTTTATTCGATAAGAATACAAAACTAGTATTTAGTTTGGCTTTTCTCTTTTGTTCTATGAATATATCAAAACCCGGTTCAAGTCATTTCCTCTATTTTATTTTTCAACCTTCATATATATTTTATTTTTTGGGTCAAATAACCTTCATATATTTACTAGCCATCTTCAAACATTTTCATTTCCCACCAGAAAGTAAACGAGGAGATCTAATATGAATACGCTTTTATTAATTGTTTCGGATTTGAAAAAGTTCTTAAAACAAAATTATCAAAAAAAAATAAAAATCATTAGCTTGCAATGAATAATGAATACTACACGTCAACGTCTAACTCTAACTCACCAGTCACCAGACTCACCACAATGCTTATCTATATAGCTTATGTATCTTTAGCTAATTATCTTTAATCCGGTTGTATTTGAGTTAATATAGATACTAAATTAATTCTGTTTGTAATATTTTATTCTACCAGACTCATCGGCTTTTTACCTTTCGTTTTAGATATCGTTACCAATAGCCCACTTTGGAAACTTTATTGCTCCAGTTCTGTTAAGAGCTAGTCGTTAAATTGTAACAAAAACAAAATGTTGGGAAAAAAAAAATTCTTTTAAGAGTTGTTAACTTGTTACAGAAATAGAACAAACAAAATCAATGGTCTAGTCATAAATTATACATCCATGGCCCATTGTATTATATCGATCATGGCAATATTATTAACAAAATTAAAATAAAAAGCTTTAAATTTTAAAATATGTATAACCATTAATAAAATTATATTTCAAATAAAGTTCAAGACTCTACAGAACAGTTTTGTAATATATAAGCAACAATTAAATTATTTTGTCGGGATTGGGGTCGAGGATCCGATCATTTTACAAACATCACTCTTGAAAAACTGTTTTTGGTTTCCCGTCATATTAGCTTAAATGTTTGAATATATATATATATATATATGTTTTAAATATGATGTACAATAGAAAAGTTTCTTTAACAAGATAAAGAAGAATTAAGATTCCTTGGTATATGGATAATTGAAAGCCATTAAATTTGACATTTTTGGCACTTCCTTAATCGCACGCGCATTTACAAACCACTAATAAAATGAGATCCCACTTTCTTAATTATTGTGACCGATGGCGGCTGTAAATACTCTCGTCTTCTACCGTCCAATCCATTCACTTGCGGACATAATGCTTTGTTGCCAATTCACTTATCTTCCATATTCTTTGTGTAATGATTTTTCCTTTTTTATTAGTATTTTCTACATTTAAAAGCATATGTGAGTTTTTTAGATGTTTATGCGGTACGGTCTCCATCCAGAAACTAAATTTTGCAAAAAAAAGTGGGTCAAATAACATTAAACACACAAAAATAAAACTTTTACATTAGATGAATAAAGATAAAACCAAAGTGTTAAATAACTTTTACCTTAAGTTTATAGGAAAATAGAATTTTATTATTCCGTATTAAAGCAATCTCAAGAATCTTGAGAAGATTACCCGATTCTTTGAGCTTTAGGATGTATTCTACATTTTTAATTTGCGAGACAAGGACACCAAAGCAAGGTGTTAGTTGTAGAATCCCCAAATTGTAGCTGGAAAGATGAAGTTTTTATCTCTGAATTCACAAGTGAAAACAAAATTAAAAAGTGATTCAACACTTTTTCTGATGTTATTCATTAAAAAAACAAAACAGTACGTTTTCTAATGTTTTTTTCCTCACCCACATTTTGAGAAGTAACCGTGATCGAAGATTTTGAAATAAAACTTGGTGAACTATATATAAAAAATATTCATAGAATATTTTCGTTGGTTTTTTTCTGGTTAAAATATTTTCGGTGTTGATGGTAAATATCGGTTGAAGAACTTTGAGAATATCTTAACAAAAAAAAAAAAGAACTTTGAGAATATATTGGAGGAATCGATGATGGTTACTGTTTTAATTAAATATTTTAGTATTAAAATGTGTGGGATATATCTGTTCGTGTTTTTGGCATTGTTTTACTTGTTTTTAGGGTCAACTATTTTCCTCACAAAAATAAAATACTACTATCCCATTTTGCTTAGTGTTATGTAAAAAAAAAAAATTATTTGTCAAAATAAGAAAAGAATTATTAAAAAAAAAACTATGTTATACTAAACCCTTAAAGCTAATATATGTGGATTTGGATCCAGAGTCCAGAGTCCAGACTACCACTTTCTGGCTCCCAAAAATATAGACCCACCTTGCTTCTCCCCGCAAAATGCTTCTCCAAAGCAAGCGTGTCCGAAATAATTCTGAAATCCTATCTAATATATATGAGTGTGTTAATACTATAACACACTCGTATATATTAGATAGGACTTAATACTTAATATATGTTAGTGTATGCTCGATAATTTTAATCAAATTTATTTATTTCCAAGTTAGTTTATATTTTTTCGGGATATGAATGCGCGACTTATATGAGTTGACCTTATGAATATCTCCAAAATGGCCTTATCCGTTACATTGAAATTTTAGTAGTACCCTTGTTGTATCTAATTTGGAGTGTGTCGTACACATCTTTTTAATTTGTGTGGCTACATTTGTGTCCATAAAACCATATAATTATGTGATATATGGACGTTCACAATGATAAGGATTCTCCACTTGTTTTCACGTTTATTTGTGCATATTTTTTCCCTTTTATTCTTACAACAAGCAACTACATTTTAAACATTTGTTTCCTTTTCGTTTCATTTTATACAAAAAGTAAATAAAATAAAATAGTGAAAATTTTGAATAAATATAAAAATGCATACATGAAGAGGTTGATGAGTCCAATGAGATTCAAGAATATAAATTAAAATGAAATGGAGTAAAAAAGTTATACATCTACACTACAACAAAAACGTTATATAACGTCACTTAATTAAAGTCATTTGACCAAGTGACTCTAACAAGCGATTGTAACGTTATGTAATGGTTTCTAAAACAAAGTAAAAATAATTCGCGTTAGCACATGAGACATTGGTTACATTATTGACTCCATTTTTTTTACGTCTTTTTATACCGACGTTAAAATTAGATTTTAATAACGTAAGAAGCCGTTCTTTTTTGTAGTGCTAGTAACTCTAGCGAATATTCATTGTCATATATTATGACCCTAAGTATGCGTGGATGGGCTCCAAATTACACGGACATACTACCTGATTATATGAAAACGGTCTTCAAGTTTTCATGGGGGTATATTGTTATCTTAGCTACAGACTACAGTACCATCCTCATTGATTAATGTCAATATATATCAAGATACTATATAGACAACATGTTTTGTTTATGCTCCTAAATATCAAACAGTTTAAGATATACTCCAAAGCCAACATTAGCTATGCTATGTGAGGCTTCAAAACACAAAGTATTTGGCTATTAACCTCGTAGGAAATGCTATCAATGTTGCGCCTCATGTCTATGTGGTGAGAGCCCTTTTTTAGCACATACAAGTGGAGCGGTTAAATATGACTCCGATTCAAAAAAGATAGTATATAATGTATATAAATTGGGGCCTATAATTTATTTTCGTTTTAAAAATATACATATGTGACCGGCCCTTAACATCAGAATGTTTATATCTCAAGATAATATCAAAGAAAACAAATATCTGAGTTGCTTGGCATCACCATCACAGCTTAAAATACTTCAGTTTTTGGGCAGTAGAAGAAAAACAAATAGACTCATGAAACTGAAAATTGATTCTCCGCTTAAGCATTTGGCTGGAAAGTTTATCTCTTGTACCATGGGAAATGGAGCTCTTGCAAGCTTTTGGTATGACTCATGGACTCTCTTTGGCCCGCTAATAAGTTATTTTGGCCTAGAGGGACCAAGAGTGCTAAGAATACCTTTGTATGCAAAAGTTAGAGAAGCTTGTAATCAATTAGGATGGACTTTGGCTGCTCCCCGCTCTGAGGCGGCTCTAAGTTTTCAAGTCCATCTAACCACCATTATGCCTCCATCAGCTTCAGACCAAGCAGACATCTACAGTTGGAAGATCAATGGATCAGACCTGCCTTCCTTCTCATCATCAAAGACCTGAGAATGCCTACGGTCTAGAGAAGCCTCTAAAGATTAGTTTTCTTCGGTCTGGTTTAAGGGAGAAACCCTAAACATGCTTTCACGATGTGGCTCTCTACTATGGATAGACTGCCAACAAGGTCAAGGTTAGCTTCCTGGGGGATGCAGATCCCAACTAACTGCTGCCTATGTGCTGTTTTTGAAGAAACAAGAGATCACTTACTTCTTCGTTGTGAAGTAAGCGTGAGTTTATGGAGATTAGTTTTGAGCAGACTGGGTGTGCAACCTATCTTTTTCAACAATTGGTTAGCGTTGATAGCCTGGACCAGATGCCATGGAACTAACTCTCCCCCAACTCTTCGGAAAATCGCTGCTCATGCAATGGTCTATCAGTTATGGCGGGAGAGTAACAACAGATTTCACAATCAACAAACGACACCAATACCCGTCCTCTTCAAGCAAGTGGACAAGCAGATTCGCAACACCATTTTCTCCAAGAGACACCGACGAAAGTTCAGGGATCTCTTGGGGTTATGGTTTCAGTGGGAGTAATTTTCAAAATCTCTTTCATTCTCTTGTGATGTAATCTTTGTTTTTAATTTTATTTTTTTGGTAAACATTACAATGTTAGTCAGGTTAAGCATTTTTTGTATAACCGAACATTTCATTTTTAATGGTATTTACATTCATATAAAAAAAATACGAAAACAAAACCAGAAACATGAAAATAAAAATATGATCTCTTGTCTCCGCTTATTAACAATAAAATATGGCCCGTAGACCATCTCTATTAGACATATGAGGAAAGTATCTTAACATATAATTTTAAAAAAATATTAATATTGTAAGATAATTTTCTAGGAGAATGTGAGACACTATGTCTAAATGTCTTCATGAAAACACTTTTATTGAGTTTGTTCTTGAACTTAGAGACACCTATAATATAATATTAGTATTTTATAATTAAGTTTATGTTAAGACATCCACAAAGTTTATGCAATGTGGATGCTATTAAGGCCAGGTCCTAAAGATACAGTGGCCTAAAGCACATTTTGGGAAGCTGACCTTTATATATTCCAATGAATTATGTAATCAATTTAATTTTAGATTATATATGTGAATTAATTTTCTGTAAACTTCATAAAGGTTTTCTCTCTCTTCCTTTTCTTTTTTTTTTTTAGTGCATATGGTTTTCTCTTTATTTGGAAGATTTAAGAATATTCATCTGAGCATAAAAATCATAACACATAAACAAAATAGTAGAATATAGCGTTTGAAAAAAAAAACTGATAATCCAAACGATAAAAAAGACATAAATTTAAAACTAATAATACTATCGAATCTTGACAGTACAGATTATCACAGTTAAAATTTTGCTTGAAAATAAGCAACACAAGGAGAGAAAAAACACAATAACGATAAAGAAGAGTAACATGAGATTCTTATCAAAACAAAAAAAACATGAGAAAGAAAGAGATTAAGTGAATGTAACAAGACACTGTAACCTCTCTTAATTTATTGGTGACTTATTTTATGGAAGGGCCGACACTTAACCAAAACTCGTGTTTCTTGCTGACTGTCGACACTTAACGAAAACTCGTGTTTTATGCTGACTTAGTGTATATAATTATTGTTTTTCTTCTTCCTTTAGATATGACCGCCATTGTTTCCAATAAACCAAGTCGCTGCATATACCATTAATGGTGAAAATGGAAGCCATAGCATTTTTTGGACCAATATATGGATCCCAACTTTATCTTCCTCTTCGCAATAACTTATTTTCGGTACGCAAACTCTCTGGCTTTCCGGTGATCTCATTCTCCGGTGCCCATGTTCGTTTCAAGGCTCTAGCTTATGATGGTCAAGAAAATAATCGTAAGTTCAAGAAGTTGCCACCTTCTGAATGGGGTCATCACTTCCTCCATGTCCCCGTCGACGTATCGGTGAGACCATAAGTTATATATAGAGATTTAGGGGAGAGGAATATATATGTGTACATGATTAGTGACTACATACCTTTATTTTAGGAAATGGATGTCCTTGGGAGAAAGATGGAGGTACTAAAGCCGAAAGTGAGGGGCATGCTCATGTCTTCTTCAGGCGCTAATGCGATTAAGAAGAGAACTCTTTTGATCTATTTGCTGCTTAGCCTTGGTCTCGCTTATCACTTTCAAGATGAGATCGAGGAAAATCTAAAAGATGGGTACGAAAAGATTGATGATATGATGGCTGATGAAGATGATTTGTACACGGTTTCAACTTTATTTTGGATTTTTAGGACATACGGTCACAAATGTCTTCCGGTAAGAAAAAATAAATAAATTCTTAAAAGTGTTTTGTGTTTTTCAATGATACATATATGTTTAAAATGGTGTTTCTCTTGGTGAATAGATGTGTTCAAGAGATTCAAAGGGGATGATGGGAAGTTCAAGGAGTATCTTATTAGGGATGTCAAGGGTATGTTGAGCTTGTACGAAGCCGCTCATTTAGGGACGACGAATGATGATATAATGGACGAAGCACTAAGCTTCACATCGACTTACTTGAACTTGTTTGTAGATGGAGCAAACCCGCCTCATCATATCTCAAGGCTTATAAGAAATGCTCTTTGCATTCCTCAGCATCGCAAACCAGAAATGTTATTCGCTAGGGAATACATTTCAATCTACGAGCAAGAGGAAGATCATAACAAGTTGCTACTTGAGTTTGCCAAGATTAATTTCAAGTTCTTGCAGCTGAATTGGAATAATGAACTGAAAATTCTCACTAAGTATTATTCTCTACATTCCATATCGTTTAGCTAGCTACTGACCATTACAAAAATAAAATAAAAATGGAATCGCTAACGACATGTTTTGCAGATGGTGGAAGGAGCAAGATCTTGCATCAAGACTCCCACCTTTTTTCAGGGACAGATTGCTAGAGAACTATTTCTACGCATTCATGATCAATTTCGAACCGATATTGTCACGTGAGAGAATCATAATGACTAAGATCTTTATAGTCTTAACCATTTTGGATGATGCATGTGACAGATATGGTTCTGTTTCTGAAGTTGCAGCTCTTGTTCATTGCGTCGAAAGGTAAATATTACTATTTTTAATATGATAGCTAGTGTTTTTCATGAATACATGATACAGAATTACAGATAAGCTTGAATCTTGATGCATCTAGTAGGAAATGTTTAATATATTGCATGTAGGGTGTAATACACAGCTATGTGATCATTATAAAGT